>CM037031.1:39872350-40497350 GCA_020882235.1 Schizaphis graminum
ATACAAGGTTTCTTATAAGTTGTTCTTAAAGTGATAAAAAAAAATCCGAAATCGTTAGCCACAACTTTTTTTTATAAGTGCTTAAAGTTCGAATTTATACGAAATATGTCAAAATTGCGAAAATTTGCAAGTAATTTTGAGGTTGACAAATCGTAAAAATTTTTACTTTTATAACTAAGTTTTGAAAATTTGGTGCAAGGTTCTTCATAAATTTTTCTTCAAATATCTGTAAACAAAACTTTACCAGACTAAGACAAAAAATTTTTAGGAGTGTTTGAAATTTAAATTTTTACAAAACCGCGTTAAATAACGGTTTAGCCTCAAACGATTTTTGATATTTGTTGTTATTCAAATAGTATAAGTCGTAAATACTTGAAAATTTTACCAGTTATTTAGATTGCCAATTTCTTTACGTGATTTGATTTTCAAAATATTTTGAATTTTTTTGAGCTATTTATAGGCATTTGACATAATCAATTTTTTTTTTATTTTTTTTTTTTTATAAATGTTGATAAAAAAAAAATTAAGCTGGGATAAATTACTTGAAAATGTATTTGAAGGGTCCACATAACTTGTTCTAACTCTTATTCAAAAATTATAAAAATACAAAGGCCCAATTTTTTTTTATTAGCATTTGAAGTTCAAATATTGACAAAAATTCGTCAAAATCATGAATATTTTTCACTATTTGGTAGTTAAAAATTTATAAATATTTTACTATCAAAAGCTAAGAATTGAAAATGTAATACTATGCTGTCCATAAGTTAAGCTTAAAATAATTATAAAAAAGTTTGAGGATTATTCAATTTAAAAATTTTACGAGTGTTTAAAGTTTTAATTTTAATTTGAAATCAAAAATACACGTGTAAAATAACGTTTTACTAATAAATAATTGTCGATTTTTGTTATTTTAAAAAAATTACTAAGATAATTAGTAAGATCTTGAAACTTTTACTTAAATGTTTGAATTAATTTAAAAATAGAATATATGACAATATTTAAATATAATATATCCTAGACTGACAAATCATCTCCGTTCAGAATCGTTTTTCGTATACAATGATACCTATCATTGCATTCAAATTTAACCTACCCTAGTCCGAGGTCCATCCCACCCCCTAATGTATAGCAGAGCGATACTCACTTACCCGCTTTTTTAGTGTTATGTTTATACAATTTTGTATATACTTAATATAATATACATAAATATACCGATGCATAAAAGACACTTATTTGTATACTTGTTCGTGTCTAGTATGCCGTATGTGATTGTAGTCTTCTGAAATACTCAATTTATTTTTGTATAGTAATTTCCATTATTCAAATATTATTTTTTTTTACTAAAATTTTTTTATAAAACTTTTAAATTATTTTGAAGTTATTTAATATATATTTGTTTTATTTTAAATGATTTATTGTCATGCATCACATTTAGTACATTTAGTAAAAGTAAACATTTGAATACCGATATGTAGTTAAATTTAAAAATATGCTTAGTAAAAATAAATTATTATACCTATATGTATAATATACATTATTATGGTCAGTGTTAAGAGGAAGTTATTAGATTTTTGAGTGGATTGATAAATGTTTTATAACTATGTGTTTTTTTTACTATTTATTTATTTATTTATTATTATTTTTTTTGTCGGAATAAGACACTAGAAATAAAATGTTAATGCTCAGATCATCTACTTTGAGGAGGGATTTTGGTAGAAAATTGAATCTAGTTTGTTCTTTGATAACTATTTATTATTGATTTTAAAATGCGTCCATTTTTATGAGTTTATTTTGAATTAATTTGTCAATGCAATAGAAACTAGAAATCTTAAGTTAAAATTTCAAAAGTTTATTTAGATTTTAAAACAAATTTAGATGATGTATTTTAATGAGACGTACGTATATTTTAAATTTGTTTTTAAAAAAAAATATCTAAAAATTATAAAAGCATTGAACATTTTTAAATTAAAGCTCTGTTTTTTAAATATATGTTATTAATATAATACCAAACTTCATTCAAAAATATTTATTTTTTAAATTAAGTTTTTCACTTACACGACTGTGAATTAAACATTTTGTTTTAAGACTTCAACATTTTAATGGTATTTATAAGCATAGGTTGTTAGAAAAATAATGAGTTATGATTAGGTTAGGTTGGGTTGCTTAAGTAATTTGATTTGATTTTTTTATTTGATACTTTTATAATTTATAAGTTATTTTAAATTTTAATCTATATCTATATTTTGTAAGATTGGTTGATTGTATTTTCTTAATCCCTTTAGAGGTTCCTATTAAAGCTTCTAACATTCGAATATGGATACACGAACGTAACATAAAACAGCTTTCAAAGGTTATTTGGTCTGGACTGGGAGATAAGTTGTTGACTGAGACTAGCAAACAAACAACAGTGAACAAGTTTTTGAAAGCGGTGCCCTATATAATGGTAACTTAAATTTCTATACTTTTGTTGAAATACATTTTTTTACTATTGCCTTTTTTCGTTTGTTAAAGGGTATTATCAAGGAAATCCATAAAGCTGTTATTGACGATAATCTTGAGTTATTGAAAAAATTGAATCGTGATCCTGTTCCTATAGACGTTTTAGCTAGTAAAGACAAGAATGGTTTAACTCCATTACATAAGGTTGAAATAAAGTTATGCTCACAATTAATTTTATAATAATGAAGCCAATTATTTTTCAGGCAGTAGGACTGGGCCGTCTAAGAATTGTAGATTATATAATAAACAAAAATCCTAAAACTGTGAATATAAGAGACAATGATGGAAGAACACCTTTACATTATGTTTATATTTCTCCACCAAAACATATTATACCTATGTATAACAGACTCGTAAAAGCAGGAGCAAATGAAAATGTGATTGATAAGGTTTGTTTTCAATGGCTATATATATCATATATTTATGATTTCCACAATATATCAATTATTCCAATAATTTATGGTGCATTAGAATTTTTTATGTATAACATGATATAGTGATTTAAAGAATTATGAGATATTTTTTTTCTCTTCTTTTTTTTTATAAAATAAATATATTTTTTAAATTTAAGTGTAAATAATTTTTGATAATCTGACATAGCATACTATAATAATATGATAATTTATGTTTTAATCTATATATTATTATATATATACAAAGTATATTATAGTAATGTACTAATTTATATTGAATACTATATTATAATGTTGACCTATGTACAACGTGTCAATGTACAATAACTGATGTTATCTTATACATTTATGTATAAATATTAAACATTATTAAATATTATTCAAATATATTTAAATTTTTTGTATTTAATTACACTTCATGTTGATAAAAATCATACATTTTGTTTTTTTTTTTATTCAAGAATGGTAAAACTCCTAAAAGTAATGGTGTGAAGATAAATGACATTCCTAATGATTTATTAACCATTCTACCAAAAGCACCAAGAATTGCATCCGAGTTTCCGGCTTCTTGGGATTGGAATATTTTCTACGAACCTGTTGAAAAAACTGTAAAAAAATTGAATTCTAAAAATACACCAACTCAAGTATGTATTCATAATATAATATATTATTATTGTTTTATAAAGTTTATATACAAAAACTTTTTTTTATAAATGTTTTAATGTTTGTTTAGGAATCTAAAATACAAACTAATTCAACTACTAGTGATACAACAAAAAAAAATCCAACAAATATTGATTATACCGGCAACGCTGAAATCACAAATTATGTTGAAGATATTGACAATATTAATATTGCAAAATATGATACTGAAATTACAAATAATGTTGAAAATATCAATAATGCTGATGATGTTGATACAAGTGAAAAAAAAGATCCTAAGAAGAGGGCTAAAAATTATAATTCTTTAAATATTCAATCAGAACCATTAAAAATTGATGATAATATTGACAACAGTGAAAATAATGACCCTAAAAATAGAGATAACAATTTTATTTCTTTATACTCCCAATCGGAATTTCAAGACATTGATGATGTTGATAATAATGAATATAAAGAAAATAATAACCCTGATAATGATAATAGATATGAAAATTATATTTCATTATATAAAAAATCAGAATTTCAAGACGTTGATGGTACAAACAACATTGTTTCAAAACCGAATAGCCTTACGCTGGGTGAGGTTAGACAAGCATTGAATAATGGGTTGCTGGAAGACTTTTTACCTATAAATGGCCCGATATATAAAGATAATAGTTTAAATGATATTAATAAAATAGAATATACTGGTAATAACCAATTGAAGTCTACTAAAAATCAGGTAAAAAAATAATATATATATATATATTATATATAGTTTAATAATGATGTAAATAAAAACTTTTCTTATTATAAAAGACGAGTTTTTAGATATTAAATTTTGGGAAATAGTAATATAAATTGTTTATTTATTGAATAATTATTTTGTATCTATCTACTTAGTAGTATTATCAATGTTTATGTAGGTTAGTCATATAAAAAAAAGAACCATAAGTAGTAAAGTAGGCAAAAAAATAGTTTTAGGTATTTTAATGTAATGGTTAAACTGATTAATGAATTCATTAAGATTAGAAAATTATTTCTGAATAAATTCATGTATTTATACATGAATATCATGTATGTTACGATGTTATAATATCAATCTATAGTAAAAATTAAATTTTTTTCTTAATATTTTGCTATCTAGAGTTAACATAATTACATTATTTAACCTAACCTGAACAGGCATTTGTATCTACTTGAAATATAATGTTTATACAAAAAATAATAATATAAAACACATAGATGAGTTTGTCTATATTTTGTCTATTGTATATTAGTGTATGAGATTTAATTTTAGGTGGCGACAATCTCTGATTCGACCAGAACCATAGGTTTTGACGTCTTAATAAGAATACTTTTCAAATATATTTAGAAATATTTATTTGAATATTAGTTATCATTTGTATTTAAAATCCGTATTCAAATACTTTTTTTCAATAGTACCATTTTTTATATAATTTTAAATACTTTTTAAAAGTACTCACTACTCAAAATTTCTAATAAATACTTTTTTCAGTTAAATAAATTTAATATTGAAGTATTTATACGTTAATAAAAAATACATACTTAATCTTATATTTATAAATATAGAATATATAAGTTAAATATTTAATTCATTCATTAATAGGTTTAATAATTTCAGATTCGGGGATGATTAGGTTAGGTGTTTTTGTTGTCTGTTAATTTGATTAAATCTTATAATACAGTACTAAAATTATGATAAAATATTATTTTAGAAACAAAATTTAAAATAGTTAATTACGTAAATATTGGTTTTTAACATTAGTATATGAGATAGATTAGTTAAACGAAAAATACGAAAACAATTTTTAGAGTATTTAAAATAAATTTGTCAAAAAGTATTTAAAATCGGGTTTCGTAGACTTTCGTTGTAACTTAATTTTGATGACTAGTTACCGTTGAAAAAATACTTGTTTTTTTTGTTAATTTTAGCAAAATGTAAGATAGGTGGATGTAGAAACAATAAAGTGACGTTCCAGAATCGCGATATTTGGCATACCGATTGCCATTACTGTACGCACAGAAAACTGTCACTTGAGGTTAATCTTGTATGAGATAGAGTATACTATATGGCTAAGGATAATCTAAAATCCGATATTTGTATTAAAAATAAAAGAATTAGATGCTTTTTAACGTTTAAAAGTATCTAATAAGAGTATCTTATCATATTCTATCTTTTTCGTGTTTAGGAACGTATAAACTCAGCTCAAATAATAGTAAAACAAGGTAGCTTAGAACAAATTGCTGACTACATTTTAGATGGTAAATATGAAAAACTTGTAGGAATAACTTCAGAGAATCCAGAAATCCAAGATTTTCTTGATAAAATTCCATTTTATGCAGTAAGTAATCAATTATTATCAACCTATATTATAATATTTAATTTGTATGTAGGTACTTTACATAAAGGCAATAATTATATAATACATTTTGTTAGTATTAAAATTAATTCGAAAAGGTTTAGGTTAATTATTTATAGTATATAATTTTAACTTTAAAAAAATTGGTATTTTGATTTTTACTTGATTAAATAATTCAACCAATTATGAAATTTCAAAGAAATAATAAATTATAAAATTTAGCTTAAAAAATATATCTATTTTTTAAATAAAAGTCTATTATTATTACCTTATCTTTTTTCAACGTTCTTCAAAACACTTAAGGTTTCATATAAATTTAATTTAAATTTAATAAATAGCCGTTTAAATGGATCACATTATTTTTGACTACTTATGTTGTATAAAAGTAATGAGATTAATAACTTATTCGATTTAGCTATTCATAAAAAGTAGATAAATATTTTAAATTTATGGTAGCCATTTAAATTTAGCCCCATTTGTATATGGAATCAAAAAAGTAATTCTGGTTCTCTAATATTTTTCTTCATTATTAACCTGAAGCTTTTTATTTAATATAATAAAAATAAGCATTAAAAAATGTGAATGTCAAAAAAACTAGTACAATGGTATCTAACTCTTGTTTTGGTAATCAATACATGTTACAAGTCTATAATATAATATTATATCATATTATGAGTTTTTCAGTAGAGCAAAAAAAATATGCTTATCTGTTGATTCTATGATAAAGTGTTTTTTTTGCACGGTAGTTATAAAGTATATAAATATATATTACGATTTTCAGAATAAAATTGATCAGATTCATCGTTACTGTGCTGTAGGAGACTTAGATGAACTAATTCAGCTTCTAGATCGAAAGAAGTTCTGTTTAGCTCGTGAATCTAGAAGTGGCTTAGGCTTAACTCCTTTACATACAGCAGTTATCTATGAACAATTTGATGTGTTTGGATACCTAACGGATAAGTTTCCAGAAACTTTAAAATTGATTGATTTGCAAGGATGGACTGCAATCGATTATATAAATTGTATGCAAGATAAGACATTTATAGACAAATTGTTTACTGAAAGTAATTTAGAGGTAAGTAAACTTTTTTTTTTAAAGATTCTATTTATAAGTATTTAGTTGATCTATTTACTAAACAATTTATATTTAATAATAATTAATTATTAGTTTCAAAATAACGAAAAAAAAAACTTATTTTATAAAAACCTACTTTTAAGCATTTAATATCTATTATATTGCTTAAACTGATGGTAACTTTTCTTTGAAATATCAAGAATTTTACGTGACAGAAGTTTTATTGTGCTTAATTTTAGCAAATAATTCGTGGAATTCGCTTTGCAGTCTGTTTTATATGTTGTTTTGACTTTCAAATGTACCTCGTTATTTAATAGACAGACTACTGTAATAGATGACATTGTGTTAAATTTTAATTCAATGATAAATCATTATTCATGAAAAACGATTCTGAGTTAAGAAAAAAGTAGATCAGTATCTATATTTCTAAGGATAGTTTCTCTATAATTATATTAATATTATTACTTGAAATTATGCTATAGAGGTAGATTGCATTAATTAATAACAAAACATGACGTCTTATAATTGATAAGTTTATATTGATATATAATTGAATCGTATAAATGGTATAAATTGTTTGAAATTAATTATTAGAATAAATATTTTGAAAATTTTATTGTGTATAGAAAATAAAAATAAACCTAACAGCAAACATTATGTTATAAAAATAATAAACTGTTTCAAGAAATGTTAAAAATTATTTCGTTATTATTTATTTTAATATTATACTATGTCTCCTAAATTTCAATTTCAATCAATTATAAAAAAATAATCATGAAAATGTATTTTTAATATTTTTTGTCCACAGTAAAGAAATGTTATACAGTAAAACTTCCGTTAACGGTCACCTCTGTAGGACGGTCACCTCTATGTAACGGTTAGGTTTTTTGGTCCCATCAAGTGTTATGTCATGTATTGTCGCCTCTATAGAACGGTTACCTCTAAATAGCGGTCATTATTTATGGTCCCTTTGGTGACCGTTAATTGGAAGTTTCACTGTATTATGAAAGCTTGTAATAAAATTACAGTTTTTTAAATAAAAATGTTATCTACGTAAATCAAAAAAATCATACAAAGTAAAAAAATAATATTTTGAAAATTACATATTCATGTTTAAAATATGGTAAAATAAATATTTAGTGAAAATTTAAATTCTATGATTTTTTTTTTTTTAATTTAAAAATAAATCAATTTTGTTGGATACCGCGTAGTGTTATGTGAATTTTCATGTTTTACCGTTTTTATTCCGTAAGATTTTTAGTTATTGGATGGAGTTATTACGATGGATTAAACAATTTTAATTTTACGGATTTTATTATAGAAATATAAACAGTATTATATTTATTTATGTATCGTAACTAACAACTGACAAGAATATTATGTACTCCCGAAATTGAATTAAAAATTAATATTTTGTGCACAATTATATAGAATTAATCATTATTATTTATCAGTATACAAATTAAGTACTTAATATTATTCACATAATATATTAAAAAATAATTTGGTCTTAAAATGATTAAATATAATTAAAATACATTAATATAAAGGTATTATTTGGCAACTGGAAAGTGATAGCCGATAGGTAAACATATTAATCTATCCAACCATAATGTGATAGATTATATGCTTTTAGGAAAGTTCTTAATACCGTAGTCTATATTTGATTCTCAAAGTTCATCTTTGCGTAGGTATTAATTAAATTAATATTAAACTGGGTGATTGTATACTCTCTCGATGGTACACTCTCCCGGGTCTACTCCAGTACTACCTGACGGAAACGTGTAAACTCTCCCGGATTTATTCCTGTACTACCTAACGGAAACATGTAAACTCTCCCGGGTCTAGTACAAATCATAAAATAAATTTAATATACATTTAAGTTGCGTTTAAAAATACTAAATAGTCAATCATATAAAATAATAATAATATAAATTAATGTCTTTAGCTGCTATGAACATGATATTATAGTCAAAATACAATAAAAAATAAAGTTTCAAAAAATCAACTCTAGAGAGCTTACATACTTTCTGCAGGTAACTATAAAGTTGACCTGGGAGAGTTTACACATTTACTTCAGGTAAACATAATATTAACCCGGGAGAGTTTACTATTTTTAAAAATCGGGAGAGTTTACCACCGCCCATTAAACTTGCAAGTTTAGTTGGTTATAATATAGGAGTAAATATTAATTTATTTGTTCTTTAAATTTAAAAATCAATAATTTATTAATATTTTTGTGTGTAAAAAGTAAGCATGTATAGGTAGGTATATCTATTTCGTCCATCATTACCTGAATACTATTGTCAATTAAGAGTGATTTGACTAATTTTATACTTGACAGTTATATATACGAACCGTTGTTGTTGGTTTGTATCCATAGTAATAGTCATGAAATATTCATAGGAATTTCAAGCTGATTACCAAACGGCACCAACTTTTGGAAAATGTGATGTCACATTTGATCCAGAGAAGATACGTAAAACTTTAGGTTACGTAACATATAACACGGAAACGGTCGACAAGGAAAATATTGATGCAAATATGGACAGTTAATACAATTATTTATTGAAATAGTTTTTAAATAATAATTTATAATAATGGATTTTCTTTACTTAGGATCTTCTACTAGCTCTGGAAAATTACTCTCGACGGTTATGAGTGCAAGTCAATTTTCCGCCGAGGATAGAGAATACTTGATTAAAGGTAATTAATTACTAACTGACTGATTAGATCAATATGGGCACTTGGAAAATATTAGGTACATGTTAATTGAAAAATACTATTTATACATATATTATTTCAAAGAAATATAATGTATTGAAAAAAATAAAAGAATAAATTGAATTATCATTATTATAGTTGTAATAAATTATTAAATTATTAATATTAGTATCGATATGTTTTGATTAATTTATTTGAAAATTTTTCTTTTAATGTATACCTTTGGATGAATTAGTTTTAATATAATTATCGATGTACATTTATTCTTAGTAGCCAATAGATTTTTTTTAACATCTATCAAAGCTTAAATATCATATACTATACCTAGCTTTTATCTTTTCTAAAGTTTATCTTCATACAATATACAATAAGGATATACTTCTTTACTTATACATTAAAAATTTTACAAATATTTTTTATATTTTTATAAAAAAAATATATATAATATAATAAATATTTTCATATATTCATCTATAATCTTTTAAAATGTATAAATATAAGTTTTCGAAATGTAATCTATGAATTATTTAAGTTTTTAAGTATTTCATAAATTATGATATTTATTTTAGCTATCGGAAAACCTCTTACTTCTGGTTTGAAGGAACTTATAAGACGCAGACCATCTAATCCTACTCTTTACTTAGCTGAACATTTGACTAATCATTACGATGATCCGCAATTAGATCAAGAAAGCGGAGTAAGTTTGGCTAAGTTTATATAATTTAAAAACTAAAATTTAACTAAATCATAACTATTTAGATTTCTTTTTGACATATAGTGTAACTTAAAATAATTTTTAAGTGAGATTAAATTATAAAGATTGTAATGAGTGCATTGTAATTTTATTTTGGGACTTAAAAATATGTATTAATTATTTTTTATCAAAACAAAAATGTTTATTTAATGATTATGATAAATAAAATAATAAATAAAACAATTTTTAAAATAGATAATATATAACCCTACATTTTCTTTATTTTTGGGTATTATTTTTCTTAAGGTGCTTTTAAATGTATATTGTATTCTTGTTCTAAAATAATTAATATAGTCTCAAATTATAATTGTTGTATAGTTAATGTATTTTATAATTTCTTTAGTTAACCATTTCTATTTTGATTAATACAATTTTATGTTAATATATTTTGTTTATATTAAATTTTTTTACATGATTTATCTGTGTGTTTGATGGAATATTGTGTCTAATCGTGTGCTTTTTATAAACAAAAATAAAAACTATCACTAAAATACAGAAATATTTTGATTTGAATGAACGATTTTTTTTGATTCTACGTCAAGTATCTTAAATTTAAATCATAAATAGTAAATTTTGAAAATTTATAGTCATATCCTATCACAATGGTTGGCTGAAACATTCCTTTATGGTGGTTTCATTGCCACTATATTGTGTTCAGGTTTTGCAACCCAGAGTTCAGATACACGGTATATTAAATGAAGATCAACCTCAGGTTTCTGAAAATATGTTCAAACCTTGGGATGTATTCAGCAACTATCAGCCAGAATTTAAAAAAATTAGTCGTGTAAGACGTTTAGAAAATACAACTTTTTTTTATTACATAGTATTTAAAATAATAATTTTATTTCATTAGGATGAATTTGGTATGAACATGATTCATTATGCTGCATCTAGAACACATAACCGCAATGCATTCTTTCAATTGTTGCAAGAAGTTGATGCAAATATTGCACTTCGAGATGAATATTATAGAACTCCAAGGGATATTGCGATGAGTTCGAATATTAGAGAAAATGTGAAAACAATTGATAAATTCGTGGTTCATATAATAGCTAGAGGTATGTTATAAAAAACATATTACCTATAAATATTATAATGTGTTTTAAATATGCAAGTATGTCTTAATTATATTTCACCAACTATGATTAGACACTGATTTTCAGTTATATTTGAAATTTAAAAATATGCTCTCAAATATGATACAAAATTGAATTTATTATATAAAAGCCACCAGTTAGTATAATATAAATACTAGGGGATCAAAGTAAACGAATCAAAATCCATTTATTGCAAATTCATGTTCCGGATAAAAAAAAACTGTCCTACCTTCAAATTGAATAATCTACTCCTCTCTAATGCATACAATTTTCGTTACCTAGGTCTATATTTAAAACTTATACGATTAACACGAGTAACCTTGCTTTAAATAACCACTATTGTCAACTATGACTTTTTTATACATCCAATTTGAAACATAACATTTTTCTTTAAAAACTTCTCTTCAAGCTAATATGGACCTACAACCTCTCTATAACTCTGGAAACCACCAAATCCTTAAAAAAAATCCAAATTTTTAATTCAAAATGTCTGTAAAATTAATAATTCCTCAACTCTCGACAATTAAGTCACAAAAATAACAGTTGATAATAGAAAATATATTTTTATGGTATGTTTGCAAAATATTACTATATAATATATTATATAATATAACAATGGTTAATAATACATTTAAGATGTTTGTCGGCTAATAACTAGATTTATCAATAAAAAAAAGTGATGTTGCTTGTATACATATCTTTTTACGGAGTTATATAATAATCAAATTGATATTTAGTAGTTTGAAATGCTATAATTTAATTGTATTAAATTTAAAATTTTAGGCGAACACAACAAATTAATACAACTTTTATTGGAAGGGTATAACCATATTTTGGATTTGAACACAGATAAAGACATTTTTGCATTACCATTAAGTAGAGGTCACTCTCATGTATCAGTTATCCTTAAAAGCATACCGACGTTTGAAGTTAGTAAAATAGTGAACAACTGTATAATTATAATATAAACTTAACAATATTAATGGTTTTGTTTGGTTTAAAATGAAATATGAAATCAAGGAAAAACGAAAGCGACTTCATCGGGAAATATTTTCGGGTGACCAGGGTAAAGTTGAAGAAATATTGGAAGACCGTAATGACGAGTGTGTTATGTTGGCTATGGCGAAAAACGAACGAAGTCGATGCAGTTTACATATTGCTGTACTAAGTCAAAATGAAGAAATCTTACGGTTAATTGCGGAAAACTTTCCTACTACATTATTTGTGCTTGATAATGTAAGATTATATTTTATTCAATGGAAATTATTAAGATTTTAGTTTTTTAAATACTTAAAATCAATAAAATAAGAATAATATTTATTACATTTTTCCAAATCTCTGTGTTAGTAGATTATAATATTAGTTGTAGTACATTCTTTACTTCTTATTAAAAAATATTAGGACTTTGCTAATTTGCTTGACACTCATTTGCTCACCGACCCCTAGATTTTGTCGACCCATTTAGTTGTTTTATCAAAACCGTTTTTTATATTAAAAAATTTAACTATAATTTTGAATGTATTTATTTTTCAATTGCTGTGGTAATTATAAAACACCAAATAATATTTTAAAATTTTTTTATATTATAGATAGATAATAATAATTTTTTTAATTGGATTATTTGTAGAGTATACTCAATATGTGACTCATATGGGCGTCATATAACATAAACATTGAATATTATTCTATCAAAAAATATATAAATTAACCAAATTTCATTCAGAATAATTTATTTTATTTAAATAATAATTTTTTTTAAATATTGAGCGTAAGGATTTAAATAAAAATGATGTATACTCACAGTCTTAATAATATTTGTTACTAAAAAAAAGTATAAGAAACACTCACAGGCATTAAAGAAATTATGTTATATATATATAATATTCATTGAAAAAGGTTCATCCAACTTCTTCGAATTATACATCATTAATTGGAGTATAATAACATAAAACTGTTTTGATATAAAATATTTTGTTCATTTATTATTTTGATTTTGATAATTGTATTGTTTTTATTTTATTTTTTTGATAAATTTAGGAATTTTTATCGAGAGAAATTTGATCGATAATTGATAAAACACCACAGTATTTATAAAATATATTGTTATGATGTTTTTTACAGATTGAACGAACAGCATTGCATTACGCTATGTCTGTAGATCAAGTGGAAAAAATGAGTACAATTTTAATTGGAAGTGGTGCCAATCGTATAGCTAAAGATCTGGTATAAATATATCATAAGATCATGTTATAAGTTATTACTTACTACGAATATAAATCGAGTTAATTTTTAATGAATACGTTTAAAATTAAATCAATAGAATTAATTACATATACAGCTTTTTCAGGAACAACTAATTGTCTATATACTTTTTATCGACAAATAATATTTGTTTTATAATTTTTATCACCATGCAATTTCATTAATCAAACAATTTTGTTTATAATTTACAGAAAGGCAGACAATGTAGCTATTATTTCATGAATAAATTAGATATTCGAAAAATGTTGGAAGAAGAGGATCAATTACGGATGTAGTTACTTTCTTTAAATTATATATTAAATAATAATTCAATGTATAGCATAAACAAATGAAATTAATTAGAGTTTAAGTAAAAAAAAACTTAATCGATTGGTTTAATATAGTACTTTAATTTATTTTATATAAAAATTAAACTATGTAAGTCAAAAATATAAAATTAAGTAATAGAAACACAAATTTATATAAAAAGGGGAAAATACTAGTATTTATCAATGATTATTATGTAATATCAAAAAAATATCATTTTAAACCAAATACTAAATTGCAATAATAATTGCTTAATAAGAACATTTTATTTTTAGATTTTATAATAATAATATTATTACTATTTTAAATTATTCAATAATCTTCTACTGTTAGAATAATAAAATTCATAGATCGAAGAATTTAAAGTAATACGTGTTGTAAAAACCACTATTTGTGACAAAATAAACATTTTTCGTTTTATTCAAGTATTAGTAGGTTATATTTATTACTTTCTACAGTACAAATAATTTGCAGTAAAGTTTATTTTGATACTACCTATCATTGATCTTAACCGATGATTTATTGGTATACGTTTAGTAGAGTTTAGTAATTAGTACCATTTGATTCATCAAGCATCATTCCAAAATTTTTTCTTTAATAATGCATGTATTCAAATTCTGAATTTAGAATTTGAAATTTTTAGAATTTTTATGTATGTTTAAGAACCATATTTTAAAATACTTTGATTTTTTATGTAATTTAAGATGTATTAGATGACTATACTAATTTGATATACCTACTAAGGAATAAGGATAATATTTCATGAAAGTAGGTTTAGAAGATATGCGGGCTAAGATGATCTATAAATAGTAGTAACTATTATTTATTAAAATGTTACAAAAATTTCAAAAAAATTATCTGGCTATCAATTTAAAATGAAAAAAAATTAGTTTTCATTTGAAAAAAGGAAGTTTGTATTGATACTAAATACTCTTTAAATGGAATAATTATTTTAAGTATTTTAAAATGTGGACACGTATGCTTTAAATATACTTAAAAATTCCAAAAATAAAAATCTTATTGAATATATTATTTAAGTATAAAAAGGAGGGTATACTTGATTAATCACCTTAAACTGTGGTAAATCATCATTAAATTGATTTTACAAAATATGTATTTTAGGATCGTTCATTACACTATTCCATTTATAATGAAGAGGAATTTATAATAACGCAGATTATGAACATTGTGTTATGGCAAATTACCATTTTATTAAAATAATTATTTATTTATACATTTTAAATTATAACGTTGAAATCAAAACTAAAACAAAGAACTCTTATAATTACGTCTGAGAACTTAATAGCACAATATAATACATATAACATAATCCAATTAAGCCAGTCTAACAATATTGTTGGTCATTTCTTCAAGTGGCTCAAACAGAATTGGTCATTATGTGGCCTCTGTGAGACGTCTCAGTAAGAAATGGAAGCAACATGACGACCTTTGTAACAGAGTTAAAAGAATTTATTTACATAGAATAGTGTTGTGTCACATACCATTGTTTATATAAAACTAGCGGCCGGTGTGCCTCGATTCCGGGGGTCGTAGAAGCCGCCTCCGGCGCCTTCGAGGTGGTTGAGTGAAAATTGGTTCACCGAAAATTTGGTAGGGAATGGTAAACGGATGTCTAGAAATCGGTCACTAAAATTATTATAAAGATTACCATGATTCTGAGTTATCAGTAATCAGTTATCATTCGGTGTAAAAGTTTGTAATTGACGCTAGCCCGGTGCTTGTTTGAATTCAAAAAGAATAAATGTGTACCGAAAATGGTAATTGAGTGTCTAGCTATCAGTCATCATTTGATGTAATATCGCGTCCCGTCGCCTGCCCGGTTCTTTTTTGTTTGTTAAAAAAATAAATAACATATCAAAAATTGTAATTGAGCGTCTAGCTCAGTGATGCCCAACCTTTTTTGTTCGGCGTGCCATTTTGGTTAATAATCATCTTCGAGCGGGCCACTAAATATAAAAGTATGAATAATCTCAGTCTTAATCTAATAATAATGTTTTATTTAATAATCTGTGACGGGCCACACAGAATACCTTCGCGGGCCACATGTGGCCCGCGGGCCGCGGGTTGGACACCACTGGTCTAGCTATCAGTCCTTAACCGGTGCAAATTGATACCTGGCTAAGCAATTCACCTATGGCGTATTGGATACATATCGTATCGTTTGCCCAGTGCTTTTTTTGTATGAGAATAAAATAATGGTAATTGAGTGTCTAGCAATTAGTCATCAACCAGTGTAAATCGATACTTGTGCTGGGCAATCCACCTCTCCTAACGTCGAAAGTCTGATGCTGTATT
Source organism: Schizaphis graminum (assembly GCA_020882235.1). Taxonomy (NCBI): domain Eukaryota; kingdom Metazoa; phylum Arthropoda; class Insecta; order Hemiptera; family Aphididae; genus Schizaphis; species Schizaphis graminum. Next base: position 39,888,823 of record CM037031.1, read on the forward strand.
GTAGAGGAAAAAGTTAAGTCAAACGAAGTGTAACGTCCTATCTTTTGGGAAAATCGATTTATACACAATTAAAACTGCGTCGAATTGTAGACTATGTGGGCGCAATTAATGAAATTTGAATTTTTTAATTTGTTAAAAATTTAATATACTTTTTGTGTAACTAAACTTCTAAGGTAGTAATCCACAATAAATTTATTACATTATGTTGTAAAAAATGTAAAAGTGTTATATTTTTTAGTCTTGAAACTTGAAAGTTATTAGTCATTTTGCATAAAACCTTGAGGAAGCTTGAATGTTCTTATTAATTGTCTTTTTAATGTATTTATCTAAAATATGTCGTGCTCTTATTGTATTATATATTATCCTTAGTATAGAATGCTAATAATGCTACATGTTGACAAAATGACAGCAGTATCAATGTTTTAATAACACCCAAGTGGCCAAGTATACAAATACAATATTATGCGACATAAACGTCGTCGAGAAACACTTTTATATGATATATACTACACAACCTATTAAAGTTACCGAGAACAACAAAACAATATAAATAATACGATAAATGGAAAAATGGCCTTCGAATCAAATATCAGTGCTCTACGTAATACAGTATACGTGTAAATTTAAGCAAAAACATAGAAGAAATATCTCGTACATCTATCGCCATAATAATGATAGAAATAATACAATTATTAATAATATTATAATATAATAATATATATAATATATATATATATATATATATATATATTATAATATTATAATACAGTATACGTGTACATTTAAGCAAAAAAAATAGAATAAATACCTCGTACATCATTCGTCATAATAATAATACAATTATTAATAATATTATAATAATAATATTTAATAATTTAATACAATGCCATAAACCTTATACGGCATAGCTTTTTCCTATACGATTGCAGCGCATTCTTTATTTAGTAAACAAACTATTTTTCACGTTTTATTATATAAGAGATAAAATAATAAAAAAAAGTAAATAATTAATTAATTTTAAAACAAAAAGTGTTAAAAACAACTGGACTGTTTTCAACAAAAATTATATCAATATATTACTTGAGACTCAGAGGGTGGTTATAGTTTATTTTTTTAATCCTTATGGTTGCTTTTAGGTGGCTCACATTTGAATTAACATATAACCCATAAAAATTGAATATTTTTTTGTTTATTTAAATTATGGTTATTGTTACTTACAGATTATATAATCCGTAACATATAATTATATAGCTGTTATGATTAGTAGCAGAGGTATAGCCGTATAGGCATACTTATACGTTCTTAACAAATATATACATATATAAAAATAAAAACAAATTTTAAATTCAAATACGTATAAAGACAATAAATTAGAATGTTTGATTATTCTTTTTATGATCTGTTTTTGAATTATAGACATGTTTTTGATGTAAACACTTAAAAATTATTACCAATAGAAATATTGGATTCACGTCTAGTTTTAAAATTCAATGAATCTATTTTTAGTTTTTTTGTGTTTATGTCACAAATTTTTTTAGATTTAAGATGTGTAAAATCATACAACTAACTATCGTAGTTTGTATTAATATAAATTTCAACTGAATCGAAACGGAAAGCGATAGAAAGATAGATTAATTTTTACCCGGGAAAAGTCGGATAATACATTTATCATAAACATTTAATATAAAATGAAACAAGCTCCAACAAAAGATGATAGGATCTATCCAAAAATGTCCCACAAACTGTAATAAATAATTTTGGATTGTTTTGAAGTTTTGGCTGTTGGTGTTAACTTAGTAGCAATTTTGAAATATTGATGATTACTTTTTAACGAATATCCAACAAATTGTATGAGACAAAAGTGTTCAGATAATGAATAAAAAAAATATCAATGAAATTGTTGTTTAAGTTAAAATTAATTATGTTACTTGTGTTATGCTAAATTATAATTTTAACTATAATTATAACTTATAATATTATATAATAGTTATTATAATAAATTAACCACTTTATTAAATTGTTTACAATTTTATTTAGTAATTATTATAATATTAATATAATTTTAATTATTATAATTAAAATAATACGCTATAATTTAACTTTATCTCATTTATACTTATTGACGTACATCGTATTTTGATCTATTAAATATACATTATAATATGCATTACAAAAAAATATTATACTTATGAGAAAATAATTCTATCGAAAAATGGATTCATAACAGTGATTGATGTACCTGATTTGTCTATCTATAACGCCGTGTGATAAAAATATTGTATTATTGAAACGCATTATATACGTCTTATAAAATACCGAAAAATTAACCTAATAGTAGTGGTGGCTATTACCAATGGACGAAAAAATAAAATCACAAAACGTATTAATAAGTCTTAAATTGTGGCCACCGTGAGCTTATTTCATACAAACAGTTATACAAATAGTAATTAAAAAATTAATATACTATAACCAACTCATAGATTCCATTAATCTATATCTATTTCTAACTTACAAGTTAAAAATTAGAGTTATACTTTCTAAATGCATCAAGCTAGTGGAAACTTATGATATTTGGTCGAGAATACATTTTGTTGATTTTATAATATTATTGGATATTACATAATATAATATTTTATAACATAATAAAATGATATAAGAATTGTTTATATTAAAAATATTATGGTGATTTTACTCGATGTTTAGGTATAATAATTTAATTTACGTATACTAAACGTATATTTGAATGTATATATAATCATATAGAATTAAATACTTCGTATGATTTTATGCTATTGCTTATACTACGTAAGTATTAATATTGTAATATTATATATTGTGATTTGTGTTCTATTACGATGTTCGATCAATATGATTCAAACATATATTACTATATTAATCTTGAGCAAAACAATACGGTGTCTACGCGTGAATCGCTTAAAATGAATAAACATGTTTACAATATTGTATTTTGTACACACAAAGAAAAAAAATAATAATAAGCGATGTTATTTTAGCGATTACAAATTTGTAAACGATATGTTTTCTGAGTATTGTTTGGTTCCAATTAAACTGCAATCCCTGACTCAATAAAAAAAATTAATAAAAAAAGTTTTTTATATTAATTAAAATATCGTTAAAATACGTATTATATTTACTCGTATTTTAAATTCGATATTATTAACTATTTTTATTAGGAGCAAAGAGGTGCTATACACAGAAAATAAATATAAAACCAAGGACCGCTTTTTCGTAATTATATTATGTATTATTCTTGTATGTATTTTCGCTCTGTCGATTCCAAGAAAGCATTTTTATGTGTTTTATAAATTATTTATATATGTACATAATAATATTGTAATATCCTTTTGGTTGTATAATTTTTCAATTACCCTCGCAATCATTCTCACCTGCTGAAGTGGCGCATATTCATTGGCTCATGCTATAAACAAATAAACACCGCTACAAGAAACTGTGTGTATTTACAGTCAGATGAAAAGATAATTATATAAAAAAAAAAACCGTCAAAAATCACAAAAGTGACTACGATGTACAAGACGAGTCATTTAATAAGCAGGTGGTGTATATATTAGCTCGATTGAAAGTCATCACAGTTATCATGTAATTATGACGCACAACAACAGCATTGTTTATCGGGTTGTGTCGGTGACGTACGTATGTTTGGTATTGTGAAATCGGTATATGTGACTAGAAATTATTCTTATGCATAATAAATATATAATAATTGATATACATTTTGTTTACTGTTACGTAATTTACACAGATTTCAGATGGAAAATACTTTCGATACGACTAATCGTTCGGATTTTACATGGCCTTTCTTAGCGGAGAGACAACGGATTTTCGATTGGGACCGATACGAATTCAAAGCCGAAGCGGAACATACAAATTTTCAGACACCACAGTCGTTTTGTAACGCGGAGACACTCAAGACGATACCGTACGCACAAAGGTTGCGTTTCGATTTCGATTGCCATCCGAAGCCCATTTTGAATAGCCAGCAACCCACAAGTCATTATCCTACCGAGGTATGCAAAACATATAATTATAATAATACGAGAAACGTATCTGTCTGGTAAATTATTCGATTGGAATGCAATGACTACATATTAAAGTCATATAATAATTGGATTTAGGTATTTGGTAACGCCAAATTATGTATTTAATTATTAATTGACAATTTTGGTTATTCAACGCCAGCGACACCGCTTCACTTACTATCTTCTTGTTTTCCTATTTTAGCTTACGACTATTAAAAAAATATTGGGTTTTTCTGCCAACACGTTTCCCTAGTGTCCATATCTATTTGTCTATCTATATTTCTATATATTTATCTATGTATCTAACCTATACACAAGATCTATAGATCCAATAATATTGTATTATTTTCTTCAGTCGCATATTTATTATATATTTTCGAGCTTAGACATATCTTTTGTAGTACAAAAATTAATTAATGTAAAAATGAAATCAAATTTGAAATTTTTATTTTGCATTCTTATTGCATATTTTGAAATTTTAAATTGTCATTTTTTGTTTTATCGTTTTTGGGAATATTTATAAAAACAATTGCTTTAAATCTAAATACTTTTATTTTTATTTTAGAATGAATTGTCTTAGAGAATTGAAAATATATTAAGCATATATTTAAATTATAATTTTATAAAATCAATGCAATTTTCAAAATATTTTAATTTTTTTATTATACTAATATTTGAAATTTTTGAGTTGTGCGATTTTTTTTTATTAATGTTTGTTAATATTTTTAATGGCAATTAAAAAAATTAATTCAATGTTCTTCCTAAGTACATACATTTTTTTATCCTTACTAATTAGACTAATTCATTTAAATTCTTGCGTTAGAGCACTTTAAATATTGAACTGTAGTATTGTTTTAAACTTTTCTATAAAAGTTTTGACTTAAATTGCATATTAAGTAATAGCGAGGACTATGCCTGATTTCTGCTAATGATTCAAACAATACGTAAGTATAATATATTTGAAGTAGTAGCTTTAGCTTAATGTGGGTAATGGGGTACACAAATTAACTTTAAATATGCGAATTTTATCTATTGAAAAAATATTATAAAATTAATACCTATTGGTTATTACTAGGGAACGAATTTAAATGCAAATTATCGAAAACATTGTTTTCCAAGCACAAAGTTCATTTCATACATCAAAGAATTAAAAAATGTAATTTTTTTTTGTATTATTTTTGCTTTTTAAAGCATTATTTTTTATGTTTTTAAGTCATTTTTATATAGGAATTTATAAAATTTGATAAAAATTAAGTAGTACCTGACAATACAGTGCTATTATGAAACACAAAGTATAAAGATTGTATCTATCTAAATTGTATATTCATTTTTTTTCATATTCAATAATTTTCAGAGTAAAAACAAAATAGGAGAACTAAAAAATTACGAAAACAATGCGAATAATTAATATATAAGAACAACAATTTATGTAGTTAAAAAATTTTTTCAACATTAAAACATTTAAATCCGTTCCATAGTCATTACTTATTGACATACCAAATCTATATAATAATTAATAATATCAGTTGTTTTTTAATAAATTAGGATAAGTGTAATATGTGGTTATATTATAATATTTGTATCTAAAATCTACATTCATGTTTATAATATATTGATTTAAAGAAAAAAATATTTATTTAAAGTTATGAATGTTTTTATTTAAAAAAATAAAATTAATTATTTTTAAATGTATGTAAAGAGTGTAGTTTAAAAGTGCTATGAATTAGGTAAGGTTAGGTCAATTAGGCTAAATAGATCAATATTTTTTAATTTCATTTCTAAACTCAAAGTTGAAATAAATTTAACTATATAGTAACTAATAGTAGTCATTATTAATGACTGTTGTAATCAGTACAACATATTGTTATACTAATAACTGTTATCTTAAAAAATAATTTTGGTTATTAAAATTATGTGATGGATCGTTTCTTAAATTGTGAGCGAAATGATAAATGTATTGATTTTACGATGACGTGTGTAAATTTTTTTGGAAAATTATATTTTGCGCCAATTGTATTGCCTGTAATTTGCGCCACCAATAGGTAAATTTAAATATGCATATAATTATTTGCGCAAAAATATAAAAATATATAACATATATTTTGCGCTACATCTAAAAATTAATTTTGGTAATTTGCATTAACATATAAAATTTTACTTTGGAATTATACTTACTTAATATTTTTTTTTAATTACTTTTAATAATTTTCTCGAAATGTATAACTATTAAAATTAACTTGATTGATCCAATGATTAAAATTATAATATGTTAATCTGTAAAAAAAAAGTTTAGTTGCTTAAAAGTGGCGCAAATTACATATGCCTGTTTTTTTCTGTCTATTATCGCCTTTGGGGCAATAAAAATGCTTTAATTTTTAACTTTGGAGATGGTATCTGGTAGCAAAAATTAGATCTAATTGTTATATTTGGCGATAACAAATTTTTTTAATAATAATACTCCTAGTTCATACTAACGGAAATTTTTATGCTGAAGCAATTTTTGCAGATATATGAACCTACTAGCACTGTTCTATGTATTTACAGTAGGATATCGTTAGTAAAAAAAATATAATATGGTATATAAATATATATATATATATAATTATAAATAGCAGGTAATTGGGTATCGCTCTGCTGTATATTAGGGGGTGGGGTGGACCTCAGACTATGGTAGGTTAAATTTGAATGCAATGATAGGTATAATTGTATACGAAAAACGATTCTGAACGAAGATGATTTGTCAGTTTAGGATATATTATATTTAAATATTGTCATATATTCTATTTTGAAACAAATAGTATAGTTACTATATGTTACTATAGTTACTTTATTGTATCTGTTTATTAATAAAAAAAGTATTTGGCAACATATGCATAATGAGAGTATGAAATTTAATTTAAATTTTGACATATTTCATATAAATTCAAACTTTAAGCATTTATAAAAAAAAATTGTGACTAACGATTTCGGATTTTTTTTTATCACTTTAAGAACAACTTATAAGAAATCTTGTATTAAATTTTCAAGATTTTCTGGCCACCTAAAAATTTTTTATCGGCATTTGAAGAAAAAAAACTTAGAAAAGTCGAAAATTTCAATTGTCTATAAGTAGCTTAAAAATGGTCAAAATATTTTGAAAATTTTCTGTAAAGAGATAACCATAATATAAACATTCGGTGAAAATTTCATTTTTTTTTGTTTTTCCCGACTTTTTTGAAAACTATTTGAAAATGTTTACTTTTGACCCCCCAAAGTACCAACTAGATGAATTTTCCTATTCAAAGAGGGGCTGAAGTCAAAAATCGGAGCATTATTACTGCTCCAAATGTTGTCGTCAGACACACAAAAAAAAAACACACATCATGTAAAATCAATACATTCTTCACTCCGTTCAGAATCTAAAAGAATTAAAAATTAAATAAATCTATTGTAATACTAAAAGTAAAATAAATTACTTCAATAGTTATATCAAATAACATATCATGAAATATACTATTAGGAATACAGGCTGACAGACCGCCTACGCCTAGAACCGTTTTTTGTACATAATGATAAATATAATTTAATATATAATAATACATTTCCAACAAAAAAGTACTCATTTTTTTGTCTAGCTTTTTATTATTTGTTTTACATGACAGAATTTTACAACACATTCTGAAAATTTTAAGCATAAATTATTAATACTTACAATTTTACATAATATTATAATACCTATGGTTCAAAGGGTTTTGAATAAGCTATAAAAATTAAATGTAGATACTTTTATTTAACGATTTAGAAAAGTTATAAACTTATAAATTACGATTATTTTTTTAAAAACTATTGAGTAAATAGAGATAACGTATTGTTATTTGATTTTTTTTTAAATCCGTGACGAACCCATTCAGGTTCAATTACAGAGTTATAGTCTACAGATTTAGGTGCTGAATGATTTCGTCGCGTGAGACAGACAGATAAAACAAGATATATCGCATGGTCTAAGGCCATTTTCGATATTATATTCTTCGAAATACTTGGGTCATATAGAGCTATTTCTACCGTGATTACATTTTTATTGAGTTTGGACGTATATTATTTCAAGGGAATTGAATTCACTTCGAATTATTAACTTTGGGATTTCGCTAACTGTATTTCTCTTGTTATTTTAAATTAATGTAGGTAACCATAAATAAACACCATAGAGTTTCGATCGGTGTGTTATATAAATTATATCAATTTAATTATTTCATCGAATTTTGCAGATAATTTAATGTATATAAATAATATTACACCGTGAAAACTGAAATATCCGGCCTAAGAAAGTTAATAAGTAATGTGTAAGGGTCTTTCGGAGCCTCCGCATTTCTAAATCCGGTCCCGAATATTATAATATATGATTATTATATTATAATATGATGTATTTTAATGTAATATAGACCATATTACATGTGTTAAGGTAGTTGGAAGGAATACATTGTTTAAAAACACGTAGTATAAATTGTATTATTTTTCAACTATTTCGTTTTATAGTACACTTGTATACTTTTTAACATGCCCATTGCCCATAAATAGATGGTATAGACAATATACACAGTTTTATAAAATTAAATTATTAGGTACGTAGGTATATACATTGCGTTAAAGCACAAATAGAAAAATTATTTACTCTAAAGCTAAATCTGTTGATAAAACTAAACAATCCAAAAGTATAATATAATATGTGGTCATGTAGGTACTTACAATATTCAATTATTTTTATTCTTAGAAAAGTTATGAAATCTATTATGATTAAGAATATTAGGAAAATTTGGATTTTATTTCAAAAATAAATAAAATTACTCATCTCACCTATCTAAACTAACCTAACGGATATACCGTATCTTTTTTTATTGTATAAAGTCTTTTATCTCATTTTTCCGATTCCTTATAAATTGTAAACAGCGATCAGCAAAATGCACAAATTTCGAATCTTTGCCTACAAGACGAGTCTGAATTAGCATTGCGCGAGTATATAGTTAGTAATAATAGAAACCTAGCCCACAAAATCCTATTAGAAGATAATATAAACAAGAAAGAATCTTTTAGATAGTATCGAAAATGGATGACTTTAACTGCCATAGAGTCTAGTATAGACCCCCTTGTACCTAACAAACCCACACAAAGGAAAAAAAATATATTATAAGTAAAAATAAAATATTTTAGCTTCATTTTATATAATATTATATACATATAAATGCGTTATTGTGATGTATTAGGTATATCATAAAATAATAATAGATAGTATATCGTTTTTGCGTAGGATCAAACCTTTATCTGCATAGTTATTTATTCTTGTGCTAATCAGTAATCACTATAAGTAGTGTTGTGTGTACGTACATATAATTCTTATACGTATAGATCAATATCGGTCTGAACTCAAACGAACAAAAGGTCGTATGTGTAATGCGCATACAAAATATAATATATTATGTACACGCTGTAAATGGTTTTCTATAAATGGTTTTACAGAAAGTGATTGAGTATGACAAAGAGAAAGCAGATGCAAGATCGAATATCCTGAGGACGAGACCCAGGGTTTTCAAGTGTCCTCAGATCAGTCTCGATGACGTATCAGCCGACAGGCGGGACATGGTTTGCACCTTCGTGTACAGCACTTCAAAAACAATGAGTGAACTAACTTCTGGCGTGCCAGAGGGTCGTCCGATTCCCGTCGACATACCTTCAAAACCATTCGCGGACCCGGTAAAATAATTACGTTTTTTTCCCTTCGCCACCACAATAAAATGAATATTAATTATTATAATTTACGTCATCGTGCGTGTTAGCAATAATTAATCGACACTGCGTGTATAAGTATACTGCAAACCGGCACAGATTCATAATATTATATTATATATTGTATATGAATATTATTATAACGGACGTTTTGCTCGCACATTGATCCAGTGACGGTCACGGTAATACGGGGTATGATAGACCTTTAAGCGGTTTGAAAAAAATCTGCACATGCGCCGTTTGTAGCGATACCATCATACCGTAACTGCTATAATGAAACATATCTAATGTTATATACTATCTGATGAAATAGCTGTACGTCAACCCTCCATTGGAACTCACGTTAGCCACGGTGGGTTTAATCAAATCGATTAATACTCAGCCAAACGCGCTGAAATAATTTCATATCTCTGCGCATTTTCCCCCTACCGCTCCTCTAAATTTAAAATTATTATAGTGATAACACTTTAGATTGCATTGGAATTTAAAACGTGAAATAATAAGGTCGGTTGCTTTTATTATAAATCAAAAGTTAATTTAGTTTTTAAAATGTATGTGCTGAAGAGAGGAATATTTTTTTCCGGGTATGATAAATAGTATGGATCTTATACGTGATGTGTATAATATATATAATAAATTATATAAGTTCATATGAAATAATAGAAAAAATTTGCAATTATAGAAGCAATATAATTATCCATTGTCTTATAATGCTTAAAATGATCAAAAACTGCCGTTTGCGTTATAAATTACAATCTATCATAATATTATTATTCATGATTAAAAATTATATGATTTTTTTTTAATTAATTTACTTATAGATTATAATGTATAAAATGTGCAATATTATTTTAATGTCATATACATTTATAATATATATCGGGATCATCCGATTATTTACTAAAAGTTTGATTCATCTAGTTCTATGTTGTATTTTATTTTAATGAATAAATAATATTATGTGCATATTTTTATACAAAACATTTTATTTGTTATGTGTCAAGGGCAAATTCAAAAAACAGCCATTATACAAAACCATAAATCCTATTAAAAATTGGCGTCGTGTCAGCATTGAATGGGATGAAACGCAGAGACGGATTTTCGGTGGTCGGTCTATAAACTGATATTCACATTAAATATTAAATTATAGATAAATTGCTTGTGTTTTATTGAAATGTGGTGTATATATTTAATAAATTACATAACGCTCAGTGTATGTTATATAAAAACGTACAAAAAGAACTTTTTAATTTTATTTTACAAATATGTATCATGATTATATAAACGTACCCGGTACGGCGGTAGCCAGGTACAAAAATATTTTCAATAAACATTTGAGTTGACACATTTATTGTAGGTATAAATAAATTTGAGAAAAAAATGTAATTATAAATTGAAAAAACATAATTTACTCGTAGAAAATATTTTGTTAGTTTATTTTATATTTTTTTTATTTTTTAACTGAAGAAATAATAAATTTAATGTATTTACAGTGGTTATTACGTATTATTATTACTACGTCTATCTGGATTTGAAAGAAGTGAAATAAATTGCACACGTTAAATCTTAATTTAAAAATATAAAATAAATATAATAAATATGGGTATATCGTTTTTTTAATTCATACATTTTTTTTTAGTTATTATTTTATATTATTTATGTAAAAACTTATAACAAACATTTTTTAAAAATTCAAATTTACTGATTTCGTTATTTTTATATTTGTCTATTTCTGTTTTTATGAATATTTCTTTATTTTTAGATTTTAGGTTTTTTAGTTTGTTCGAACTTCGCAATTTTATATAAGTTTCAATTTGAACTTCTTTTAATATAAATTATAATAAATTGAAATACGTTCGGATGTGCGGAATAAAGTCAACTGTTGAATTTGCTGTGAAATGATTTACAGCAATTAGTAGTTCGTTCTATTCGTATTTTGCTTTTTCTTAAGTCTTTATCGGGAACCAATTCAGACATGTGTCACCTACCTAAAATATCGGGAACCAATTCGGATGTCAATTTTCAGGTATGGGAACCAATTCGGATGCAGCCATATTATATACTGACCTTTCCTTCTCGAATTCTCCAGAATGTTCAAAGTCATGAATACTAGACTAAGAATCAGCCACACATGATTTTACATAGTTTTTAAATGGCCAAAAACGACACCCTAATATGCACTGTTTACAGAGTCTGTATCGACATCAAATATATTTTTACCGAATGCCATTTATAGAGTTTATACGTATAAGACAGAAAACATTTTTTGCTCCTGGAGTCCCTCGTTTTATTGATTACAACTCTATCCCAATCAAATTGCCAATCTACTCAACAATAATATATAAACACTCTTTAACGTATTATAAGTATTAATTAGTAGTTATAAGTAGTCTTTTTATTATAATTTACTCATTTTTACACTTACACATTATACATTTAATGTAATATTAGTCTTGTCAATATCACCTAATGGCTATTTCCATCACGGGTTTATTTAAATTAATTAAAAAAAAAAAAATTCATAGAACATATATTTATTCAGTGGTGGTGTGAATTATTTTTTACAACTTATTTATTAAAAAAAAAAAAATACTATATACTTATAATCTATCCCGAATATAACCGAGTATAATAAAACGCTCTTTATGTTCGTATATACATTATGATATTATTGCCTAACTAAGTCAGTAAGCCACGGGGTGCAAATCCACAATTCCCTGCTTATAATATGATATATATATTTATATTCTAACCTTTATTTATTATAAATTATTCACGAGAGTAAAATTAGTCAGTTTTACGTCACTGTAGCACAAATGTTAAGTATTCTTCATGTAAAATATTGAATTGTATTCATCATTAGTTTATCTTAGTACTTAACAGTTAATTGTATACCTATGTAATCATTTTGTGCACGCACAAGTGGACATTTATTTGAATTTTTAGAGGGGAGGCTAAAATAATTCAAAGTAAAGTGACCCTTAGGATAAAATTTTTATCAAATTTCAATTTTGGCTTAGTCTCCCCCACCACCGATAAATTGTAATGTTTATGACTGTACGAGAAAGAACATATCAAACGTACAGGTAACATATTAATTTATCAAAATTCAATGAATTTTAATAGTGCTTATGACTACTGTGTTAACTGAATGACATTGATATTTTATCAAAGAAAATGATATGTGTATTTGTTAAAATAACAACTTCATTTATTTTCTAACGTTTTGACATTATGTGGTTTTAAAATACACTATGAGTTTATCTATGTTATCTTGAGTATGGTTTATCAAATTCTCATATCCCCTTATAAATATATACTACTACAGCGTGTGGTGTGTTTGCAATTAGTATCCAGCCTTAAGGTTTATTCGGCGTACCTGCCAGAGTGAAATATAATAATTATCGATTTATATTTTACTTAATCTTGGTTATTAGGTAGTAAGTTATTTACTTATTAGCATTTCTCATAGTATAATGTATCTTTTGAATTGATTTAATTACGAAACATTTAAACAACCTTGTTGATAATTAGTGTAGTGCAATCATTTAAAGTTTAATTATAATTCACCGAATATACACGTAGCAGGTACTTATAAGTATACCATGTTTGCCATTACTTATAATTTATAAACGCGTTGTACCTGTAAGGCTGTAAGCAACACCGTTATTGAGTTAAATTAGATAATTTTAATCCATTCATCCATATTGTATATTTTCATTTACAAATATTGTGAATAATTAGTATTTGGCATCAGTTACACATCGGTATATTGTTATGATTATTTGAATTATAATTATAATATTATCAATATTGATATAAGCTTGAAGCACGCATATTTTGCTATTTTGGACTAAAGCTCCTGGCTTTGTTAGTATTTGGTATATGATGTGAATATATTATTATGAATTATGAAACTATATTGCGTATATGTGTAATGTTAGTATACACAAACATACACATAAAACCACTATATTGTATTGCAGTGGCATCGAAGTCAATTTTTACAAGTATGGAAATATACATTTGATATTATAATTTCCTTAAAACTTCAAGTTAGCGAGAAAATTAATTAAACGCGTTTCTACTTAGCTAATTAAGACACGCTCCCTGCTTTTCACGTAACTAATAACATAAAAAAAAATCTTAACAATTAATATTGTTTGTTTAGATTTTTCGCAGTAAACGAGTTGTGTCCCAACGAAATTTCTCGTACACGAGTTGTGTCCCAATAATAAAAGTGAGACACACGAGTTGTGTCCCAGTGATAAAAGAGGAATACACGAATTGAGTCTCAATTGTTTTATACGGTTTTATATTATGTATCATTTAAATATTTGCCAAATATGTAATTGTATTAAAACTATTAATGTAGTTATTTTTATTTTGTATTAATATTTATTAGACGAAACAACATCGATTTTTTTAGATAAGATTACAATTTACTATGATATATATTATAATGACTTTTTATACGAATTTTTTCATTTTTCGTGTGAAATATTATAATATATAACATACTTTTAATATTTTAATAAACAAATTCACGATTTGAATTTATAAAAATTGTTGGACACAATTCGTGTAACCGGAAAAAAAGTGTGGGACACAATTCAGTATTTGGGACACAACTCGTTTGTAGCCCAAAATCTAAATGACTAAACGTGGTGATAATTATAGAGGTAAGTATTATTGTTTTCAACGACAGCCGGCCCGTTGAATTTATAATTGATTTTGTATAAATTCTTGACATTATAATATAACGTGTTATGTTAACTCAGTGGTGGGCAAACTTTTTTAATAGAGGGCCACAAAGTTTAAGAAATTCTAGAGGAGGGCCATAATTATAGAAAAAATGCATTTTGGGTTAAAGCTTTGAATCATATAATATTATAAAAACATGACACTTTTATACTATACAAGCCATATACTATCCATGTCGAATGTCGATGGACCATCGGCGGGCCGGATTAAATACTTTCGCGGGCCGGAGATGGCCCGCGGGCCGTACTTTGCCCACCACTGTGTTAACTAATACTTTAAAGCAAGATTTATTTTTTTTAACTACAAAATTATAAATATTTAAACAATTTTATTTTTCAATAATCATACTAGGTACATAAACAATGTTCTAAACTACAGTCTACAAAACTCATTTTTAAAATCAAAGAATATGTTCATTTTTTAAAACTCCTAAAAATCTGGCTACAAACGAGTTAGGTTAGAGATTTTAAAAATGAGTTTTGTAAACTGTAGTTTAGAACATTGTTTATGTACCTAGTATGATTATTGAAAAATAAAATTGTTTAAATATTTATAATTTTTTAGTTAAAAAAATAATCTTGCTTTAAAGTATTAGTTAACATATCACGTTATATTATAATGTCAAGAATTTATACAAAATCAATTATAAATTCAACGCGCCGGCTGTCGTTGAAAACAATAATACTTACCTCTATAATTATCACCACATTTAGTCATTTAGATTTTGAGCAGAGTGATAAAAATGTATTGATTTTAAAATAAATTTTTTTTCATATTTTAGAGCAATAAAAATCTTCAATTTTCAGAGTTGATTAAAGTAAAATAAAGTTTTTGTTTGTGACTAATAAGGCTCAAAATGTAATACAAAATTACTCATAAGTTATACTTACGGTAAGTAAAAAATCAAAAAAATATATTGAGACATTTTTTTATATGTACTTAAATTTTAATATTTTACAAAATTCGCAAAATTCGCAAAAATTTACAAATTATTTTTTCTAGTAAGTATACAATTAACATTTTAAATTAATCATAGCTAGAAATATTGTCCATAAATAATTTAATACAAGGTTTCTTATAAATTATATATTTTTCGAATAATAAAAATTATAGTTATTTTGTTGTAGTTTATAAAATATTATTTGTGAATCTTGATTTTTATGCGATGAACCTATTCAAAAAATTCTATTGCATGTCTGAATAATTCATAAGGCATAAACAATTGGCTGTTGAGTAATTCATAGATATAATTTAAGTAGTTTCAATTGTTTTTAAATAATAAATAATGATAATAAACAGAGCATAATATTATGATTTTATGAGTTAAAATCTAAATTGTCTATTCATTCAATAGTTTCAAGGGTTACATTGAAGATGTTTTGGTGCTTTTCGTGTGTTGAATTTTCTCTTTGAGTAGTCTTATTGTGTGGTGTGCGGTATACGATATCATATTTTAGTTATGGTGACCGCAGTCATTGCAGCTTGGATTAGGAACAATGACCCATTTGTGCATAAGGTTCCCACATCTCCCGTATCTGTTTCGAATCCGGATTCTGTATATATTAATAGCAGTTGGTAATAATAGTAATGTCACCTCTATGAAATATTTTCATAATAATTATTATAAATTATAATATAACTTATGCGATTTACTGTTGCCAAAAATTAGTTCTACCTTCAATCGACCGTATACTATTTACTAATATAGAAAAATAAATAACTTGTATTACATATAGATATATTAGCTGACAGACCATCTTAATTATTTTTTGTTGAATTCAACTTTCAAATTTAACGATTCCATTAATTGATATAGCTAGTGATTAAGTGATCTACTCAATAACTATGTAAATTCAATACCTATACAGTAAAACGCATTTCTTGGTTTTTATGTCGTAAAATATGTATCGTAGAATTCGATCTTAAAAAATAACGTACAAACCATATTTTTCTAAAATTTAAATAAGGAAAGATAATACAAATAGAATATTTTGATTAAAATAAACACAAAATAACAAATGCACGACTTCCTTAAGGTATATAAAAAAGGTCTGTCGGCTCAATTTGATGGTGATCTGAGCTGAATATATTATTCAGATCTTCGAAATAAGAATATACTCCTAAAAACATAAAAGAAAGAAACTTAAGAAACCATCTTCTAGGAAATAATAAATTAACATTTTATATAGGCAGATTTAACTATCGTTACTAACTATTCGACACTATTCAAGATACGTATTTAAAAAATAATAACATTCCAACTCGATGTTAAACATAACACTACACTAAGAATTAGAACGACTCCGTAAAAACAAATTGCGTAGTATGGTAAACTAAACATTTACAATAAAACAGTATTTACGAGTTATTATTTGTCAGTTAATTATCGATTAGCTTTGAATAATGCAGTTTGCAGTACAGTCATGTGCAAATATTTTTGGCGCAAGATGAAATTTATATAATTGCACACCATTTTGAAGGTACTTTGATTCTTCGATTTTTACAATAACACATTCCGGGGAAGCGATTTACGCGCATAGGAAGGAACTGTAAAACTTGGCACGTAATTTATAATGTAATTTATATATATAGGTAGATAGGTTTTCACTTTAACATTTTTTTTTCGTTATCAATACAATTACATTATTATAAACACTAAACATACGAGTATTGCGAAGTATCGTCGTATTATATTATACATTAGTCATTACTCATTACGTTCTTATATATTTTTTTATTTTTATAAATAATACAGTATTACTATTTACTGGTATATTATATAATAATAACGTTCTAGAAGACTAAACGTAAGTGAATTTATTCGTGCGTACGTATATTTGTGTTTGTTTAAATGAATACGCATACGCATAATATTATTATTAGTGTGTATTACACATTTCAATGGTTTATTCAACTCTCATCGGTTTCACGTGATCACGGGTATATCGCACTACACGGCGCCCTTGTTACTTACCGTCGGTGTATAAATGTATAGTTTGTCACTCACTGCAGCATATAGGTACTATATATTATTAATATTGAAAATTTACGGTCGAAAACGCGCAGCAAAGGCCGTCAGAAATGCAAGTGCGCTTTATTTCGACGGCCATAAACATTTGATGTGTGAGAAACGCACACGGCACGGTTTAACGGTTAAAAACATTCCGCCTGTGCAGTGTAATTAATTCGCGAGGTGTGCGCGTGAATAGTCCCGTGTGCTCGTTGTATGCGCCTATATTGCAGAGCGTGTCGTCCGGATTTGTTCGCACTTTGCTCGCGCGACGCGAATCATAAAAACCCTACACGCGCGTCACTCGCACAAATAAACATAAACCGGATACACTGCTCGGTGAGCACTGTTTTCCATCGATTCGATCAGGTCGTTTTGCAATAGCCGTGTTTGAGATGTCGATGCTAAATAATAATTTGAAAACAATCACCGCCGTATCTGTAAACGGATAACGACGAGCGGGGCTTGTTAAAAATCGGTGCTTGTTCAAACGTTTTGTCGGCTTTTTAAGTACACTGTTGTAGTGTTGTCTGTGCGGTTCTTATATAAACAAGATCTCCTTTTTGGAGGCCCGATTTCTGGTATCTATATAGTACCATATAGTTATGCCACTTCATTACGGTTTTCTAAAAATCTATCAATATTCCGGCCGAAAGTTCGTAGTAAATAAAATCATCAGTGGGAAACGCGTGGCCCACAGAGAAAAGCACTAAAACCCCTATATATATATATACTATATATACATATAATAATAATAATTTTAGCGGAATATGTAAAAGCGTACATATTTATGTAATTTTAATTGAAACGCTGCGCTAAAACGTTTATCGTTATTCGTTAGTGTTTATTTCACATTAATTCGATGTTCATTCTCGTACGGAAAATACGTATAGTATATATATTATATGTGTGCGCCTACGCTCTTCAATATTCATGAAATATACTTTGGACGGTGGACAAAATATGTGTACGTCCCTTGTCGCGTGGCTTAACATGGGACAATGTAAAATATTATTTTAAACAATAGAAACTTTAAAGGCTGAACTCTCCGAGAATAATTTATATAGTGTATAAAACGACTTCCGAAATAATATGTATTATATGCGTTCAATATTCATATTATACGTAGGTTTCTACAAATATAATATACTATTTTCCTTACAAATAAATCTCCGTTAAACCGATTTCACGTATTGTTGTTGAATATACTTTATTTTTTTTATAAAATAATTATTATATATATATATTAGGTAGGTTGAGAGCGATTTACATAAATTGTATAATGCTACTTGTTACAAACATTTGAATCCAAAGAGATTTTTTGAACAGATGTTTAGATATTATTAGATTCGGCAGTTATACAATAAAAATCTATTCGGTGTGCGAAGTAATTCCAGCTATTTTTGAGAACGAAAACAGTCCGTGGGGCGTGAACGAAAAAAGCATTTGCATGATATCGATGACACCACAGAGCAATACCTCAATAGGTGAAAAATACTTATCGATGGTTCAATAGATATATGGATGGCTTTGCCTCAAAAATAATCTCCCATTGTGTTAGTATAAAATCTACAAATCAATAATCAATGCAATACTATAGAAGCATTATAATTTTTACTATTAAGGTAATAAAAATACATTATGACATTTGGAATAAAACTATATCAACAGTCAATATATAATACACGGAAAACATAAATTCTATATTATTATTCTTATTATGCATAACTATACGGTGAACAGTATGTACAGCACAGTTTTCGGTATTTTGGTCAGTGGCGCCCAACCCCATTACTAGGTGTAGCGGTTGCTACACCTTGAAAATAAGGGGAGAGTGGGTACTAAGTAATGGTATAATAACATAAAATAATTAACTTAAAATAGGTTCATTATTAATTATTTTTATAAAATAATGATAATATTATTGTATTTTGTTCATGCTTTATATTTCGTAAACCGTTTGAAATAAACAGTAAACCACCTATACTGTATACAATTTACATAATACTCGAAAATAAATTTTTATTTTGAAGGTTTTAATGAATTTAAAAAATATAATGCCTGTTACATATTGGTATGAATGTATATTAATGTATATTGGTATATCTCTTTAAATATTAACACACCTTATTTTGACAAAACACAGATTATATTGGTTGGTACCTTAATATTTACTAATATTATCAATCAAAATAATATGATAAAATGTATAAAATAATATTATTTTGACTTTTGAGTTTATAAGAGGGTGGGTGGGTGGGTAAAATTATTTCTTGCTACACTTGAAAAATATATCTTGGGCGCCACTGATTTTGGTGATTATCAGTTAATTATTCAAGAAACTAACAACGAAGCAGCAGAAATTATTTGAAAAGTCTAAATTTCTAAATTAGTTTTTCTCTGAAATCGCATTTGTGGAATACCAATTTATTTTAGTCAGCAATCGACAAAATGCATATTTTAACCAAGAGGTTAGGAAGTAGGAAATTTATTATAGTTAATTTGGTATTTTAAGCATTCTAAATTTATTAAAAAATTACCTCTTTTAATTAATTGATTAATTAATTATATTATATGGTAATCGAGAGGTTCTTCTATGTAACATATTAATGCACGATACTCGTAACTATAGGGTTAGTTGGTAGGTATAAAAGTAGAAAGAGTTTTAGTTGAGTACACTACAAATTTCACTAACGAAAAGGAAGTTTTATCTAAAAATTAATCTATTAATTAAAAAAATATTTTTTATTTATTGAAAGCTAAAATAATAATATATATCATGTTTTACCATTATTATACTCATCACAAAAAATAACTATTTAATGTTTTAGAAATATGATTTTTGGAAACTATTTCTTTGTTAAGATAAGATCAAAAATTATTATTAAAGTGTATATTATTTTGCAGTTGACCTAAACAAAAAATTATTTGTTATTATATATTATATGTTTTGTCAGGTATTGGGAAATTTCTTGAGGATACACAAGGTAAGACACTCTTTATTGTAACAACATTAATATTTTATATTTATTTAAAATTATAAATAACAATTATAATAAGGTTCTGAAAACCTATCAAATTAATTGATTTTCCATACTTTTGTGGTTTCTTGTATCAATCAAAATTTCCATTCATTGTATTCCTTGGTACCAAACTTTCATTATTTTTTAAACTTTATATAATAATTTGTATTATTAAATTTTGTATACGTGTAATAAAATGAAGCCAAAAAAGAATTAGAAAGACCAAGAAATATTTACATTACTTACAAAACTTGGAATAAAATATTATCAACTATAAAGATATTTATTTTAATTTATTTATATCATAAATGAGAGAGTGATTTACTGAAATAGTATTATAAAAAAAAAAAAAAATAGGTACGTAAAAGGGTGTTCATGAAAAGTGAATTTAGTTAGATTTAGGAACTATATACGTATGCTATGTTTTTAGGTGCTATCATGGTATTCTGCATATTTCAGCTATAAATTATGATTACTGTTTTACACTTAACCGTTGTACATATTACATATTATATTATAATTATTTTATTATTATTTTATAGGTACATTTATAGTTATGAAGTTATATATTAATTATAAGTTAATTTAATTCAATTATTAATGGTTTATTTTACGTCAAACGGATTTATTTAAAAAACAAATACATAAGTACCGGTGTTATGTATACATAGTTTTTAAAAATTTTATTAAGTACCCATAGCTATAATTTTAAAAAAATTGTTTTATTTTAATAATATTGTATATATTGTATATTAATATAATACATTGTATCGTCAATAAAAAACGATAACATAAATATTTGGTGAAAATTTCAATTATTTACGGTTATTCGTTTTAGAGTTGCATAAAAAAAAAAAACAAATTCGATTTTATCGGAAATTGGATTTTAGCAAAATTCACATTTTTTCTTAATTTTTATTTGTTTTTATCAATTATTAAAATAAGCATTTTAATTTTTAAGTTTGATTTCTATAAAGACGTATATTTAAACTAGATCCAATTTTATATCCAAAATCATACATTCCTACATTTATTTTGTATTATCACTAAGTCTCACTATACATGTATAACTATATTTTAGTTTTTTTTTCAGCTTTTATTGCCTGTTTAGATCCTTCGCTGTTTCTACTATTTGATTCCATCTATCTTTATCTACATTTTACACTCTTTTAAATTTGATCTTGGTGCACATTTTTACCGAGGTCTGATTCACCTCTGTCTATAGGTCGTACCCCATCTTCCCGTTGATAAACGATAGTGCTTGTCATTTACATATTTTATTACTATTTTTCGGTTACATAACAATGTTTATAATAATTATAATAGTATAATTCTTCATTCAGCTATTTATTCGTGTGCCAAAGCAATCTCGTTTTATCACTTGCTTCGTGTGTTGCTACCAGGTCATCGGTAAAGTAAAATATATTACATTAACATTTTATTTCAATATAATATGCGTTAGATTGTAGTGGGTATAACTGAGTGTCTTGTCAAATATTCTTAAATACATCACTGCTACACCGTATCATAGATAAACAATGTTTTAATTGTTATTTACCACGTAACAATACGTATAATATTAATATTATATTTCTAAATTATTCTAATGAAAATAAATTTATTAAGTCAACGTTGTTTCGCGTAGATATTAATGATTATTCAAAATGTAACGGCGAAGAAGGACAGATAATTGAAGTTTAAATCTGAATTTCCTGTTTAAAGATATATTACGACGTACTTAAGCTAGCTTGTATTATGTGTAAGCCATAAATTGCAACATACGCATGGTTACCCAATTCTTATGTTAATGTTTGAGATATATTTTGTCGATTAATATTCAATGAAATATTAATATAGTGTTATATAAGAAAAACAGATATAAGTTTAATTTTGTATTTTTGATAAAACAAAAGTTAAAAAAGATTTTAAAAAAAGTGAAAGAATGAAAATCTTCATAAATTGTTTATGAATATAAAAGAAATTCTTTAATATTATTTAATAACTTCAATAATATTTTAAGTTCATTGTAATAATAATAATAATAATAATAATAATAATAATAAAAACATACGTAGTTTACTTAATTAGGACTAAAACATAAAAAGTGCCTATAATATACATACAGTAAAAATAGACAATAGTTTAATAAACATATTATTTTATCCTACAATAACAGAATATTAAAAATATTATATAAAATTTTTGAGCCTTTTATAATTAAAAAAAAAAATTAATGTATTTTATAAAATTTAACTTAAAAAAAAAAGCGGGTATGTGGGTATCGCTCTGCTGTATATTAGGGGGTGGGGTGGACCTCAGACTATGGTAGGTTAAATTTGAATGCAATGATAGGTATCATTGTATACGAAAAACGATTCTGAACGAAGATGATTTGTCGGTTTAGGGATATATATTATATTTAAATATTGTCATATATTCTATTATGAAACAAATAGTATAGTTACTATATGTTACTATAGTTACTATAGTTAGTATCTGTTTATTAATAAAAAAAGTATTAGGCAACATACGCATAATGAGAGTATGAAATTTAATTTAAATTTTGAAATATTTCGTATAAATTCGAACTTTAAGCACTTTAAAAAAAAAATTGTGACTAACGATTTCGGATTTTTTTTTATCACTTTAAGAACAACTTATAAGAAACCTTGTATTAAATTTTCAAGATTTTCTGGCCATCCAAAAAATTTTTATCGGCATTTGAAGAAAAAAAACTTAGAAAAATCGAAAATTTCAATTGTCTATAAGTAGCTTAAAAATGGTCAAAATATTTAGAAAATTTAACTGTAAAGAGATAACCATAATATAAACATTTGGTGAAAATTTCAAGTATTTACAATATTCGTTTTTGAGTTACAGCAAAATCAAAAAATCGATTTTGTCGAAAAGTGGTTTTTCGTAAAATTGCCGTTTTTCTGTCACTTTTTTTTCGTTTTTCTCGACTTTTTTGAAAACTATTTGAAAATGTTTACTTTTGACCCCCCAAGTACCAACTAGATGAATTTTCCTATTCAAAGAGGGGCTGAAGTAAAAAATCGGAGCATTATTACTGCTTCAAATGTTTTCGTTAGACACAAAAAAAAAAAACACACATCATGTAAAATCAATACATTCTTCACTCCGTTCAGAATCTAAAACTTTTTAAGTTCACAGCAGTGGCTTGTACGATATGCAAATTTTTACAAATCAAAAAGAAAATGTCAATATTATTTCTTACGTTTTGGTGAAACTCGGATGTGTTGTACCTAAAGTTTGTTCACTTTACAGTTTATTAACATTACATGGGTGAGAGGGTGAGTTTTAAATTACTTACTAAATATTGGTTGGTGTTGCTGTATTTGTATGAATTCTACGTATAACTTATATAACATGAAACCGGGTGGGCAATTCGATGAACATGGTTCAGCGTAGCACATGATTTTATTATACGAGTATGACTAATGAAGAATAATGTATTGTGTAATGTGCATGTAATAATATTTTATGATTTAATAATTTCA
Source organism: Schizaphis graminum (assembly GCA_020882235.1). NCBI lineage: Eukaryota > Metazoa > Arthropoda > Insecta > Hemiptera > Aphididae > Schizaphis > Schizaphis graminum. The sequence goes on from CM037031.1 coordinate 39,912,956, forward strand.
TGTAGGTTTAAAATATGAAGCACGAGTTTATCTATTTAATAGTGAATACTTATTAATTCGAAAAGTAATAAATTTATTTTTTAAGTTTTTAATTTGATAAATTCTTATTTATATGGATTTAATTATTAAGAAGTAGGAACGTAGAGTACAGGTAGTTCATTATAAATTTCGTGGAGTGTACGGAGTCTTTTTTAGAGTCTGAACGGAGTGATGAATGTATTGATTTTTCAATGATGTGTTTTTTTTTTGTGTCTGACGACAACATTTGGAGCAGTAAAAATGGTTCGAATTTTGACTTAATTTTGAAAAGGAAATCTAATCTAGTTGGTACTTTTGGGTGTCAAAAGTTAAACATTTTCAATATTTTTTAAATGAGTCGGGAAAAACCCTAAAAAAATGAGGGAAAACGGGATTTTTTACGCGAAACCAGTTTTCGACAAAATCGAATTTTTTTGCTATAACTCAAAAACCAATCGATGTAAATACTTGAAATTTTCACCAAATGTTTATATTAGCGTTCTCCATACACAGTTAAATTTTCAAAGAATTTTTACTTTTTTTGAATTATTTATAGACAATTGAAATTTTCAATTTTTCTAAGTATTTTTTTTTTAAATAACGATAAAAATTTTTTAGCCGATCAGAAAATCTTGAAAATTTAATACAAGGTTTCTTATAAGTTGTTTGATCTTTATTTTTATATTTTCATAATGGGTTATAGGTATTTAAACTTAAAATGTTGACAAAAAGAATGATTCAACAAAAAGTGATTATTTTTATTCTAAAGATTTTAGTTATTTTGTCGTAGTTAAAAAAGATTACTTATAAAAAACTTGAAACGTTTTGATATTATTTTATTATTATTATTTGCTATGCAGTTTATTCTCCTGTGTGGTGATATTGAATTATGCATTATTATAATAACAATACAATTTATAATAGTGTATTAAATTTGTATTTCAATAAATATAATTGGTATGACAACTAAGAAGAAAATAATATAATTAAAACTAATAAAAATACCAGTTATAAGTTAAAAGTGAGGCTAGTGAATTAAGTAACCACTTACCTCTTAGCAATTAATAATAAAATATATACGAAGTTTTAGAAAACATTTGAAAAACCAAACCTTATTAATATGAGTATAAGTACTAAAGTACATAACTCAATGTTTCCATACCTCAATTCGTAAAAATTTAATCGATTTGCTCAAAAGTGTTGTATTATACAATATTCTATAAATGTATTACACAACATTTTGTAAATGTACAATACAAATTCACTGTGTTTTTATCATAGGCGTGCGCAGACTTTGTTCGCAGGGTATGCGGGCATGCAGCTGATAAAATGTGCCCCTCCATATATATAAATACCCCTAAAATAAATCTGCATGACATTATATTATAAACTTAAGGTTACTACTTTATATAAGAAAATAGATTTTTCATCTTTTTTGATTTTAAGTAGTTTTTTTTTTTTTTATTAATGAAAAGTATTTTTTTTTTACAAACATGTTTATTTAAAGAAAATGTACATTATACAATATAATTGTTATAATTCAAGCCTTCTCTTCCCTGGTATACTTTAACTACTATATTATATTAATTATTATCAGTATTTAGATATCGTCAAATTAAAGAATAGATGTAATCGCTATCATTTCTTGGGACATATAAATAGTAAATACCTACACTAAAAAAAAAACCAATATTTCCTTAAATTATTGAGGACTGTCTTAAATTAATTTAAAAACAAGTCTTTATTCCATATCGATATTGCATTACCATTTTATAAAAATCCAGTTTAAATTATGAACTGAGACATTGTTCATGACGTTCATGTGCCCTAAGCATCTGGTCGCAGGGTATGCAAGCGCATACCCTGCATACCCCGTGCGCACGTCTATGGTTTTTATACGCATATCGAATATTATGAGTGCATAAAAATATAATATTATTAGGTATATGTTTCATTATATGCTGTAATGGGTAATTGTATTTAATCAAGTGATAAAATAAGCTTTTTTTTATATCCCTTAGTACTTTTCAACATACACCTATTATACAATCCCAGATTTCAAAAGAATTAAAATTTTAAATATTTTTGTATTGAAAATTTACAGGTACAAAGGCATAATCCTCGTGTTACTAAAATACACAGAATTTCGATGCTATATAGTACCACCACAGATGTAAAAAGCTTAAGAGAAGCTTATGCTAACGTTTTTTTTTCATTCGGTATAAATTCAATTCTCTGTCTTTTTGTCTTTTAGCACGAGTAGAAAATAATTCGGGTGACGAACTCACGTAATAAGGATTATGGTATTGCACGGGATGTATTTAAGCCTTTTCCTTACAGAACAATTTAAAGGAGTGTAAAAGCTTTCATACCTTGTGAATTAATAACTTTAAATTCATTTCCTTTTTCCACATCATTATACAGCGTTGTAAAATATCTGAAAATTATCAATAATCAGCGGTTAATTAAAACATATCCGAACATCATTTCATTAGGTATTTTCTGTGGAAATGTTAAGTTTAAGAAATACTATTATTATTTATTTTAGCTTATGTAATAAATAATTTAAGCGTTATTTACGAAAATATAGTTTTTGATAGTATATATTATGGTTAATTATAGATTGGCAAAATAAATTAAAGAACATCATGATGCATATAGGGAATTTAATCAGGGAATCTTCAAAGGTGAGCAAAAGAACAGTTATGTTATATCGTGTAACTTTTTAATATGTTTCTTATTTTTATTTATTTTTGTTTATTGTTCTGTAACTGAACTTTCTTTTATTACGTATTAATAAAGTTATATTATACTTATATGTATTTACAAACTAATTATTAATTATAAGTTAAATTTATATTATACTATGTTGTTTTAATAATATGTAGATAAAATAATCTTTCCATAACCACAAAACATATTATAATACATTTTTACATTTTATGTTTAAAGTAATTTTACCTTTTATCAAATTTATAGGTAAGAACATTATTTAGGGCTCTAAGTAAGATTTTATTGAATTTAAAAACAAATTTTGAGCATTTTAAAATTATAATTTATTTTTAAATTTAAAATATCTACTAACTCATAATAGTTGCTTTAAAAACTAAAATATCAAAGAAGACTACGGGTGACTAAATAATATTCTTGCCTTTAAATTTGATAATAAATAAATTCAAAATTTAGTCTGTATTATTAAATCAACACTCAACAGTATGTAAAATAGATTATTCTGAACTTAAAATTTGTTTTGTTACCTATGCGTTAATAAGATGGAAATAAAAATATATACTGGTTCAAGTCCTCTCGAAATATTCTTATAAAAATAAATATTTGTTTATAATAAGTAATTAAAAACAATTATTATACGATATACATACTATGTTAAGTGTTTATACCTTTAAATCCTCTCTTCTCCAAAAAAATGGATATAGGGATGCCTTTGAAATAGATAATTGTATTAGTTTTTCTACTTGATAATAAATAATAATTTATATATTATGATATAAAATGGCTATCACACTAATATTATACTTGAATTCTATAATAAATTTCTACTTTTGAGCTCTTAAACTACAAACCAATTCGGCAATTCGCTACCAGAAAAACCTTTATCTAAGTTTAAGACCGTTTTTAAATTTAAATTGACATTAGATAGAGAAAATGTATTTTTATTGATTTGTAGTGTCATGAAATTTTGACAAAATAAGTCTTGAATGTGCTTCTATATTACTTCTGGCAGACCAACCTAACAGAACCCGCCTTTTTCCTGACAAAGCACATATAAATATATAATAGTCTTTTATTTTGAAACATAAACATTTTTCTTAAAAATATATTTTACGGTACACACAAAACTGTTTTAACTGCTGATCCTCGTCATAATCATTTAGTGTCATAACAAAATTGTACGCGGTTAGAATTATAGGAAACTTATTTCGTGATGTCCATTGTTATAGGTACTTACCAAAAATAAATTTAAACCATTTCAATATTTTCTATTATATGTATCAGAAAAAAAAATCTGCCCAAGAAACTCGTCGGGTGCGGTAAACTAGGAAACCCTCTCAACGCCGAATGTGGCCAGGCCAATAACTATAGATATGTAGGTACTATATTCTATCGAACGAAAAAGTGACCCAGTAATTTTAGTCATGCACGCGCGCAATTTCGGCGAACTTGAAAATGGCTCGGAACGCTAGCTTGTTTTGCACGTAAGTATCAGCCGGATGAGGTTTGTGTAAAGGTATATAAAATTATATTATATTAGTATCGATAGCTGAGAATTCAGTGGTTGTTGTAAAAATATTTGGTGAGAGAGTAATATGACCAGATATTTTACCGCTGCAGATATTGAGATAAATGTGTGTTTGTTAGCTGTTTATTTTATCCTGCTTGCTTAATTAATAGATAGGTCAATTATCATGTAAATAATAATTTATATTTGTATGTCGATTAGTTTGGATATTTCAGGTACTACGACACACGATTTTTCAATCAATAATATGGGGGATTTAAGTTCCCCCTCTTCCAACCAATTTTGGGCTATTTGTGCGTATGTACAAATTGTCAACTTTAATTGATTTAAATATGATATAGTATAGGTAGTATGTGTTGTAAATGATAATAATATGTATATCTTATAATTAAAAGCCTATTTAATTTTATTTGATTCCGTTCGCCAGCTATGATGAATATAATAACTGATGATGTATAGTATGTTATGACTTATAATCAAAAAATAACGCGGACGCCATTGATTATTTATTTTATTGAATACATAGTATACCCCGTTAAGACAGCATGCCTATTATGGATGGTGAGAATAATAAACGATATGGTGTGGTGTATTCAGTGATTAGATATACTATGTGTCTATGTACTTACCGATAAATTATAGTGAGCGGTCGAGGAATTAATTATTGTTTCCAGCTAGCAGTACACCTCGGCATTATTTTATACCTGTGTGTACAATATACTTTTGGAAAGGCCCGTTTTACATTTAAATATATTATCGTCGTATAAGTCAGTGTACCTACTTTAATATATTATATGTACTCCATATACATACTCGTCCGGTGGGTACGTTATAGAAAATACCCTGCACTGACCACTGACCCCGCCACGTATAATATAATGGGTTGTATTCAAGATATATTTTTAGTAACAATGCGAATTTTGTCGGTAAAAATAATGTAAGTCACATTTTTTTAAAAGTAAAATATTATGTATAATTACGTTTACAAATTACTTAGTTTATAATACGAACAATAAATTAATGTACGAACGTAATAATTTTCTTCCATGTAAAAACTTTAGTCAAATCACAAAGATTGAAACGCATGAGAAATAAATAAAATACAAATTAGTTAAAATTTTCACGCTATGACTAAAGACTTTTTTTAATAACTATATTCGAGTACTTTAATATTTAGCATATAGCTTATCATTCACACAGTCACACATATTATTCTCATTTGCAATCTTCTCGATTAAATTTAATATAGGTATTTTAACCGTTGATAATATTAGGTTAATATATTCTGCGGTATTTGTGTTGTTAACCATTTATCTATAGTATAGTTAATTAGGTATATTCTATACAAATCGACAAAACCATAATATAAACTTAATACTTATCAACTGGTTCGAGGGTTAGATATGCCTTATTCTTATAATATATATTTATATATATTTATCTGTATAACAATTTTTTTTTATTATATAATTTGTCATAGTGTATTTACTATAACTTCAATAATAAAAAAACAGGGAAAGTCGCTTTGTTATTTGGTTATGAGTGCACACCATCAATGAATAGGTAAGCTATTGTAATGGATGTTATAAATTCGTATTCAATGATAGAACAGTATGAAAAATCATTCTGAGTGATGACGGTGTGTATTTAAAATAATTTATTTATATCACTATTCAATTTGGTAACATATTTTTTATTGTTATCTAGTTCGGTATCGGTATGTCCAAAAATTTGTTGATAAAAATATCATAGGTATATTATGAATACTATTAGTTATTATTATGTTATACTACCCTAAATTAATATTATTAACTTTTAATTTATAAGTAATTACTGTAAATCGTAGAACAACTAACACAGTATAAGAAATATGAATTAAGTATATATCGTGGTGTTTAGTATTTTACCAAATCTTTGTATCACTCTTATAACTTACTAGACAAGACATATTTTTGATTTAAAAAAAAAAGCTTAAAAATTAAATACAAGGTTCCTAATAAGTTGTTTTATTAATAGAAATTACAAAAAAAGTTGATTTTAGTTTCACACAAAAATGTATATTCACTTTAAATTAAAATTTTAACAAATTTCGTCAATATCACGAAAATTAGAAAATTGTGAATAAAATATTTAATTTTTATAGTTAATTTTAAAATGTAATATAAGATTGCTCATACTAAACTTCTTTTTAGGTGGTTAAATAATATATATAATATGGCATCATAAATATTAAATGTATATTATTATTAAAATTAAATATTTTTAATAGATAAATAACAAATGCAATATTTCGTGAAAAATAAATCAATCTTCCGTAATACAAATAGTTAAACAAACCACTTTAATAAATATATATATATCATTAAATATATTTAGTCATAAAGGTTGACAGATTCTTTTTAGAATTATTTTTCGTACATAATAATATTATATTATTAAAGTAAAATGTAGCACATCTATTACGTTGAATCCCATCTGGCCATCTACTCTCAACAGAGTACAATACCCACTTGTCCACTTTTTTAGTTTTGTTTTTACCAATTACTTTGTATTTTAATTGAAGCATTTGTATGCTTAAACAAGTAATGGTAGACACATAAAAAACAAACAAACAAACATCTGAACGGTAAAAAATGTAATAATAATTAAATAATTATATAAATAAAAATATAAAATCAGTACAAAATTATAGAATGAAATGAGTGTTGAAGAAAATATATGATTGGTTAAATTTACGTTATTTAAATAGGACTGTGTCTCTATAAATAACACCAATGGGCGGTGTCAAAACTTCAACTTTGAGTTATAATGATGCCTTGTACTCTTGTTTACTACTTATACATTAATTAATTAATGCAATTTTTATTTTTTTAATCTTTGTATTTTTTTACATACATATTATCAATTGATTTATTATTATATAAGTTGACTATTTGAATAGAAAATATGTTTAAGTAATGTTATTTGTGAACACGCATTTTGTGATATATTAACTGTAAACTGAATGTTGATAATATTTTATTTTAAGTTGTAAGTTATAAGATTTATAACAATGGGAAATAGGTTGAGATACATTATACAATAATGTTATAGACGATAGTGTATATTATATACAGTATATTCAATATTCATCATCCATTTGGATTAAAAAATATTTTGTTTTATTTAAAGAGAAATTGGAACAGATTTTTTTTGTTTGAGTAAAATAATCAGCCAAGCGGAACGTTCTTCTAATGTCAGCTTTTACAATGTCACTAAATAGTAAATACACGTATTATATACGTATAAGTTATTAGGGATGAGTATGTAACAAAGGGGGCTTATATAATAATTCGTGATTTTTTTTTTTTTACTAAGTAGTATTAATACAGCTGTGATGGTGGTTTTTATCGCATAGAAGGTACAAAACAGTCATTTCTTTTTTATAATTATTATAATTGTATGTTTTGACATTCTTTCCGAGATATTTTGATTGTATTTAATTCACAATATAAATTTATATCTATATACTTTTATATACACAACTTTTCAATACTTATACAAATAATATAGGGACGATAATATGACTTATCGACATCAGTTATTTATTTTTATCCACAATAATGCGTTGTTTTTCTGCAGTCATACATATTATGTTTAAATAAATTTGTTAAATGTTTTATAATAGACAAGACAAAATCACGCCTACTAGCTAGGTACATTATTTAATGTAAAAATGTTAGATAATAACAATGTAAAATTCGTCACCAACTAAGTTATTGAAATAATATATACAATGTCGATAGTTAATAACAAATTACTATTACAGTATTACGTATACATATTATTTGTTATACTGTTCGGCTGGCAAACGCGTCACGGCGGGAACGTAATATTAATTTATTTTGAAACCGGTCGCATAGCGCTGTCTAGCGGCTTTCTCCGGCGTCGGTCACTACACTCAGTCGTCGATTAGGCTATAAACAGAACGTTATACCATCGCTCTACCTTGTGACGGAAATCTGGCGGTTAACTTATATATATACTAGCCGGTCTACAGTTTCGTTCACGGAGGTCTGTCGTACGGTTGCCGTCCAATTTCGCCGTATGGTGAAACATAATGATTCCGATGGGACACAGTCATTAATGACAATTGTTAATGATAAAATAGTAATAATGATAATAATAATAAATAATAATAAATCAGTGGGTGACGGGTCCAAAAAGGACTCCTCTCACCCACTGAACACAGCGGCGATGTTCCTTGAGAACAACAACGTGATGAGCGGGTTAATGTTTCACACTTCAATGTGTTGTTACACCCGCACCCAACTATCGCGGTGCCGTACGTACCCTTGCCCTTCGTAAAATTTTTTCGTATTTTGTTTTATAATCATTGGGGTTAATTTTATACGAGACTTTTTAATTTAAGAATTAATTATCATTTTTTAAGCTCAACCATTAGATTTTTTTCCATCATCAATATTGACGATATTATGTGTATTGTGTTAACTACCATAGGCGTAAATAGTCCTTTAAGTTAGGAGGAGGGGGCTAAATTCATAAAGATTTGATTTTTTTTAGCAAATTTTTTTAATTTGATTTATTGTTTTTATTGGTGTTTACAAGTGATTTGAATGTTTATAACCTAACTTGTTTATATGAAACATTAAATTTGGGTATATTGTAGGCAAAAATAAAGTTAATACTAATATATTTATATGCACAAACATTTACCCAAAAATTCTGGGGGGGAGGGCTAACGCCCACCCAAGCCCCCCTAGTTACGCCTATGTTAACTACAGCGATGAAATATTTAATGTAATATTCATTATTACAATGAGATATTACTGATTATATCATATTCTTTATTTTTACAGGATATATCAGAACACCCAGTAATGGAATTACAAAACAAATTTTAAAATACCGACGAATAATACAAATGATTATTGGCTATACACTTACGTCGATTATCGTAACAGCGATTGAGTTATCCTTTAACTTATTTACTGAAGTTACACGGGACAATCAACAATTACATTTCGCCGTTTTAGGCTAAGCGTGTTTTTGAATTGTTGAACCCTTGTGGATATTGTTTGAAAATTTCAGTTTGGAAACGTTTTGCGCTGTACATTTAAGACACATAAATGGACTGCCGATCAGCGATGGGTAAATATTTATTCATACGCCTGTCTGTTACATCATTTTTAAAGACGATTGTACACAACTTAATTTATTTCATGCTTGTATTCAACGAAATGGTGAAATTAATATTTGCAATGAGCTGATAAAATGACCAACATTATAATACAATTGCATACAATAAATTCTTAAATTTGAATAGTAAAAGTATTACATATTGTAATATATATATTGTATATACATGATCATTTATTAATTCAAATAGTAGGTGCTAACTGCTTATAAGGCACCTAAGATCGATGAAGTTATTATTAATGTGCAATATAATTTTGAGGTGAGTAAGTAATAAAATATTAAACAATTAATTATTATTCATAAAATCATAATCATTATTATCTTTAATTCCATCGTTCAGTGCCGCAACTAGACTTTAACCAGGCCCACGTGTATAGTTACATACTCGGTAGTTAACTCAGTAATTAGGCCCTTCATTTTATATGCAATACCTAGTTAATATAAATCCAACATTTATGTAATGTTTGTAGATTCTTAAAAGTGTTGTTAGTTTAATTCGTCAATATAGACATACTTGACTCGTTATAAAGTCAGTATCCGTATTATACAGTTATTAAAATATTTTTATTAATCAATACTTTGAAGACTAATAAGTATAATAATTATACATATAACTCGTTGGAGAAATAATATGCAAATACAAAAATATCAATTAAAATTTAAAATTATATTACTATATTGCCATATTGGGCTACTAAATTTAGGTATAATTTTTGTTTTTGAATATTCAATTACAAGTACAACACGCTTTTAAACCTCTGAACTCTGAAAAATAACACATAACTCAGAATGTGGGCTTTTTGATTTTGATGAATTGTAAGTTAATAAATTTTGGTTTGGTATAGAGACTTAAGAGTTTTAATAGAAAACACATCATATTATTAAAAATCATTCGATATAGGTACATATTATTTTGATAAAATACAAATAAGATATTAGCTATGACTGTTTAACAAAAAATTATTGTATAATATTAAGTTAAAAAAAATCTTAATTATTTTTCTGTTGCATAAAATAATTTTAAATTGTCTTATTTTACGTTAATATTTTTTTGTCCTTGATTTTTTTTTCTGTAGTGCTACATCATGTGGTTTAAAATTTTTTTTTTGTTTTTTTTTTTAAATATTATAATAACGACTAGTGAGCAAGTTAAAACCGATGTTAAATAAATAAACTTTGATTTTTGAACAGTATTTAATCAAACTCTTAAATCGTGAGTACGAATGAAAATAATAATGCCCAGTTATAACATCTAATATATTTTAGTAATTATTTATAGTTAATATTGAATTATAGTTTTAGTATTTAGTTTTAGTAGAATAGTTGTAATAGCTTTAACAGCTGTATAGTTTAACCACAGAGTACTAGAATTGGTTATAAAATAGATTTTATCTACTAGGTGGTAGGATGACAAAACCTAACAATCAAATCAATTTTCACTTTTAGTGATCGTTTTGAACCATTTATACTTTTAATTTTAATTTTTATGACTGTAAATCATAAAGTTATAAAGTAATAAGTAATTATTTAATATATCTGTGCTGCAAGCCATTAAAATGTTCTGTAGTTACGGGTAGCTTTGTTCACATTAAATACATTTAGTTTTTACGTTACTATTTTCAATAGTTATTCGTTATTACTTATTAGATTATACTACTGTCAATTTTTTTTCCAGTTATAAAATATTTCTGATTAACCGAAATCATTATTTGATGATATATCATAAAGTTAAAAATTAATTATAATCATTACTTATAAATTATAATAAAAAACGATGAACATTACAATATAAGTAAATTATTTGTAAAAATCAAGAATATTATCAAAGTTACCTATGGCTATATACGGACTGTTTGAATATTTTTCCGTACATCTGTGAAAATGAAATATTATTACTTTTGAGTAATTGAAAACGTGTCATTTTGTATTCTAAAATTGTTATTTGAATTCTTCTTAGAATTTATTATTATTATTATTATGTAATTTAAATTTAAAAAAAGGTTATATTTTTATTCTGAAAATAATAATATTTATTCTTTTAATTTTTGATCTAGAGTGGATGTTCTAATTTTAAATTGAGTTTTAAATTTTTTTTTAAATTTAATATAATAGTTTCCTCGTAAACCTAAGTTAGTTATACTGGAATTAATAAAAAAAGTTGAGCATAAATCTATAATAAATTTTTATGAGTATTTTAATTAGACACAACATTTTGGAATTTCAACATAATTTATTAAAATGGGGAATATTTTTAAATTGTTTTATAGTAAATAAATCATAGTTATTGGAATTTATAGTAATATACTCGTACTTGAAGATTTGAGAATTAACAATGCATTACCTATATACATTTAAATGTTTGGTAAACAATTATAATAAATGTAATATCATCTATATTTATAGTCGATTGATAGGGTGACCATTTTTAAAAAATAAAAAAACGGGACGGTTGTTACACCCCCACCCAAAAAAAAATTATTATTGTTACTTTACCCTTTTGAGTTAATTAACCTAACCTAAATAATAAAAGTGTTCGAATGTTTAGGAATATTTATTTTTTATAATAATTTTCTTTTTATTATTAAACACTACCGCTAATTTAATTGCTCATTAGCATCAGTCCTTGATTCTTGTTTTATGAAAACTGTTATATGTTATTTATAAATTTGGTTATAAAACTATTTTAGATTTGTAAGATTTGTTTCATAGATCGAATTATTTTAAAAATATAATGTAATAATATGTAAAAACGGGATTAAAACGGGACCATCTTCTAAAAACGGGATAAAAAGCGTCCCGTTTGAAGTTTGTCGGGTCAACGGGACACGATGATCAAAAAAAGGACATTCCCATTTCAAACGGGACGTCTGGTCACCCTAATGTAAGTTGTAAACATTTTTTTTTTATTTATTAAAATTAAAATGTTTCAGCATATTACATGCTATTACAAGTTGGAAACATTTTAAATAATATAGCATTTTTAATTTTTATTTGGTATTCACTGTTAAAATAGTTTTATACGTTTTTAAGTGAGGGCTGGTCTTAATCAGATAACGGATAAAAGACAGAGTATACGTCATAGTACATATGACAGTAGTAGGTAGTCTGACTGTATTTTTTTTAGTTTAGTGGCTTATGTAGTTATGTGTGTCATACGTATAAGTATATCTACTTATCTACCTGCTTTTTTACACTAACAGATATATATTATACAAGTACATCACATCATAGTTGAATAAAAACACCTAATTATGTTTTGTAGTAGCAGAAATGTACAAAATGGAAGTAAGATCATCTGCTTTATAAAATATTATGTACACTTGTTTTTAATTTTAAATCCATATTATTCTATTCTCTTTTAACATTGAATGTAATTTTCAACAATTAAACAAATGCATCCACGATTAGATTTATTATAAAAGCTTTTGAATTATAATGATATTATATGCACTATCTAGTTAATTATTTATAAAATCAACATGTACCTGTACATGTGATGGCAAACAAACAAATTATCAAAATAAATATATGCATGTTGCAATATTAACCGTTTTTGTGTATAATATTTAGATTTCAATCTTAAATATTTATATATTATTTAAAAAATCTAAGCTTTAAGCTAAAAAAATGCATGAACCAGTTAAAAATGATTTGAATCTTGAATAATTTTGATTTTGGACTTTCGATTGGCTAATCTTACTATAATATTAAGAAAATCCTATATGATATAATCGTCAAAAGAAGATCCTTCTTTTTTTAATATATCCCTTTAGTTCATACTTGTTTTTGAAATATTGTTATATCGTTATCGTTGTACAATATATTATGTGTATTATATTTACTTGGGCGCAATTCCATTTTGTATATATAAAAATAGAAAATTATAAATACGTTTATTAAGCAATATATCAATATTACTTCAAATTTTAAGTGAAACGGTGCCTCACTTGCCACAGTTCCTATGCCGTCACTCATCAATGCGTTGTACAGGATTTTCTTCATTAAAATAAGATTAGTCAGCCCCATATTTATGACCAATTTATATATTTTATAATTTAATAATTCAATCATACATTTTATACAACATTAAAATTTATAAAAGTGTTTATCTTATTCTTTAAAAATATTTAAATTATTTTATTATATTTAAATGACTCTTAGATTTTATGATAATATTCCCTTAATTTGGGCACTTGGATAAAAATAAAAAAGTAATACAAATTTAAAATCCCGATTGTTTAATAGATAATATAAGCAATAAGGATAGTTGTAATAACAAGAATTGTTGTTAATTTTCTTAATAAAAATAACATACTTATATTATAAGTTATATGAAGGTGTAATGTTATTGGTGTCTACTGTCTATATTTACCCATCTATTGTCTATCGATAAAATATTATATAAATATGTATTTACCAAGGTTCTAATCTCGCAATTTTCATGTAAAGTAAAAATAACTGAAATATAAATTATTGTAAACTTATACGATCAGTATAGTGTTGCAAAGTTGCAAAATATAAAATATATTTTTAGTTTCTATAAAATAATAAGAAAATATCAGCTGTCAACTGTATTGTGTCACGCGTATAAAATAGTGTCATTCTATATAATGCGCACCCTTAAAAACGAAATTGTATTTTTAAAATCTTTTTATTTAAACATATAATGCACATAGAAAACGAAATATGAAAAATTTAAAAATGCGTTCGAAACTAATTTTATTATAATCTATACAAAAATGCCCTATTCAAAGGTCCATTAATCACGTATAGAAAACAATATATTTAATGGTTTATAGTCTTAACTCTCAGCTAAATGCACGCGCGTCGATCGCGCATGAGCGATATTCGATGTAAAATTCTCGCACGCGAATGGAATATCTATATATTATTATTATGCAGATTGATATTTTTGAATTTTTGGTATAAACTGACACGCAGGCCCTCTATGCTATTTTTAACACTTTCAGCTACACAACACGTAGCGTTTTAAAATGATGGCCGGTGGAGTGAAAAATGTTTTATTGTATCCATAATATATGCGGTGTTCATATTAATATAATGTTATATACATACCGTGTATCTGTAACACTGGTATTTGGTTATATACCTACATGGTAATTTACGAGTGCGTGGAAAAGCATTATGAATAAAACAGTTTTTATGTAAAATATTTAAATATCAACTATACTATGTAATATCTATTATAGAAGCATGTTCGAATAATAACCCGTTTTCGGTTTATACACCGTAGCGGTATTATAGTCCTTTTACAATAGCTATCACATATTATAATATTATCAATAATTTGTTATTATATTGAGTGACTAAAATTGATAAATTTTACACGTTCTACTCGTATTATATCAGTTAAATTTTGACGTAGAAAAATCCAAATCCGAGGGACCCGATTCGGATACTTGCTTTTAAAGTAATATATGGGATCCAATAATTCAGATACATATCATATTTTTATAAGAGAAGTAATTCGGAAACACTGGCGATGCACATGACGAGTCACATTACGGCGGATAGTGGTCGTTTGCTATATTGTGTACAAATGTACACACTATAAATAGCACTTAGAATATTGCCTATACCAAACTCCTAAAAGACATCTATGGTACAGTCCCCTTAAACTAATGTTGTGGTCTTCGGTCGATACGTTTTCATAATAAATATTTGTTTACTTAACTCAGCAAAAAAAAAAAATGAGTTATGTTGTGAGCTTTATTGCTTTAGTTCAAATAAAATATAACTACCTACACACCCACCTATTCAAAGCTAGTCTTAAGTTATGTTTTTCTCTCTATAAATGGATAGTTATATTTTATAGTTTAAAATACATATAATAACATTGGTGTTCTATTCGGGTAGAAAGTGGATAAAAAAGAATGATTCTCAGAATTTTGTGTTACAGAAATATATTCTTACTCGTACGATGTATGTGCATGGGGAAATTAAACTGTCGTTGTATTTTAAGATCTAAAACTATATTACATAATATTATGATTAAATTATATTTATAACCTTATAAGATATTAATTATGTTAAAATAAGCACAATGAAACAGTTGGTGGTTTCTGACAAAAAAAAATGACATGGAATTAATATGTAAATATATAAATCAGAACGTTCTGTGAGACAGTGATCGACAAGAATGTAAGATAATTTTTTTTTGAGGTATTATAAAATACACTTTAAATATCATATATACATAATACATATAATATAGTTTACCTTCTCGTGGTTCTTAAAACGTCATCATACTTATTAGAAATCTGTGTATTATATTATGTAAAAGTGGGGAGTAGGTATTTACTTATATAACTGCATGTTTATGGTAATGATCTGACGTTATTATTAGCTCGTTTAATAATATATAAATTGTTAAATTGCAATTTCATAAAATTTAAACTGACATTATGTTAAAAATTGAAATTATATTTCATAATAAGTTGTGATTTAGTTATTAACTTATAATGTAGTATAAAGTATAACATATTTTTATTTTTTATCGCGTAGATATCCAATTTAAGGGATATCGTAGTTGTGGTACACTGTGGTGCTGTGTTGTCGTGATATTATTATTGTTATATTACTCTTATTTATTTTTTACTAATTTTGTAAGTAAATGCTTGTATAGGTACTCTACATGCTATATAGGGACAGTACTTACATTTATAATATATTAATAATATTTTAGTGCTTCGACAGGTTTACGCATCGTAACAATAATGTACACACGAAATTACGTAAGAAACACGTTAAATTCGTTTATAAAATTAATCTATACGCATTGTACATCTGCGTCCCGAACGCATAATAATAAACATACTAATAAAATATTTATCTCGTTTTCATAATAGTTTATATACATATTTATTAATTAAGTTTAATCACAATAATATAATCAGTGCTGTTACTATAGGTGGTACGGAGGAGTCTTCAATTGGGCTCATTAAGTTATAGTCGGTACTATAGATTTGATTTTAAATATAATATTATAGTATAATGTATAATGATTTTATCTGTTGGAATTGCTGTACAATATTTTATGGTATAATTGTGTTTTTGAGACCACTGGACTGAATACAAGAAATTTATTTCACACTTCATCGAAACTTTTTCATAATTTAGTCGAAAAAAAACAGACATTTATATTATGTAAGTTATTACAAGTAAACTGTATTTTGACCATAGGCGCAAATAGCGTTTGAGATTTGGGGGGGCTGAAGCCCTAGCTACTAAATGGAGCATTTATACAAGTAATTAATACCTAAATATTTTTTTAATACAACATACAGATTATAGGTATATCGTATACTGCGTATTTAATTATTATAATATTGACAGAAAATAAAACTTATTAAATATTTTTTTCAAATGTGCTATCCTATAATTTCATCTACATCTACCTACTTGTAATAGTTCTCAAAATGATATTTATAATATATACCTAATATACATTATACACCACATAACTTTTAGGAAAACAATAGGAATTATTAATACTGTAAGTATGTATGGCTTTAGAGCAATAAGTAACAACAAAATAATATAATTATAGAGTATATAGAGTATAGTATTATAATACTGATAAAGCATAAAAAAAATTTAGAAAACGTTTGGGGGGGCTATTGAAGTGTTTGGGGGGGCTTAGCCCCTAAAGCCCCCCCTATTTGCGCCTATGATTTTGACCATATAATATCTGTTAGTCGTATATTTTTAGTTTATTGATAGTTTTTCATACTGGAAATATTTAGTTAAAACCAAAATAAAGCTTCATCTTTTAGGTTGAATAACGAATAAATTGTTACTTTGATTACAAATAAATACATTCAGACATTTCAAATAGTTATAGATTCAATTTGTTACATAATATGTAACAAAATAAACACATAACTATGTACATTATTTATACGTATCAATATGTTAGTAACCAAATATACAATAGAAATGTAATTTGTTATGCGATACAAATAATAAATCTAACAAGCTTTAATTATGTTTTTATTAGAAATTTGATCTTTTATAGTTGAGAAGTGTATCTTTTTATTTATGTTAGTTATAAATATTGTCATCGTTCGCGAACAATATATACATATATATATTTTTTGTATCATAAATAAAGAATTCTTTTATTTATAGCAAAACAAGACCTTTAACTAAAGTTTAAAAGTTTAATAATTAGAAAAAAATAAAATATTTACTAATAGTAATAATAATAACAATTTATTTGTTATTCAACAAATACTTTATGGTTATTCATCTATCATCTGATGATGACATTCATAAAACTATAGCATCGTTGATTTTGTAATATATTATGTTTTGAACAAAAATTTTAAAATTTTTATCAGGCTATTAAAATAAACCCGATAAAATTTGTTTATCACTAAATCGGGGATGACAATGCGAGGGTTGATAACGGGTGTATTTTCCCTCTGTGTGTCGAGCTTAAATAAGAGCATCGCAATGAAAAAGTATTAAAATCCTGGTAGATTTATGATTACGATTTGACCCTAGAGGATTTGCAGACACATTTTTCCCAGGAACTTGCAAAACATAATAATATAACACAAGATATAGGTATTATAATAAACGTCATTTTAATCAATATCGTTTTATCTAGATTTTTTTTCAACGCCTGGAGACCTGCATGGCTGCATGACTGCATGATGAAACATAAACGAATAAGTATTTGTTCGACGTTTTACCTATTTACCGAGTATTTATATAAATGTTTGATACTGTATTTAATATTCACAGTATTATACTTTAAAAGACGTCAACCATGATTTTATGAGAAAAGTTGAACCGGCAGAATTAACAATGATTTATATATTTCAAACCGTATAGGTATTAATACAGTTTGACTTTTACGTGTACTGCATTCAGTAATTCGTAATAAATAATAATACTAAAAACAAATTTATAATAATATATAGTTATATGTATTCTACTATTGAATTTTATGTTATTATATTCTATTCTTTTATGTATTTATATATAGTATTCTGATTTTTAAATGTGGGTAAAAATCACGGTAGCATTAATTTGGCAGCTTATGCTATATATAATACAAAATACTTGTTCCCTAAAAAGGTTTTTAACTTAATCTCGGATGTATATATTCTTTTCTAGGTACCTTAAGTCGTTAATAGTGTGAAGCATTTTTGAAATGGATTTTAAAGGTATTTTCGGTATACTATTTAAAAGGTCGTGATCACAATGGCCAAACAATTTTAAACCTTTTGACTTTTTTTGAATTTTGTTGTGTTGATGGAGAATGGAAAAAAGGATTTATTGTTGTACAAAAATAGTATAAATCAGAGAAGGGTGGCAGCGGTTCGTTTTAATAACAACAGACGCTACAAATTGAATTTATTTTATTATGTTATATTTAAACGATTCATTTATTTAGTAGAAAGTACTAGAAAAAATAAATTAGAAAACGCTTGATATATACGTTGTGTGTTGTAATATAAAACCTAAAAAAAAATTAAAAAATTACCTAATTTATAAAATATATCGTTTGAAAATGTATTAGTTATTATATCCTATAGATTCAGGTATTTTGAGGTAAAATTATTAAAGGTTAAGTATTTACAAGCTTTTAAAAGAGTTGAATTAAATATTTGAAACGTTATAGTAGACTATTTATGAACTAAATACCTAACAATAATATACTAATTGTACTGTAAAATATACATTTAATTGTTTCTTTATATGGTTTATTTAAGTTTTTGCAAATCAAAATATTTAAATTAATTTTAATAATAAAATCATATTCATAATATGATAATAATATAAGAACTACTACGTTACTTTCTAGACGAATATAGGTTAAAATGGTTGAATATAATAGTTACATACACATATTTACAAAGGTTAGGTTTTAATTTTAAAGTGCATTATTTTTTAGGCGTTTTAGGACAATGCATTTCAAGCACATAATTTGTTTCGTATATCTGTAGAATGTAGATATTTTAAATGTGAAACTTTTATTATTCATATTTTAAAATTGTCAGGTCATTTTCTTTATATTTTCCAAGTATAACATCAAAAAATATTGTTTGCTCTAATAGTATTTTGGTATTTTTCATCCGTACTAAACGTAAATCAATAAATCATTCAATTTAAGATAGTGATAATGTCTTTATATATCTACAGCGGTTATCAGATGAGATGACTAATAGTCAGTTGGAGTTATATCGCAATTGCGTTCATTACAGTTAAAATTACCTCTATTCACGATGCGAGAGTATTTGGTGTTTGAATTAGGTATTGTTTATTCAGTTAAGATAAAGAAGTGTTTTAGATGCAGAAAGTTCAACCAACGTTTTCCTAACGCTTACGTGACTATAAATAAAATTTTGAGTCGTTTTAAGGCATTTGAATCCGAGACTTAATAATTAAATTCCATACGAGAGTAAGTTAAAATACATAAATATAAGGAAATAAATTTGTTCGTTTTATTGCTTGTACAATAAGTTAAGCCAAATAATCGTATTATTTATGTAGGTTACTATACAACAATGATGATAAAATTAGAATTGTAACAATTCCACGGGACAGATAATAATTAACTGGTAGTGATCTGCTGCGTGGTGTGGTTATATGTCATTTGCCACCATCAGTCTCTCACATTCATTTTAATTTTGTTTCTTTTTTTCATTATATCGTATATCATTGTACACCACGAATTTCAATTTAACACTACAGGAAAAATAAAGAATTCTACATTTTCAGCGAAATTATTTTATTTTAGCTAGGGGCACGAGGGAGTTCGTAGTTGAATATTGTTAGCGATTTTTTTGTTTGCTGAGTATGCATTTACCACCATACGCAGAAGCGTAAAAGAGTTTCTAGGAGTTTCGTGTTAAGATTTTTGAGAATCAAATATAAATAATATTACACGTCTTTAGAAAATGAATTTGAAAGTGTAAAAAAAAGGGGAAAGTATGTAATCGTTCTATTTTCGAGTATACACAGTAATTGAGTAAGTCATTGTAATGTATTTACTCTACCATTGTAATAGGTAGGTAACTATATAACCGAAATCATCCGCTTGGCCATTTAATGCGCCTAGTTAATGAATTTCAAACCAGTTCTCTGCTTAGTTCACGATCACTAATATAATACTTAATTAATCTTATTCTGCGCATCTTTTGTCCAAATATATACATTCTGTACTGTTGGCTCTGTCTGTCATTAATAAATAACTAAACTTTTACTTAATATAATATATCAATTATAATTAGTATTCATTATTCACTGCAAGGATAGTGAGGTATCAAATTTATATAAACCAAAGTAAAAGTTAACACATACAATTGTATAGTACAATGTATAAAATATATTTATTGGAATTATTTTTGATAGGTAGACATGTACTTAACAGTTTGAAATTAAAGTTTTAAAATCGACATTTCCCTTGGTTGTAGTTATAATTCGTATAACACACAGCAGTGGCGGTCAAACGGGGGGGGAGTAGATTCTCCTTATGACTTTTTTTCTTTAATATTTATAAAAATTAAATTTATGTATATATTATACTATAATGTTAATGTATTACATTTTGTTTTATTTTTTCTCAAAACAACGCCTATGAGCGTATATTATTGTTATCTAGATTGTAGACTCATTCTAGGAACAAGGCTGTTATTATTATTAATATTTAGTTGCTTATACAAAATGTACGGGAATTACCCCACTCGATGATCGTGAATATTCAATAACAATTAAATACACTCCTCACTTGTTATAAATAAAGTACTAATTTACCTTATTTAAAAAATTGATATTGGCATAAGTGCATAATTTATTATAAATTATATTTTAATGATTAAGTAGTGAATATTAAAAAATCAGCCCCCCTTCCCCCTTAGAAAAAATTATTTGATCACTACTGGTACATAATCATCTACACATTTTAGTGTGTACCTCATCATTGAGTAAGTCATAATGTTATTTGTAATATATGCGTTAAATTTGAATTCAATAATAAATCATTGATACACAATTATAATAAGTTTGATTAATTGTGAGTTATATACCATGTATAGAAAATACTTAGTTGAATATTTTAAGTATCTGTGGTAGTGTGGTTATATGTTTTTGAGTTACAAGAAAATAAGAAAATCGATTTTAACAAAAATTGGTTTTACGTAAAAATTCCAGTTGTATTACTATTTTTTTTTCATTTTTCCAAATTATTAAAAAAGTAACGATAATTTTTACTTTTTACTTCATTTCTGTAAGCACCAATTAGACATATTTTCCTACAAAAATGTTGCTGAAGTTAAAATTCGAGATATTGTTTCTACTTTAAAAAGTTTTTTCAGAAACACACATGACATTGTAAAATCATATTAGTTCTTAACATTTGAATTTTAGATAAGTAATAATTAATTAATTAGAAACCATAAAAATTTAGAATACCTTTCTCAAAAATATTTTATTTCAAACTTAAATTAATAAAAAAGAAAGACATTTATTTGGTTTAATATTTCTTAAATATAAATCATAATAAAAAAATTAATATGAAGCATTATTTATACATTATAAGCGTTATTAATTATAGTGTCTTACCAGCATTTGAGATTTAAATTTAATATTGATCGTATTCTACAATGTTAAACTGAAATAATAATAGTTATATACTTACTATGTACTTAAACATGCTGATTTAACTGTTTTGTGTTGTTTATTGAAAAACGTATGTAAATGGAGTTGTATATTATCCTTATTCATCTCGTAACATTATATGAACATTGAGGGATGAAAGAAAAAATATTTAGGACTGCAGACTAGACATTTTTGTATACGAAATTGTAATTGGAAACTTTTATTAGTAAGACAGAAATGTCAATTTGCAATGTGTGCTTGTGGTTTCTTAAACATCTAGAATCGATCGGAGAAATTATTTTTTGATGTCTGTATTAGTGAAATACGTGATTAGGTTGCGTAGTTTTAAGTGTCTATAGTACTAATCTATTATCAATTATCCGTATATAGTATATACTGACAATGTTGGTAGTGATATATTTTGTTTGAAATTTATAATGTGTCATTAATGTATAATACATACATTGTGTGAAAATTAATTAAATGCAACAAATATTATAATTTGGCCTGAGTATCAGGTACCTATTGGGTGTATAATCACAATAATCCACTATTGAATATTAACCAATGGTAATCAAATAGCTGAAATTAATAGTATTAACTATTTGGTAATATGCACTCCATCACAAAAGAGAATAATCACTTTTCGCGCATGTAGAACTGTTTCTCCCACCTAAATCAGCTGACGGATATGGACGGCTGCGTGGACATGGACGAAAACTGGTCGGCCGACTGATTATTCTCTTTTGGGATGGAGTGTAGAATACAAAGGCAAAGTTACATTGTAAGCGCAAACTGAAAAAAAAATTTAGAGAAAAAATATCAGATTTTTGTCAGTCGCTACCATCGGCGTCAACTCAAAGAAAAAAATATGCAAAACCGCAAAAAACAAAACATAAACAAATAACCATAAAAAAAGCATTTACACATTTCATATTTGAAATAGTTGTAACATGACATAGATATCCACAGAACTTAGCTAGATTTTAAGTCAAGTAAAAAAAAAGTAAATGCTATAAGTCCTAAACCCTGCAGGTTATAATCATCATTTTTGATTAATGTGTATAGGTATATTTTTATAGTTTTATAAATAATAATATATTATATAAGTTGAATCATAGATTTGTTTAGAGTAAGATTTTTTAATAAAAATTTTAATTTATAAATTATGGTATAATTTTATTTAATGTTATTAAATATGATATTTTAATTTGAAACAATATTTACATCATATATTTTAGTGATGAAAAATAAGTTATATGAATTTAAAAAAACTATTCATAGACAAGACACTTAGTATTATTATTTTTAATTAAAAATATACACATGTATCGAAATGAAACATTTTAGATTCTGAACGAAGTGATGAATGTATTGCATTTACTATGATGTGTGTGTGTTTTTTTTTTTTTTTTTTGTGTCTGTCGACAACATTTGGAGCAGTAATAATGCTCCGATTTTTGACTTCAGCCCCTCTTTGAATAGGGAATTGAATCTAGTTGGTACTTTAGGGGGGTCTAATAGTTTTCTATATTTTCTAATAGTTTTCAAAAAAATCGAGAAAAACAAAAAAAAAATGACAGAAAAATGGAAATTTTACGGAAAAACCACTTTTCGACAAAATCGATTTTTTGATTTTGCTGTAACTCAAAAACGAATTATTGTAAACACTTGAAATTTTCACCAAATGTTTATATTATGGTTATCTCTTTACAGTTAAATTTTCAAAATATTTTGACCATTTTTAAGCTACTAATAGACAATTGAAATTTTCGACTTTTCTAAGTTTTTTTTTCTTCAAATGCCGATAAAAATTTTTTGGGTGGCCAGAAAATCTTGAAAATTTAATACAAGGTTTCTTATAAGTTGTTCTTAAAGTGATAAAAAAAAATCCGAAATCGTTAGTCACAATTTTTTTTTATAAGTGTTTAAAGTTCGAATTTATACGAAATA
Source organism: Schizaphis graminum (assembly GCA_020882235.1). NCBI lineage: Eukaryota > Metazoa > Arthropoda > Insecta > Hemiptera > Aphididae > Schizaphis > Schizaphis graminum. The sequence continues at coordinate 39,937,017 of CM037031.1, forward strand.
TGTCAAAATTTAAATTAAATTTCATACGCTCATAATGCGAATGTTGGCCATAGTAACCATAGTAACATATAAAAACTATACTATTTGTTTCAAAATAGAATATTTGACAATATTTAAATATAATATATCCCAAACTGACAAATCATCTTCGTTCAGAATCGTTTTTCGTATACAATGATACCTATCATTGCATTCAAATTTAACCTTCCATAGTCTGAGGTCCACCCCACCCCCTAATATACAGCAGAGCGATACCCACTTACCCGCTTTTTTAATGTTAGGTATAACGTATAACAGCTGTCGAATGGTTTATAGAGTGAAGTTTATCTTATATTTTTTATTTTTATTTTTAATTTTCTATTAATTTAAAATAGGTATTTAAAATAAGTTTTTTTTGTTAAACACACATAATTATGTAATTGTAATAAAAACCATATTCATATTATTATGTATTAATAAGTATTAATAACACATATTTTGTGTCTATTATTGTGAAGATTTGAATAATGACTTATTAACACTCTTTGTTAATGAATATCAACATAAATAATGTATAACCAGTAATTTTAATAATTTGGGATTAAAAAGGATAACTCATATTGCAGTATTTTAAACGCCATTTATATCGATATCATGTTGTTTTTATTTTAAGTCCAAGCAGTATAATAACATGGTCATAACCGTTCACATTAATGCAATAATATACCTACATCGTTACAATATTATTATCATAACTATTAAATATATATATTATAATATAATAAATATTATATTAATATGTTATAATATATATATATATATATATATATGTTTGAATTTAACTATTATTTGCTGTACAAACAATGCCGTTGTTTCGTAGGATATTAACGACTTAAACGAAGAAAATATCGTGCGATTTCTATAGTATAATAATATAATGTAATATAAATGTCTAACGAAAGTTATTTTGCGAATAATAATTATAATAATCTTGACTAAGTCCAATTGCAGTATTGAATATATAAACGTTGTATCGTTATAAAATAAAAATAGAACAAAAACATTAATTCACAAAATAAAAATAATAATCATTGGTGTACAAATGAGGACTGGTCGTTTAAGTGGCAGTTTTCTTTACTTTGAACCTTTCTTCGGCCGCCATCGAACCTTTCATAATGTACGCCATGTTCAAAAACAATGCTGTCCACGCAGAGTGCATCTCCTCAGTCCATCGGTCGACTAGCGACGGTTGTATTGCCATAATGAATTGAGGTCCGATCAACTGTAAGCAAACACAAAGGTTGAAAATAGTTGAAAAAATAAACACGAAAAACATAATATAAAGTACACATCATATTATATTATATACAGTACCAAATCACACGACAATGCAAAAGAAAATTAGAACAATTTCAACATGTAAAATATTATTAAAGAGAAATTAAATAAATATTATTTATTCATATTATAGGATATTTGATTAAATAATGAAATATTTAAAATTCTAAACGAAACAAAAAATATTAGATTGATTTATTTTTAAAATTATTTACCTATGAAAATTTATAAAATCTAAAACAATCAGTTTGTTAATGAAATAGTTTTTGGATTTTTTTTTTTTTATTTAATAAAATATCGAAAAGCCTCACGGGGCTTGTAATTTGATCGATGATTTTATTTTATTAAGTATTCTAAATAACACATATGTATAATTTATATACATTGATACATTAAAAACAAGTTCAGAGAGATGAATGCTTATATAACTATTAGTATATTTTCATGGCGTTGTTAATAATGAATAATAATGTTATGTGACGATGTCCTATCTTGTTTTTTTTAAATTAAAATGTTTGCGAAAATAATAAAATTGGATAAAAACATAATTAATATAGTTCACAGTTTACGTGTAATGCATTATATATGTGTATATACCAATCAAACAGTACGTTTAGTAACGTTTGAAACGATTTATCTATATCAGGTATCTACATAAAAAGCTTTCAAATATTTTAAACACAACCATTCGGAGAGGAAAATACTTTTATACTCGTACTTTATACATGGCTAATGAGCATATTAAATTCCCCGTTTACCTACATTTTCATTTAAAACTTATAAGACATTATTAACAACTATTTGACGAATGATTTGCATAAGTGGTGAAAATAGTTAAGAACATAACATTTAAACATGTCATCATATGATAGTATTAAATGCGTTTACACGATTTTTCATAGCCTACAGCGCTGAAAAACGGGAGTATACGATATTTTATATTAATAATTTTAAATGTAAAATATAATAGTGCATAATATTATGATGGTATAGGTATTTAGAATACGTTTTAATACGAATTGCTACCAGTCAATTCCGTTTAATTAATCAATTAAATAAAAGTGCATCACACGAAGAGCAATTATTGTTACGAAAAGTTCGTGTATCGACACCAAAAAAAAAAAATAGATACATTTTTCCTCATCAATTGAACAGTGTAATACACGATTCAGCGACTATTTAATTACCATAATTGGGGTTTGTAATCAAACGTTTGCAGAAAACTATAGTAGAATAAATTGAAATTGCTTTCGTTTCCGTTAAGTCCTTTTTTTTGTTTCCCAAAACAGATTAATAATGGTGGCGACGATTTGGCAGCGGTAATCAAAATATGTTGTGCTCGGTCGCTGCATGCCGGAATGACGACGTTGTGCTGTGTAGTAAGTACGCGAAGACCGGGTGTGGTCTTGGTTAAGTGCACGCGAATTATCGTCCTCCTATGGGTGTTTTTATCGTTTGGGGTCGGTACGGAAAAAAGGCAAAGTTGTCCTAGTGACCAGGAGGAGGTGTATATTTTTATTATGCGTGTGGTGCACTGGTGCGTGCGTAATTATTACACCCGTTACATTCCGCAAGTCCATTATCGTGCGCCATCAGTTAGTCCTCGGAGTAGGAACTGCTTAGTGTTCCGCGAGAAACTCAGAGTATCGGGGACGATTTTAATTCTATTGATAAGATAATACAAAATATAAGTTAATAGGTGTTATATTCATCGGTTATCGTACATCCTACAATTATTAAAGAAATCACCAGAACCGAGATTTGTTATCGAGTTTTTCGCTAAATTGATCCGTAAGAAATATTTAAGGAGTTTGTTTGGACGAAAGAATAATATATATATATGCTATTTAGAATGCCATTAATATAGTTGCCAAACACAAAAATATAATTGGATGAGTATCTTGTATACTAATTTTACAAATGACAAAACAGTTCGAATTAAGTCAATTTTTTTTTATTGATTATTACGTCATTCTTAGATAGTGAAAAACTTTGATTTTATGATTAAAAAAGTTTTTTACATTATAATATTAATATTTAATATTGATTATGTTTAATACCAAACAAACTGTTGCTCGCAACTACCTTTGACAAAAAAATATTTTTTATTTATCCAGAAAATATCCTGACCTAATTTTAAATGTACAATATAATTGTCAATTTTAAGTAATCGGGTCGTACAAAAATTGGTTTTTTTTATAAAAACGATGAGAATGAATAAGTTTCTTGCAGGTGATATACTGATATTAAAATAAACGTACCTACGTAAATTTTCCGTGTAACTAATTAACAGTGTACACATTCATATGAAGGTTTATTTCCGAAACGCGCTATTTATTTTACAGTTTGAAACATATTATTTCTCATTTATTGACAATGCAAATTAATTATTTGAAGAGGATAATTTTTTACATGACAAACGTTTTCGATTATGTTTTTACGTAATTAAAAAGGGCAGTTATTAAATATTTGTTCAAAACATAATTTTAAATTTAATAAAAAAAAAGCAAAAAATATTAGGGATTTTTATTTTGTATATTTCTGTTAATAACACAAATAAATAAAAATAAAAATACATTTTTTTAGTAAATTATATACGATTAAATGAACTATAGAATTGTTTAAAAAATATAATTTATAATAACACGATACACTTTTATGAAAAAACCGGGAAGTAGTCTTATATAGTCATTAAGTTGACTAGTGTAATAAGTGTTATTTAGAATTTAATTATAAATCATAGCATACGAAACACAATTTGTGAAATATCAGTAATTATTTATAAAAAATATTTCCAAGAATATTTTTTTGTTTATTTATATTACTATTAATTATAGTAGTTAGTAAATTAATTTATTAATAGCAGTTTGGTAAATTGCACTAATCTTGCCAATAAAATTGTGTATAGTATATTATTAACTATTTATTATAATATTATGGGTTTATGTTACATTATTGTATTATCATATTATTATTCATATCAATTTTATTAACTTAGAAGTAGAACGGTGTGTATAAAGGCGTCGTATAAATAATACAAAATTAATGTAAATAATATGTTTAATTTCATTAAGAAATAATAATTTAAGAAGTGGTGGTATGGTTCAAGTTTCTACGAATTTATTAATTTTTCATATTATTTAAGTAACAATTATAAAAATAACGCAAACAGTTATGGAAATTAATACAACGGCATAAGTTAATAAAAATTATTCATATACAAAAGATAAATCGCTGATTACCCATTAACACTTTTTTTACCACTACGTATCATTGCAAATTTTCTAAGGTTTAAAAATCAAAGTTTAATCCCTAAATATATTTATATTCTGTCTGAAAAATACTTAAATAGTTTACAAGTGAAAATTTCTATAGCATCGTAGATTATAAATAAAAAAATCATCAAGTGATAAAATAAATGTCTTCCCTGGAATGGATATATACCTACCATACTTTAATGTAGGTACCAAATATACATATGCTAGACGCCTAGACAGCGAAAGTTATTAGCTATACTATTTGCGTAGTATAAAAACTAAAATCAGTACCTATACACAAGAGTCAAAAGTTCTGATAAATGATAATATCGTGTTGTTTGTAACCTGTCGTAAATACGTAGGATGACTTAAAAGAAAGTGACCAATACTCAACATAGTTCATTTTTTTTCCATAGCTGTTGAGCATATATTTTTTATTCAAAATTAATTCATTGTGCATGTCTGCAATATATTAAATTGGGCATATTTTCTAAAACCTCTGTACCAAATTATCAAGGATCACGGAAAAAGCTAGTATTAGTATTTGCTGTCAATATTTAGGTGGTACGTATAACAGAGAGAGAAAGAGAAAGAGAGAGAGAAAGAGAGATGGTATAAGTATAATATAGCACCTTAGAATATGTATACAAATCGTATTTGCACGGATAGCAAGCTACAGTAGGTTAGTAAATTTCTAAAGCATTTAAGAGCTGTCTGAGGAACGGGGTCGTTAAATGAATACAAAGTAAATGTTCCTAAGTCGTTATTTACTGTGCACCAGTATATATATAGAAGCTGCGATTTGCGTTTGAATATTTCAACCGAGTGAGCACGACTTTGACACAAACTGTATTAATATTTATTCCCATTCGATAATAAAATAATATACGTACAATTCATCATACATTATTATCACCTAGGCAACACCGTAGCTGCCCCAGATGGGTAAAACATAGACCCAGGTTTACGGGCCTATGTCGTCCATCATGTCGTGTCCGAAAGTTGTGTTCAAGCCAACTCTGTCCAGATAGATTGTGGTTAGTAAATGATACCATGATTACCACGACTAATCAGAATACGATAAAAGCCTCACGGATAGATAGGTACGATAGTCGTCACAGCAGTAAAACGCCGGCTTAACACGCATTGAGATATCGAATAAAGAGTATAAAATAAATAATTGATAATTTGAGAGGAAATGACTTATCACACTGTTAGTAAAATAATGATTATAATATGCATCTATTTTGAAAAAGTGTAAACTAAAGCAAAAACTGTATTTGACCGTAAAATAATGTAATTTTATTTTACTCACACCCAATATTATATTTAAACAAAACCTAGGCTAATAACCATAGGTATTGAAGCTTTTACAGTTAATAAGAAAACAGAAAAAATACGCATAGATTTTAATATTGTATTGTATTGTTTACGAGTACAGAAACTTTCACAAATATATAACACAACATATGTTTTATTATATATTATCTACGGGTACTACTGTGATTCGGATGAAATTCAAATCAACTGAATAATAGATAAGTTCTTTGTGTGAATAAACAGTGGAATATATTGATGGAAATATCACCAATTTATAGTACTTAAATAATAAATTATTTCAAATGTAATACGTGATAAAATTAATGATTGGTTGTATAGGAAAATATAGTGTAATAGACATCATCATTTTAAGTTAAATAAAATATTGGTATAGGCAAGATAGTCAAAAAAAAAAAGAAGAAAATATCACATTCACGATGTTTGTTGAAAATATAAACGATTGAAGAATGAAAAACATTTGGGGAGTGAGCTTAAAAAATTACATTTTTTACATTGGTGGACACTGGACAAGTATTATATATTGTACGTGGATTTTTACTGTTAATGGATTTTATAAAATTAAATTTATCTTATAAAACTATTAAATATTTAAATACGTAAACATAAATATAATTTAATTTAGGGCATAAAGATAAATTAATATAATTAAAAAGTCCATATATTTAATCATTTTAAAATTGTATAGATTTTGTTTAAAAAAAAAAAATCATTTGAAATAAATTTAACACAATATTTTATAAATTTTAAAGTACACTGTGCATTCCATTAACACTTTATACAGACATTATACAAACATGTATACCGTATACCTACTTTGTATCTCGTCTAAGATGGGTTGGAATATACAGTTTAAATTAATTTCGTTTCGTTGAAATGTCTAAACAATAATTATTAAGACAGTACTTAAATCGATTATACTCACGTCTACGTATTTTTGTTTGGCGCCATAATGATAGTGTTTCTTGCCCAAGTCTCTTAATAGAGTTTCCAATTTATCGGGTTCATATAAACGTGCGACAGCTTTTTGTACGAACGCCATAACTCTGAAACAATAACACATAATGTTAGTTATTAAATGACAATTGCTACGTTGATGAATATAGTATATAGGTGTTATTATATAAACGTTGAAGGGGGTCAGCTTTTATCAGATTAAAGATAATCCAGATTTTGATAAACTCTTTAGATGTTGTTCACCAAATTGCATTAGGTAGTGTACTAATGTTTCAATTTAATTATCAGAGACAAAAGGTAAATAAATAGAATATTATTTTTGTTACATAATGTTTTTTTTACATTAATGATAAGAGAAATATTTCGAGTTTCTTTATTAATTGCAATATCTAACTATTCTGAACGTTGAATAATGTTGTAATAATTGACAACAAATTTCATAATGTAAATATAATCAATTAGAATAACTACACAAAAGCACTACATAATTAAAGTCAGTAGTAGAATATATAATTAAATAGAATTAATAATTGAAATTAAAATATTATTAATATTTTGTGTAACTTTAATAATTTAAAATTTTTTATAGAAAAGAATTGTAATTTGTGGTTCATTAATGCGGGGGCTTGTATCAAAAATGTTTAAATGTACATTAATATAAGATCACCAATACTAAAACTTTAGTTAGGCTATTAAATACATAATGAAATATTTCTATGTAAATAAAGGGATATAATATAATTTTATTCTGTCCTTCTGTCCAGTGGTGGACTGGAATGAAAAGGAAAGGGGTGCTGAAAAATTTTTAGGGCCCTATCAACATTCAACATATTATAAAATAAATAAATTTTTTAAATATGTAATAATTTTGAAAATGTAGATAATTCTGAAATTTTATCAATTATCTTTTCTGTGTCAGGCAAATAATCGTTCTCAATACTTAGAAGAAGTTGAGCATTTAATAAATCTTGTTCCATTGTAGAATAACGTAATCTGTTTTTTTATAATTTTCAACTTGGAAAATGCTCTTTCACAATTTGTTTGTGTGCATGCAAGAGTTAATATATAATTTTATAATATGTATAAATTTAAATAAGCTGCTGAATGTAAATTATACTTTTGTAAAAAATTAAAAACGCATGGTATACATTCTTCGCAATTGTTTTTTTTTAATTTTTGATTTAGAAAAGTTGGAAGAATTGTTATCGTCATTGTTATCATCACTGCTTTCATCTTCGATTTGTTCACTTTGTACAATTTCATCTGTGTTAAATTCAGATATTAGATCATCTTTATAGTTAGGTTCATTTTCAAAAAGTATTTTTGTTGATTTGATTATAGTTTTATAAGAACGTGCAAAATGACATATTTCTTCTTGTAAATCTTCATAGTTAATATTAACTTTGTCAGCTAAAAACTTTAAATTTTCATTCAAATAAATTGAACTAGATTTAATTTCATCAAAGCGCCGTGGATCTTAATAAGCTAAAGCGTTAATTAGACTTTTATTTTTTCCAAATCGCTCATTCATAGCCATTCCTGTTACATCATAAATTCTTCTGAATATATTTATTTGATATTTTTGGTCAGATGATAAATTTACAGCAGAGTCAAAAGTACATTCTCCAGGTATTCTTTTTACTTTCTTTTGCCTTTGGATAGGAAATTCGTCTTGTATAAAAATATTTTCATGAAACTCTGTTCTTTAAGTCATAGTTTTTATAAAAATAGAAACTCGTTGTTTGAGATCATTGTAATTTTTTATTTCAGGCATAGTTTACAATACTTTCATCAAATGGCTAATTTTATTCCACGCAGCAATATAATCTAATCCTTTAGTTTGTAAATATTTTGACAGTGGAGTTGTTGCGCTGAATAATTGGAGAAAAAGAAAAGGTGTTATTATAGTTTCATATGAAGTCCAATTTATAATTAGCGCTCTTGCATCAAATGCAGTGTGAGGTTCAGTATTATCAGGACAAGCAATTGTGTGTAGAGCATCTATATATAATACATAGTAATAATTATTTAAGGAGGGTTTTGTTTCGTTTTGATCCGACCATGTATTAAATATGCTTCGTAAAGCATCATCCACACTGTTCCATCTCGTGGCGCCGATCTTTTTTAATTAAAAAAATAAATAAGAAACTTTTTGTCAAATTACAATAAATAGTTTTAAACGTTTTAATAATGAAACGAAATCGGACAATTTGTTATCGTCATTCTTCAAGGTCGTCGTCGCTCGTCGGTCGTAATAATATAAAATATTATCTATCCACTATCCATATTACTATAATATACACTCATACTATGCCGTGCGGAAATGTCAGAAGACAATAATAGAAACATAATGTTTCAAATTCCCAACATAATTACGAATTAATAGTTATGTCTGTTTTTATTATTTTTAATTTTGATTATTATATTAATTTATTTTTTATTTTTATATTATACCTAATGTTTTGATGTTAAATAAAAATTAATATAAAATATAAATTATTATTGATGGTAAATTGGCAAATACCTAATAATAAAATAATTATTTTTAATATTTAAACTTTAACAATAGTCCCGGGGGCCCGAGGTGCGATCGCACTTTAGCACCTCGAGCCAGTCCGCCACTGCTTCTGTCCTAAAAGACAACGTGACACCTACTCTGACCAAAACGGCCGTAAAATAATATCAAGTATCAAAAATTTGTCGTATTAAGCTATATTGGAACCATAGAAATATAATGAGTCGAGACGACTGATAGATGCGGACATGACTGGAATATAATATGTCCAATACGACTTTAATACTTAGGTACATATAATAGTATATCACTATAGCGTAGTCGCGTAGAGACTAAAATATTACACTTGACTATTGCTTAATATGACTACCGTGCAGTTCTGCGTCTAGACCGGAAGTTTTTATTAGTAAATAAGTTAACCCCTAACTAAGGGTTTAGGAAAACGATAAATGCATTTCGTCACACATACTTCCACGAAAAAGATATCGCGCCGTTTATTTTAATAAATCCTTGATATATGTGGATATAATATAAATAAATAAACACACATTTATAGGGAATAGTTAATTTATATATCGATAGGAATCATCGACATTTCATCTAATACATCGCATAATACGAAGCTTTTGCTCTCAAAGTTACTTTTATCAGAGTATTCCATTTTTCCTTCTATTAACCCGTCACATGCAAACTATAATAATATTTTATAATGAGTTTCACTGCGAATGATGGATCGTTTCAACATCGTAACTAGTAAATGTAAGACGTGTACGCACGTGAATTATTGTTTTTGTTTAGTGTGCTAACTATAAACATATTGACTTGTTCTGCCGAATAACCGATTATTGTCCTTTACACGTTATAGTAGCGCATAATAATATGAGTAAATTATTAAACTATATACGTGTACAGCTATGAAAAGCTAACGAGTTGTCGACTAACAAATATAAACATTATTTTTTTAAATATCGTCTATATTTATTATTAAATGTCATATACATAAAGGGCAAAATATAGCTCGATATTATATCATAATATTATATGAAAATTAACAGGTATAGGTATTTCGAACCGAATTCGTAACCTGTTTTCGAGACGTAGTAATAGGTGCCATATGGTCATTTTTAGTCGATTATTTACGTTCGACACTTATCGGACAACGCTTGTTATACTTAACCAGAACACCGAACTTCAACCCTCCCCCGATTCCCCCTTGTATACGTGATTGCAGTAAACTTATCGGAATTTTTCATTCGAACATCTCTTTCTTAAACTACGACGTCACAGACAGCTCGACACAAATGTAACAGATTTTGAGTTTATGTCGTTTTATATAGTATTTTTATTAATATCCATTGTTTGCGGTGACGAAAACAGGGCTATAAAAATTGCAGGACGTGTGACGTGACGTTATACATTACAATATCCTATCGTCGTGGCGAGGATGATGACAAAGGATCTCCAGTGATGGTAAACAGTAAACACACCTACACCTTATAATAATAATAACATACCGTAAATTTTTAATATTTATATAATACATATAATATGCAAAATATGTATAGCAATGTTTTATCGGACGCTGCGAAGTGATTTACCGTGAGGTGTGTTTACACTCGTCAACAGTGGATGTAGGGTTTCCATGAAAAATATGTACATACACACAGGTTTTCATTAATAATTTATCAGTATTTGAGTCGGACATGCACGAAGTTTTTTGTGCTCCACGGTTTTAAGCAAACACCAATTTTATCCGACGGGTTTATAAATGATATTTCGTTTCGATGCACGTCCTACCTATTAGGCCAATACAGATATGTATTGGTAACCGTAGTATTTTATGTTAAGATTACAACGGTTTACTATTCTTAAATAGTATTTAACCATCTTTGTAATTATTATAACCTGAGCTTAATCGCGATGACGGATGAATAGACAAGAGTGGTGTGAAAAATGCAAAAAGCACATTAACAATAGGGAACGCGATAGGCGTAACGACAAATTTTCACAACAAAGAACTAAAATAATGTACCTGTAATTTTCAACCATAGGAAATCAAAAGGTAAAAAAAAATAAAAACGTTAATTAATTTACTGGTATTTATATCATTGTTTACGAAATCGACTCTGAGCGAGACGTTAAGTAGTCTTTATTTCTAAGGATATATTATAATTTATTTACATTACTACTTACTACTATTGTCTATTAATATTTAATAATGTATTTGTCTATTAGTTGAATGCCTAGTACCTGTGGTAGACTTATTATTAACATCAACAGTAAAAGTCATTATAGTTACAGTTACTTAATTTCTAGTCTAACTTAACTAAAGTATTAACAAAATGTTATGATATAATAATTCTTAGATTGTATTTGTTGATTAACTTGGTTGGTTTTAAGTTTAAAATTTTGTTTTTACGTTTTGGATTGGGTTCAAGAGCAGTTTTCTGCAGTGTTCAGATTTTGACGATCGTGTTCATATCGTTAACATTCCACTAATAAGTGCTTTATTTGTGAGCGTTAACCCACATTCTTCGCTTATAGAGAGTCCTTCTATAACCACGAGAAAACCGAGGATAAGTATTTTCATTACGTATAAAAGTTGGATTTTCCCATTTGAATTTTGAATTCTTACTTGATTTAGTTAAATGTTCTGATTAGCAGGAATTGAAACCGGTTACCGGTTTTACCGAAAACCCGTAATTTCCCGGAATTTTGGGGAACCTTAATAGTTACCGTTATTATAAATCTATTACTATTCCCGGTTATCAGTTACCGCGGTTACCATGATAATTTTTCAGCTAACATAAAACGTTATAATAACATAATATGTTTTAACCGGTTTAGTACTGATAACCGGTATTTAAAAATACTGAGTATTGACTACTGTTACCTATGAACTATAATAATATTGTGATCAACCAGATTATGATAAAAAGAGCACAAACGGCTCAACTCTCAACAGCGACGTAGGTAAGACAACTGTGTAAATCGCTGTTTGTCTCTAAAGTGGTATGGGTATAAAAGTGTTGTAAAATTTTACTTATCCAAAAAAATTTCGGTTACCTAACTGATTAAATTAGTAACGGTTTCAAGCCCTGTTGATTAGTCTAGAATATTAGCCATTTTTGTCTTATGAGTATTTTTTATAAATATTTAAATTCAACATAGGTATAATATGGATGTCAGATATAGTGAGTTTAGCATTTATTAAGTTTCATTTTTCTTTATGCAAGTGTCCATGTATCTATCATCCAGATGAAAGATATTTGGTTTTTATTTTTCATTTTAGCTTTGTCTATTTTATTTTATATGAAAATTACAATATCACAATATCACTTGGATTCGTTTTGTTGTTTATTCTGTTTATAGCGTTTAAGGAGTCACTAAGAATAATAAACTTAGCGTACTTTTTATAGATAATTATTTATATAGCTTTTAAAATGGTAGGTACTTCAGCTGAGTAACTTGAACAATCCTTAGGTAGGTAGTTTGTACGTTATATTGTGGTTTTTGAATATTATTAAAATGCCTATTGCTTTTTCTGACGTGGTAGTGTCTGTATAAAGTGTACACCTTTTGATGGTTTGTGAAATTTTTTAATATGCTGTACATATGCTTTTTAAACATTTTCGTTACTATTTTGTTGTTTTTTAGGGTATTTAGTTTAGTGATAATTTTATATGTGCATTAATTAATATGATATTACCTAATGGCTATTATCAATTGAACATTTAATAAGTAAAAAAGATAGTGAAAAAAGTATATAAAAAAAATATATATTAAAAAGTCAGAAGATAACGTTACATATGGCGAAGAATAAACAATTAAAATTATATGAGCAGTAACAAAATATAAATAAGATAAATTAAGATCAAGGAGAGGGATTAGACGATGACAAGAGGTTCACATCAAAGAAGACCCAAAAACTTTAGGAGTGCTGAACGGGGAAAGAGATAGCACTACCTAGAGGGATACGGGAAAACAAAGTGGAAGCAGAAATAGACCGAAATAGCTTAGATTCTAGAGTAAGGCAAAACAATAATAATATTATACATTTTATGTCATATATTATTGTTATTAATTTATAGTAGTTAATACTCAATACCACGTATTTGATAGATCGTTGTGGATGGTTAAGTTAATTGAACAAATAGCTTGAAATTATTTAGAATATTTTAAAAATATTACTGAGTATATAAATAATATAATATGTAAACACGAAAAGATTCTAGTCTTTCCTTTTATTATTTTTAAATTACGATAAAATAACTAAAATGATAAAAATGGTGAAATTAATATGTTAAGAATCCATTCTGTCAATATTAAAATGTATTTATAAATAAAAATTACGCTTATATATTTTTGATGATATAAGGACGCTGTAACGCTATACTAACTAATGAAGAAACTTTTATTCAATTTGCAAGACTTAGCTATAAAAATTGAAATTTTTTTACATTTTTAACTTCAAAATAATTTGAAAATGTTCGTTATTTTAATGAATTGTGTTAACATTTAAACTTCAAACGCTAATAAAAACAAACTGTATCTTGATATATTTTATGTTTTTAAATTGTATTAATTACAACTATGCATACGTTTATCATTAGAATGTTATGCTAAACGATTAAATATAGTAAAGTAGATAAAATAAGTAAATAATAAATACTAAATAAAGTAGATAAATATAGTATAAATAGTATAATATCTTAAACAATTAAATCATTTTGATTTGTAATTATTTTAAATTGTGTTTTATAAATTTATATTGTATTATAGAATGACAATAATATAATAATACTGTAGGTATTATTATATTAATATATGTCAGTCATTATTATTTTTCCAAAACGATTACATATCAATATCATAGTATTAAAATACGAAACCATAAAAAATTCATGCAGCGAGTCTAATTTTTCTACATTTTTTCATACAGTACAAAATCCATTTATTACTAAAATAATGATCATTTTGTCAGTTGCTAAAAAAACAACTATAAAATAAATGTAAAAATATTAATAAACGGGAATAATTAATAGAATTATCAAACTAATACATGTATTATATTATTATGGCGATTTAAACGATTATAATTAAAAAAAAAAATATGTATATATATTGTTATGTTGTGTATTTTAGTATTTAATATATACGGTTGTACGATTGAAAAAAACCGATATACTAGTGGTTTTAAAATATTGGTAGTTTAACGACGCGTATACAATAACGATGCAATACATATACTCTAATAAAGTTTTTCTATTGGTGTTTGTTGGTGATCGGTGACACCATAAACACAATTTATTTCTTAATGGAAGTAGTATTAAATATTGATGGATTATTGTTATGGCCCAATAACATAATAGTATATAATTTGTATACAAAATGTAAAATGCGAATATGATTTTAATAATTTTATGAATTTATTGCGATTTATAAAAAATAAATAAATGAGTTATATGGGTAAGTATGTATAATAATGTATGTTTGGCGCGAATAAACTACGCAAATAGCAACATAATGTATTTCTATTTTTATTATTTTTACTTTAGATTTTAAGAACAACAATAGTTTCTCAATAGCAATTCAGTAGTATCATAAAAAAATCATGTTAAAAATATCCAAAAATTATAGGTAACCATTTTGACGGACAGTGGGTGTCGAGTGTTCTACCCTAACCATTCAATAGATCACTGTTGTAATGGATGTATTAAATTAAAGTTCTATGATTGACATCGATTATTTTGAAAATCAAGTATCTACTAAACATTTTTACTTTTGATTTTCTAAAAGTACCAACTATAGGTACAATTTATTTTCAACAAATTATCTCAAAATTGAACATCAAAGTATTTTTTCTATTATACCTAAAATGTATACAGCTGTGTGTCCAGACAAAAAAAGCACAAAAACACATCGTTTTAAAATCAATGTATTCACCTCTTTACTTAAAATTTAAATATATGTGATAGAATCTATTAGATCTAGATCTAGGTGAATAAATATAGAATAACTATTGACCTTAAAATTACTTATACATTATAGATGGCTTATCATAAAACTCATTTTGGATAATAAAATATTTTAGGTGTTATTAGAACTTCAACTAAAGTAATATTTAAGTATTGATTAAATAAAAGATAAAATAACACCTTAACTAATCCTCGTCTAAAAATAAATGAAATCACTGATAAATACATTATAATAAATCAATATCTGACTGGCAAGATGGGTTGTTCTTTTACTTCGAAAAGTAATAGATATCATATTGCATGTAAAAATAGAGTAAAAATAAAATTATTTCTTCCACTGAATGTTAATACGATTCTTCAAACAGGCGTGATTTATTATATTTATTTAAGTTCTCTGTTTAGAACTGTTCAATTACAAGTTGTTTTGTTTCATTTGTGTACTTAATTGTATTTTTTTTTTTATCTAACCCTATCTAACCCGAGAATAAACACTTCAATCTTCCGTTTATTGTGCTGAGATACCGGATATTGTGTTTATGATGTTTAAACAAATATATCCATAGACAAATATTCATAGTGTGCGTCCGTAGTGTAACGTAAACCTGTATCGTTAATACGACACCGTTTTAAACTTGAAAAAAAAAAATGATTTTTTCCGGTCTCTAGAAACTGTTTGTAATAGTTGGTGCATAAAAGACCTTATATTCGATATCTATTCTATCGGCATCAGTACATTATTGCTTTTTGGTTCTATGATATAACAAAAGCCAGTTTTACACTCGATTATTCACGAACATAATTTAGGTAATGAGTTTGATTATTTTTTATGGAATAGGTATATAGATTTTTTAGAGAAAATCATTTTAGTTACATATGTTAAGTTTTTGCAACTAAAATAAAAGCGGCTTTCTCATTTAGTGATAAATGTTTATTTAATCAGTTATAAATACAATTGTATTGGCCGGGATATCTATATATTATGCTTTATACTTAATACGATAGATAATGGCACTATTAATAAAGTATTAAAACATTCCACTATTGCCTATATTACAACTAGTAAGAAAACATTGAGCCAATTGAATATTGTTAATAAATAAAAATATTAAATTTTATTGCTAAAATAATGTTTTCCGAGTAAAGTTTGATTGATGAATTAAATTTGTGTTTTTAATGTTAATAATAACAAATATTATACAATGTACGAAGAAAATATTTAAAAACATTTTGAATCATAAAAGTGTTGAAAATTACATTTAAAGATTTTATTTTACCTTCTTTTTACTTTAAATCATTGAGATTATTGTGAACAAATAACAAAACGTGTGTGAGCATGTGCATAAGGTTTACTAAGTAACATAAAGTACCTACGTACATTTTTGTTAGATGTAAAAATAAAGATATTGTTCAGTTTTATACAGATGTAAATGATAACTGTTTAAAAAAAATAAAAATAAATAGCTGTGATAATTGCTTTTTTTCCCCAAATTTTTAGTAGTAACTAAGCTCACACAAACTTCTTGGCAAAAAATTCAACCCACTTTGTTAGCGTAGTAATCCAGCCATGTAACGTACAAATCCTTCTTTTTGTACTTAGTTTTTTCCGTCCAACTAAAAAGAGATATCTGTCACTAATTCACGTCAGGAAATGCTGTACTTTTCAAGGAAACCTCTCAAACCCGAACCTCTGACACTTTTAAAAAGGATCACGTGGATTAAAATCATTACATTTTTCTACGTCAAAATCGTTAAATTATAAATAAATTATTTCAGCTCTATGCTTTTTGATTATATGGGCTGGTTGCTTATTATCTCTCGTTTCAATCATTATCAATATATATCGCAAGTCTTTCGAAAGTTCAGATAAACGTATATTGGTGGTTTTACTTGTAAGAAATACTTATTTTTTAACAAATTCAAACCAATGAATTTCAACAGGTTTAATTTTTATCATTATTTTTGATTCAACATAAATATATTTTAATTCAAGTCATTTTATCTTATTTCTTAGTAGTAACAGTTTTTTTCAATATAAAAATATTATTTTTGAACAAGAAAAAATATGAATAAATAAATTTATTGAGAATATCACTACAGTTCTGGTGATACGTTGTATTTTAACTTAAAATTTTTAAGTATATAATACTAAAGTATATGTACTTTATCATTTATTTATTTTAGCATAATTCATTAACATAATATTAACTTTAATACCACAGATTTGTATAATTGATAGTGTCTAATAAAAAACTTATAATTAATCAATTTTTTTCTTCTTGTTTTTATAACACTTGCAATTTATAATGCATATTTCAACATGTTATTATTAATTTGGTTAATGAAAAGATGAGAAAAAAATCACCGAGTGAAATATATTACATAGGCATTTTCTCCTTAAATATATTGGCCTCAATCAAATTTTTTTTGAAATATTATACATAATTAGGTATACTATTATTTTAACGGCTGTTGAATAAATATGACGTAACACATTTATTGCGGATTTTAATTATCATAAATTGTATTAGTATTTTTATGGAATACGGTTTGTATATTTTGTAACAAAATTTATTTATATATAATTGTAATGCCCTAAAGTGAAATAGTTTTAGTGATATCAAGTACGAATAGTACCCCAAAACTTATTGTAAATTTTGAACCTCGAACGGGTAAAAATATATATATTTGTGCTGTGCGGAAAAAACCCGTGAAATTCTATTGAACATAATATAGGTATTTAGTATAAACAGTAGTAAACAGTAGACACACCATACACTCCATAATATGCATCACGACATAATGTATATACAAATGGCTAATGATCTCACAGTGGTACGAGGCCATTATCTTTCGCATTAATTATTGTGTTTATGTTTATTATATTCATATGTCGTATTTACTTTCGTGGTAATTTTCAAATAGGTCGAGGGATATATCTGAAACACGATTCTCGTGATGTACGTAATAAGGTATTTGATGTAGTATTACAGTTGTAGATATTCAAAGTCCGAATATATGCTATGCGCGCGCGCGTAGGTTATAACCAAATACCGATTATTATATTATGGTATTATGTTACCAAATGTTGTGTTAGATGGGGAGAACTAATATATTATTGATAACAACCGAATAATATTCATTTTTATCTTGAATTAACGTTTTAAAAATTTTTATTTTAAATTTTCTGCAGTGATTATTGGTTAGGGTTAAAGGTGAAACGTTGAGTCCTCCAATAGCATATGTAAGTGGTCAGTCGGCTAATAAATTGGCAAGTTTGATCAAGTTTGGAAAATACTTAAATGATGCCTCTACCATTTCCTCTAAAAAATACAACTATATCTTATTATTGTACATTAAGTTATATATCATAATTATATAAGCATATAAGTATATACAAATTTTTTTTATATTATTATTTAATGCATTTATAAATATATAATATATGTAATATGTATATATTATTATTTAGAAGTGAATTGGATCCTTGTATATTCATTTTATAAACAGTCCTATTATAATAGGTAACTGTTTAACATATTTTAATAATAACTGATTTAGTAATAATTTATTAATGTATATAATTAAAATTAAATAGTTTCAAAATATTAAGCTTATATTTTATGGAGAAAATCTGCCACCGTGGGATATTATAGTTTTGGAACATAATTAAAATGCCTGGTTATAATTGCTATCGATGAAAATTAAGTGTATTTTAGAAGTAAATGGACTCTGTCTTTAAACAATATCACCAGTTTCGTTGATGTATCATAAATCAAACTATGGAATATTTGCTTAAAACGTAACTAGTTCATGAAGGAATTCATAATCAAAAATGTGAACTAACTTCATAAACGTACTTATGTTTTTCTGAATAAACTTATTTCATTCAAGTGAATTAGTGCATAAACTTACAAGTTCATTTTTATAACTAATATACTGTAAATAATATTAACTAAATTTTTGTTGACATAATCATTGTATATTCTGAAATTAAGTGCTAACTTTAATGCCTTTATTTGTAGTTTTATTTTCGACAGTATAATATGTGCATAATATTATGACCTGTCACAGAGACCATATTATTCAACTATAATCATTAGAATATTAATATGATTGGAATACATAATATATATTCTTACTTAGTTTATGCATATTAAAAATGTAATATATTTGCGACAGATATTATTTGTTTTCAGCATAAAAATACATTAGTTAAAAAAAAATAAATAAAAACGTAGAAAATGTATATTTATTACAATAGTATGCGGGTACTGTTGTTCTCAGTAAAATTTCGTATTCAGCGGTGATATAAATGCAGATATTTTCATAAATATATTGTAATCATATATTATGTATATTTATTTTTAAATTTTAAATTCACACTGAAGTGTCATCACTGGATGAATCTTCCTTTGCGTCTATAAAGTACTGTAATATAATTGTTATTATTTTACTATATATGAATCGATTTTAACTATCTAAATTAAATAAAATAAATTCAAATTAATATTTATATAGAAAAATCTAGGAAAAAACTGGGTTTCTGTTATCTATGGAATATATTTTTTCCTCGAAATCTCGTATCCCTATAATATTAACGGAGAAAACTAGTAACCACGCAAAGCATAATATAGTATTATGATTATATTGTCATCATGTAAAAATATAAAATTTAATGTGGTTGTATCCATAAAATGTCAATAGACGGATGGTGGTCTAGTCCATTATAATCCCGTAGGCAGGATATTCACGGGGATGAAAGGTAAATATTCCACTAATTCATGGATTGTAAAACAAATTTTATAGAAAAATATGTTATCTTAAATCAAAATTCCAATCCATGGAAAATTTACCATGGGTTATGCCCATAAATTGTATTATATTAATTTATACATTATAAACTATGTTTTTATAATACTATTATCTATGTGGATATAAATCATAAAAGGTACTGTTGATTCGCATCCCTGATCTTCAAATTTTATATTACATTCATATTAATATTGAAATAAATATTATTTGGCATTTATTTCTAACATGTTTTAATATTAAGTCTAAATTATATGATTGATAACATTGTTTCTACTTTGTTTTCGTTTAATTTAATTTGTATTTGATTTGTTAAACCAATAATAATTATTATTTACTTTGTTATTAATTATTTGGCTGTAATTTATTTAATGAATTACTTAGATTTATAATGTATATTTGACATATTTACATGTTTAGCATATGATTAAAACTAAAAATTAATTAAATATTTTTTATAGTATTTTTGGAATAAATACATTTCGTTTATGATTTAATTTACAAATATTCTGAATTGATGTATCATAATAGATTATCCTTTACCACATATTACATACCCAATTAATATTATTAATTTATAATGGAACAAATTATGAACAGAATTATATACCTATGTATAGAATTGAAAGTTAATAGTTTATCACATTGTAACTAGATCGTATAGTTACTCTTGAGATTTTATTTCAAATGGTATGAAATATCATATTATATTGAGATAATGAGTGAATTAATAATGGTCTATACGAGAAAATTATTAATTCAATTTTATAATATAGTTATATAGGTAGTATAAGGCTAGAAAAATAGTAATATAACATTAAATTCGAAAAAATATGAATATTTGTATAATTTTAAGCACCTAACATAATTGTGTAGTATCATGATAAATCGTGACATTATTTAAAAATTTATTTATTAATATTAACGTCCGTAAAAATTCAGGAACAGTAATTACATGAAAATATTACATGCTTAAATTTATTACAAAAAATATTAATATATTATACAATAGATACTTGGTTAAGTAGAAAATTTAAAATAAGATAATTTTAATTAATATAAAATACTTAGAATAATAGAACTTAAATAATCAACAGATAAGTTTAACAAGATACAACATAGTTATTAAAAAAAAAATTGTATTAAGCAGTATTTAAAAGTTTAATAATATAACAAACAATAAATAATAATTATTGAATCCTTTTTTTATTTTAACAAATTTAAAATTATTTATTATTTATTGCATAATTAATACTTAAATTGTAATATAATTGATGATAATATTATATCATATATTATTGTGTATGTCTGTGTATGTATTTTATCCCAAGTAAACAATTTATTATTGTAAAAAATGTTCAATTAATGTAAATTTACACATATGAGCCATTGAAAACTACCGAGTAAGAAAACATCATTTGTTTTTATCGAAACACTGAATATTTTTTTAGCTAACTTCTTCATAAAATCGTTTTAATGTGCGTTGATTAATTAAATGTTTTACATTTTTGGTAATACTACTCTGTTATGCTTTGTTGAAGTAAAGCAATAAGAGTTCTTAATACCCGTTCTGTATAATTATCTACTATTTTATTAAAAATAATCTGTTGTATAGTGCAACATAAATTCATTAATATTATGTTTTTATTAATATGTACAAAACTTCAAATTGTTTAATTTAATTTTCATAATAGCGTTTTAGGAATTATTTATTAAACCATTCCCACATAATATATATGTATGAATTTTGTGCTTATAGAGTAGAAACACTAGAAACGTATAATAATATTGACAATAAAAAAAAATCGTCAAATGTATTAAAAATGTTAATGACATACCATGCACTTAGGAATTTCAAGATAGCTAAATTTGAAAATACTAGTTAACCGGAGTAAGTTGTGTTATTCACAAGAGCTCAATGTTGAGCTATTATGGTATTTTTTCTTCGTACGGTTGTATGCTATTTGTTGTGTTTTTGATAGCCCAAACAATTCACACCAAATGATGTTATTCAGAGGACGCAAAGCACTCTACTTCATCGTTTACGTTACCTTCAAATAATATTTACCCAATCATGTAGGTCACGCCAGCCAATAAATTATTTATTTGGCCATTGAGTTATAAAATCATATGACGGTAAAGTTAGTTTACTCCATTTGACAAAACTATTAATTTATTTACAAAACTTTGAACAACTAGGGTTAGTAAGGAAACAAACCAACATTTATTATGTTAATTTTTAAAATTTTTGAAATATGTATATTATATTTTCTGAAAGTTAGTTAGATTAGGCGTTCTTACATTAAAAATATTTATAAATTCATGAATGCAGTTCTAATATTTGTTTAATACATATTAATATATTATATAAAATGACCTATTTAAAATATAAAGAAGTCCATACATTTCCATTGTATTGAAAATTGATATTTTTTGTTCCATTACAATTAAAAACACTGCGTTCAAGTAGGCACAGGGACATAAGATACACTTTGTACATATAAAAACAGTTTGATACTTATGAACGAGAAAGAATGTTTTTTTTTTCATTTGTATGTTTGAATATTTTTCAAGTATACTGTACTTAAGTTTTAAGTTTTAAATGTATTATAAAATGAAAATGTTCAAATGAAAAAAAAGTAATAACATTATAAAGAGGATAAAAAATTAAACTTTGTTCAGAAGGTACAACAGTGTGAAATATTTAGTATATTATGGGGAAAAAAAATATAAAACTGATTAATCTTTTTTTGTTTTAAATACAACTTTTAAACTTGTTTTTTAATATTTTTAAGTAAATACATAATTTATAATATTTCAAAAATGATTTACTCATTCTGATAAATGATTATTATATTAATTGTTGTATAGTTTTAAATAAATTTAAATTCGTATTTCTAAGAACAATAATTGTAATTAATTCTTAGAATAATTTACAGTCTATTAAAGGGTTACAAAAGTATATTTTGTTTCTTTAACTTTGTTATTTTGTTTTTATCTTAGTTTTAATCAGATAAATGTAAAACAAAATTTAGATGTTAATTTAAACTATAATTATTATTAAGAAGAATCCGATAAGCTATTATTATAAATAATTAATAGAATACTTAAAATTTTGAAGAAAACATATTTAGTAGATAGGCATATTATTTATCAAAAATTATTTTTGTTATAAATATTTAAAAATATATATTTTTATAAACTTTTTGAATTAAATAATTTATTCTAAATATTAACCTCGCGTATTTTAGAGCATTTTTTTCTTAAATTTTATTTTTTTAATTTATAATAGAAAAACAACACATATTTTAAAGTTCTAATCAATTTTGGATGAGTGATTAATTAAATTAATTAAACATAATATTTCCTCAAAAAATTAATAATGCACAAAACTTGTATTAAAAGCAATTTACGAATTATAATATTGAATGGATATAAAAAAATAAATTAATAACTCGGTTATATTGGCCAAACAGTTACTTAAAGACTTCAACACATTTCAATTGAACACCAGATCTATAATATTTACAATTTCCAATTCAACATAGAACACTACCCGCAAGTGTCTAGAATCTACACTTATATGTGTTGCTCAGATCAGACTCAAAAGACAATATTAAAACGTTAATTTTTATTAATCAAATCTTTCAACAAAATTAAAAATTTTTTTTTTATTTATTTGTATAAAAGTAATTTAAACTAAAAGTGTGGTATATAATCTGAACTAATGGCCATATTATAAAACTTAGGCTTAAGTTATAATAATCAATAATAATAATAAAAAAAATTATTATTGATATTATTGACGTGAACTACACGTCTTACTATAATAAATTAAATATTAAATATGTATTTTACAAACAATATTGTTATTTTTTTTTAAAATACGAGTATATCAAAATTAAAATCAAAGATTTTATTAAAATAAAGGAATAAAGAACAGAGGTACTAATTTTTGTTTGGCGAAAAATGAATTATGATTATTAAATTATTTCGATAATTAAACGATTATTGTATTTAATAAGATGTAAAAAAAAGTATAATAATAATAGAATATTAGAATATTCTATTAAGAGATCTTTCTTAAAATTTTTATTCGACAAATTTACAGCATTTTATTAAGCAATAGTTTATCATCACCATAAAAAATGTAGATATTTAAGTTGTGTCCATAAATAATTTTTTAATGTTATTATTTATATCAATGGTGTACATAATATGTATATAAATTCTAACATAAAAAGAGATTCAAGTATTCAACAAATAGTCAATAAATATAGTAGACATCATATATAAATAACATTGATAGTATTCGTAAACTGTGTGTTAGTTCATTTCATGTTATTTGTTTAATTACATAATAGATGCAATAATAATATTATATTTAAAGCATTGTAAAAATGTTAATATCATTATTAAAAAATGCCATGTTTTTTTTTTTTTACTAAAAATCTATAATAGTTTTTTGACTGACATTCGGTTATAAATTATATAATTAACTATAGGTAGATAGTATTATTTTTTTAAAGAGTTGAATGACCATTTTATCTTTACTGAATCTAATGAATATTTTATGATTTTATAAAGAAAACCCAATCAATATTCTTACCAAAAGGGAAATGGCAATGGTTAGAGTAATAATTATTATAAATCGTGAAAATAATTATCCGGTTCCGGATCGTAATCTGTACGAATAAAGGGACTGGCCGAGTAGACTGTCCGCCTTTTCGGTTATAATATAATACACACATACACAGTCATGTACCCCGTGGAGTGAGGTCTTTCTCTTTAAGCTCTCCGCCTCTTTTGTTGAACACTCGCAGTGGATATATTATTATGTTTTATTCACATACAGAAGTAATACAATTTGTTTGTACTATTTTTTGACCGTTTAAATATTCTTACCAATTTATTTTAATTTAATGTCCACATTAATGAGGTATGCTAATGCGTATAAATAGAATAAAAAATAAAATATAAAATTTGGTAAGGCTTCAATGTTAAATAAACATAAAAAAAATAGGTACCTAGTCTACTATCTATCTAATAGCATGCCATGCCATTATAATAATATATTATTGTAGTCTATAAAATATAGGGTATAATCTATAGGTTATATATTTTATTGATTTAGGAATTATTCCTAGGGTATAGACGTATTCGATATTTATGATCATTTTAGTTGGCATTATTCGTGTTAAATTCAATATTGTTTAGTATTATTCGGTATTTACATTATGACAATATTATTTTAATATTATATTTTAACCTTAGGCAAAAGTAGATAATATGAAAAATATTATTTTTATAAGAGTTGTTCATTTTTAATAAAAATAAAAATGGTTTAAGTTGTAAAATTTATTTTTTAGACATATTTTATTTCATATATATACAGTGACGATATCCCATAAGAGTTTTGTAGTTTTTGAGTACCTACAGTACTTTACTTATGATTTCATAAAAGTAAATTGCATGTTTCAGTCAGTTGAATACCATGTCTATAAGTTGACAGTATTTTCCTCATATATACGTAAAATGCTACAATATTATAATGTAATATGAATCTATTCAGAGTATTTTACAGTAAAGAGTTATTGATTGAATAGTTGATAATGATAATTAAATTATATTTTATATTATAATTATTATTTAGTATAATAATATAAACTATATATATCATTACTATAATAATTTATTAAATATGTATTAATATGATAAATACATGTATTTGGCAAAAATTAAATCAACCTACCGTAATACCAATAGTTAAATAAATTACTTTAATATAAATATGAAAAAAAATGAAATGCACTTAGTGATATATGCTGACTCATCGTCTATGTTCATAATCGTTTTTTGTATACAATGATATAACATTGAATTCAAATTTAATACATCCATTATAGTGACCCACTCGACACCAATTGTACAGCAGAATGGTATCCATTGACCACCTTTTTAAATTTATTGGTATAGGTAGTTGTTATATAATGTAAAATATTATGTACACTATTTATAATGTAGTTCTGTGTCACGATAAACTAAGTGAAACCATTGACCTATAATAATCAATTTATATATTTTATATTTTATAATATGTATACTATTATTTTTTTAAATAGTCAAAAACTATTAAGTATGTATTTTAAAAGTAATTAAAAATTATATTTATGCTGTTGTTATATTTACATTTTGATCAATACGTTCTGTGGCTATTTAGTTCTAGTTGATTCAACATGGTAATTTTAAAAACTATTTTTGAGTTGACTCATTATCTAATCAAATCTAAATTTACGCTAAAAAAAAACAAAATTTAACCTACACGGCAGTGGACTATGATTAACCATAATATTTATTAACTGGGTTGTTATTCAGTTTACTACTTACTAACTATAGTTTAAAATATACAAAAATCAAAAGCCTGACAATATTTATTATTTTTTATGGATTTTATGATTAAATTGTATGTATAATACAAATATCAGCTTTGACTAATGTTTATCTACACCTAATTATGAGTTTATATCTTAAGTTAATTTTAATATTGATGTAAAAATTTTGTATTTTATTTACATACTTAATAAATTCATTCTTCAAATTAACTTAATCAATGGTAAATTCGTTTTGAATGAGATCTTATAGTGAAAGTTAATTGTATTTTTACCATTTCATGTTGTTAGTCATGATAAATGTTTACCAGAAGTTATACTGCTGTCTACTAAAAATAAAATCATAAGAACAACAAACTAACTTAACTTGAATTATAAGTTAATTATTTTTAAAATTAATTTTAAACTTCCACCGGGACTAAGTAAATATTGGACACTACACAATTCGATTATAAATAATGTTCAATATTTATAATTTATTTAATAACTAATATCTGTAAAGATTCACTCAATGCACTTGCCAATCTAAAATATAATTTTTAATCAACCATTCTAGCGATAAATTAAAATAGGTAATCGCATTATCTATAAGTTAAATAAGAACATATTCGTACGTGTTTTATATGAACATCAGGTCATTGTGGCATTGTATGTAATTAAGAGATCGACAGAGGAGTTCGACACTCAGTTAGTAATGCTATTATGGAAATACACTAAGAGCATAATTCCAGTATAATCGACATGTATAAGGATATAATTATATAAATTATTATTGTTCTTACTTATGGGAATTTTAATGGTGACATACAGGAAATAATAAACGTAGAGAAATTAAATCACAATCAAATATTATCCTAAACCCAACCTCTTAATATTTTAATAATTTACAGACGAAGTCATTATTAGCACATTGCAAATAGCCAATAAAGCATACTATAAGATATCCAACAGTGATTTTATGATAAGATAGGAACCAGTATTAGACCAAACATATAGGAAACATTTAATAGTGAAACACTTTTTCATCTAAAAATAGAACAAACCTAGACATTCATGCTAAGCCTTCATCAACTGTCCTTATCAACCTATAGATACTCTGAACTTACAAGAAGGCAACCTTAAGAACATTCTTTTCCTTTTTAATAAAAATTAATATATAGCTCAAATTAGACGCTGTATAATATAAAATCTTTTGTGACATTAATGAATATTTATTTTGGAAGTTGATAAGTAACAATCTTAATAGTTGAAGGTGTAACAAAAAAAAAAATAAAAATAAAAATAAATATGTATGTTAATTAATCCAATATACCTTCAATATATATATATATAAATATCTACATCGTAGATATTTTTTTAAAATTTTTAATAAATAAACTTTAAATCTGTTATAAAGAGTTCTTTAAAAAAAAAAAAAAAAAAATAATAAGACATTTATCACGATACTTTTTCAAGCAAAAGACTTATTATTTATTATGTGTTGACGTGTTGTGCTGTCGAAATAGAATAACCTCAAAATTGTTCTCATTTATATAATAGTATATTCTATGAACATTCAAACATTGTATAATGTTTTTTACCAAATTCCCCGTGCCAGATGCAAGCTTTTTTTGATAAATTACCTATTTCTTAGTTTTAAATTTTGAGTTTTTTACTTAACTGACAGCAGAATAACCACGTTGTTATTAATACCTGTCACCTGTCCCTTGACTATTCGCAGAAAATTTCAAAGAAATCTTTTTTTTATTATCTATTCTTTTTAGTATATTTTTTACTAAAAGTACTATGTACCCATTTCCCTCAGAGATTCTACTTCTATGGAAGTTGAATCATTTATTAATAAAACTAAAATATTCTGGATGTTTACTTTGTCTTTGGTATTTACTCTGTTAGTTTAAGCTGTGTTTGGTTTTATTTTCAATTAACTTGCTATTTTTTAATTTTTAAAAACTCTGTACTCAACGTATAGAAATGGTTATTTAGTATTCAACATTTTACAATTTATGAATATAAATTTGAATTCACTCAAAGCTATATCCAAATTATAAAGGTCTGTTAAAGGATTATAAAACATACAAATATATTTTTATAGGATCTTTTCGTTCACTTAAAAAGTTGTTATTGTTTGTGTGTCATTCTATATTGTCATATATAACAATACGTATAATAAATATACGTATATGTTATTGTTGTTTCTAAAATGAATTATAATATTTATAACTATTAAAAATTAATACGCGTCCTAACGTCTCATCCGATCAAATATATTCAAAACGATATTTGTATAATAAACTCGACGCTGTGTATATGTACACAATATCAGGTAGGGGTTTGGCCCAGTGGCGTATTTAGGGAGGGGCCCATAGGGGCCCGCCCCCCCCTTGGCCCGTGTAGTACATATTATAATAGTATAACACAATACTACTCAGTAATCGACACTCGTATTATACTTTAATACTTTATAATGTATGATTAAATAATGATTTAATATGAAAACCAAAATAAAAATAGTAAATTATTAATTCGCATTGTTTTGCGATACCCAATACAATATAAATATCAAAAGATAAAATCGATGATGGATTATTTTGGTGTTATATCTGGTGGGCCCCTCCCTTGGGAGATTTCTGGCTACGCCACTGGGGTTTGCTACGAAAATATTGTCGTTTAAAATCTGATAGTATTAGGTTAGGATTTGATTTTAGAACGTATTTTATGCATACAACTATTGACTGCTTTGCTTTAGTATACGTCAAGAGGTCTGTTGTTTTTACCTAACACAGTAGTAACTTGTGTTCATAGCAACTTTATTCTAATGCACAGTCTATGAGGGACTTATATACGTATGAGGTTCCTATATTGAAATTTTAATCGATGTAGGTATCTAACAGGGATTTAATATTTGAATAATAAGGGATTAATTCTACTTATACACATTTTCATCCAGAAATTATAGTTAATATGAGCGATTCGGAGATGTTTGACGATTACCCGAATTATGGTATTTAAAGCAATTGATTTGAAATGACGTGTCTAATATTAAAAAAAAAAATAAATAAGGATAATATATAATATATTAATAATTTATATATAAATTGAGTAATCAACAAATTAAAAATTAAATAAAAATTATGAATGTTTAAAAAAATGAACTATTTATAATTTAATAAAAATACTACGGCTTACTAATAATATAATATATATTTTATAGAAAAAAAGATTTAATAACAGATGCCTATAGAGCATGTGCAAAAATTGTTTTAAAATTTAAACCGTTATAGTTAGTTACACAGCTATGTAATGAAATAACTGTAATTACAATTTTGAATGAAAGAAACAAGAACTCAAAGGAAAAATATACAATTATTTAAGATAGCTACGGTAAACACTACAACTTCATTGGAATGAACATAAACTGTCAACAGACACCGTGGTAGAATGTGGTAATGGATTTTGGTAACTGTTCTTAGAATTATGCAGAACATAAAGGTTTCGCTAAATAACATAGCATAAATGTAACTTGTGAAGTATACAATGACATTGTTGTGGCAGAGCTTTAACGAAAATTTTACACCGAAAAAAATGTTACCATATAGCTTAGTCTTGTGTAGTTGTAACTTGTCTTATTGTACGTAGATAGAAGCAGACTTGGCAGCCTTGGTAAATTATAAATCAATGATAAACCATAATGGTTTTGTAAAATAATCTAAATAGAGCCAATGGCAAAGATTTATACATAAATAATTAAGATAATATTATACTTGATAGGTATAACGTACTTGACGTTTGTACATGCCATTCAAAACTATTTTTTGAAAATAAAATATTATTAGTTATGTATGTTATATAGTCAAATATTAGAGGTATTAATGAGTATATTTTAAGTTTTAAATTATATCAAAAATAGGAAGATCAAAACAATTTACACTATTGTGTAAATATGTAAAATTATATGTTACTTATGCAATGATATCGTACAGTTATAAATGCTTATTATATTAAGCTAATTAATTATATTAATTATATTGCTATTGCAGATACTTATATCGTATAGCAGTATTGTGATGATTGGTCATAATTATAATTTACTTTGAATTTCAAATTTCATGAATACTAAATTTATTATAATATTGAATTGAATTTTATGATAAGCTATAATATATTATATACGAGTATATATTATATAATATTAAACGTTATACATTTTTTTATATAATTATGATGTATATTGTTTAATTAGTTAAATTTAGTTGAAATAAAACCAATAAATCAATTTTAATAATTAATATCGCGCAATAAATTTGAGTATACCTAGTTGAGTAATTAAGTGTAGATTTTTGATCTTTTTGTGGATAATAATAAATTAATAACTAATATTATGTTAAACTACCTTTTATATTTATTTTATAATAACAATAATTTTTACTAAAATGTATTTTTTTATATGTATATAATAGTACCTTAAAGCATGATCTCTCAGCTGTCTGCTGTGTTTCAAGTCCTCTAGGTCAACTCCTTTGAATGGCATAAAGGATTGTTGAACATCTGGATGTGTTTCAAAGAGGCTGAAAATATAATAATGCATAAAATGTACTTAATATCATTATTCATTATTAGCATTTAATAAAATACGATAAAAATAATTGTATTTTACCATTTATAAAATTGTCATGCTACTCGTATTACATGAAACAATCGTTTAAACTAGATGTTAACTATTATAATAATAATCAAATAAACAATAATTATATATGAAATCACTTATAACAATATTAAAATCGCGATCTGAACGATGAATTAATTGGTTTTTAATAATTGGGGTTTCTTAAGTTTCTCGGAGTAAATTGGATTTAGTTAATAAGTTATAGGTGGTTATAAGTAAAAAATTCCTAATTTTTATTTAAAAAAATTAAAAAAAATAAAAATAATCATGGTTTGATATTTTGAGTCTAGAATAATTCTATATAATATTAATACTGTTAATAATGTTTGTTGACAAACGTAGTATGCTACTTGATATTTTCCTTTACTGCATAGAAAAAAACATTAAATATTAAATTATATTATTGTAAAATATATAAAAATATTTTTCAAATTATGATTAAAAAAGTTGGTAAGTGAGTATCGCTCTGCTGTACATTAGGGGATGGGGTGGACCTCGGACTAGGGTAGGTTAAATTTGAATGCAATGATAGGTATCATTGTATACGAAAAACGATTCTGAACGAAGATGATTTGTCAGTTTAGGATATATTATATTTAAATATTGTCAAATATTCTATTTTGAAACAAATAGTATAGTTTTTATATTATGTTACTATGGTTACTATGGCCAACATTCGCATTATGAGCGTATGAAATTTAATTTAAATTTTGACATATTTCGTATAAATTCGAACTTTAAACACTTATAAAAAAAAATTGTGACTAACGATTTCGGATTTTTTTTTATCACTTTAAGAACAACTTATAAGAAACCTTGTATTAAATTTTCAAGATTTTCTGGCCACCCAAAAAATTTTTATCGGCATTTGAAAAAAAAAAAACTTAGAAAAGTCGAAAATTTCAATTGTCTATTAGTAGCTTAAAAATGGTCAAAATATTTTGAAAATTTAACTGTAAAGAGATAACCATAATATAAACATTTGGTGAAAATTTCAAGTATTTACAATAAGTCGTTTTTGAGTTACAGCAAAATCAAAAAATCGATTTTGTCGAAAAGTGGTTTTTCCGTAAAATTTCCATTTTTCTGTCATTTTTTTTTTGTTTTTCTCGATTTTTTTGAAAACTATTAGAAAATTTTAATTTTGACCCCCCTAAAGTACCAACTAGATTCAATTCCCTATTCAAAGAGGGGCTGAAGTCAAAAATCGGAGCATTATTACTGCTCCAAATGTTGGAGTCAGACACAAAAAAAAAAAAAAAAAAAAAAAAAAAAACACACATCATAGTAAATGCAATACATTCATCACTTCGTTCAGAATCTAAAACAATGTATTGACGATAATATGCAATGCTAACGCAGTTATATAAATCACCTGTTGCTAGGGGTAACCTTATTCGATTACGAAAAAAAAGATTGTATCTTGATTTTGTTGTCTATTATTTTTTTTTGGTTGCTATAGTAACGTAATCATATTATTCATTAGTTGTTATAGGAGCGATCTACGTACCATAACACATAACTATAACGTTATAACATTAATTGTATTTATATTATTGTTTGGTTGTCATAGTAACTGTTACGTAAAATCGGTAAGCAAAAACAATTTTATAATATTTTAAAAACCGAAAAAGTCGTTTTGTTGTATAGAAAATGTCAAATATATCTCTTCAATGAGTAAGGTAATGTCATGGAAGTGTTAAATTGTAATTTAATAAAAAATTATTCCATAATATAAAATACGATTTTGAACGGTATTTTAGTCTATTCTTTCAAGAATAATACATTTTTACTAATTTTGGCTGAAAATAAATAGTATATTATAGTGTTTTGATATAACAATAATTTTCCCGAGGCATGAAGCCGATACTTAAAACATTTTGTTTTGAGTAGCTCTACAAAAAAAAAGTTGCAAATGCTCAAATTGGATGAGTGCATGGTCCATCTTATCATCGGTCATCAAACTTTAAAAAACACCAACAATAATGTATTATTGCTGGGAGGTCATCATCTTTCTGATGTAATTTTCAAAACTTTATATCTCAAATGGTATAATACACCGAATAAAATAAAATAAACATCATTTCTAAAAGTTGAGTATTTTTTTTTAATAGCCTTTAAAAACTTCACTGTCTGTTTTGTTGCACTTTGTTTATATATTACGTAAGAAGTTTAATTTTCAATGAAATTGGTTATTGAAGTGAAATCGAGAATTTTTTTACCGATGCTCTTAGCCGTTTCGTTGTAATTGAAACTTTTTTTTTATAGAAAATAAAATGTACCTATTAAATATTAAGATTAATTTTAAGTTATTATTTTACAATGAAAACTGCAAAGTACTCACAACAGTAGGTACCTATAATCTTAATATGCCATATGATGTTATATTTGTTATAATATCATTGTAATTACTAATATATGCGATGTTTTTGACATAAATTAGTTCATCATACCTATTATTACTAATTATTACCAGCAGATATATAGTAATGGAAATAAATTAGGCGTATTATAATATAATATAATTAGATGCTAAATACATGTTGACACCGTCACCGTTCAGAATCATAGGTTCATACGCAATGATTTATCAGTTCAAATTAAACGCATCCATATTTATCGAGTTAGTCAATGAAGTATTTACCTACATATTCAATGAATAGGTACACTCAACATTTACTGTACAACAGATCCTCGAGCGATATCTTTTAAAGGAGTAAATCGACGAATCCGTGTTTCGTATATATAATATTATTATTATCATATACAAAACAATTCAAGCGAAATATATGTTATTAATAATGAATTCATATACATGTTCTGAACTAATTGTCCGTTACAGTAGCGATCAACCGATAAATCAACACAAAGTCTTTTACAGAAAATTAACAATGAAAATATAATGTTACTATAAATTGTACGCGTCCTTCTTGCCTTACTTTAAATATTGTGATTATTTTTTTATGATAAATGGTTGTCATTTAATATACTTTAGAACAACTTTTATACAATTTATGTGATGAAAGATGAATTATGATATCCTCTGACAATGTCTACTCGCAACACTATTGTTATTTTGTGTTTTCGTGAAACTATTTTTAACAGATATCAATCATCTGTTAATTTATATTTTTTTAGATGATGAAGATTAAACCAAAAGAGAAAAATGGACAGAACACTATTGTTATTATTTGTACTTTTTAACACGTGTTTGTCTGAACGATACAAGGTATGTATTGTTATATTCATATAGGTATGGTATATAGATATATTGTTATAGACGAAAACATACAAAGTATATTGATAATTATAGTCATACAAGGTGATTTTTTTATCGAAGAACACTCATTATTTCTGAAAGTATTGATGTTTTTGAAAATATTTTTTTACATAGTTTCAAGTTATTAAAAATACAACATTTTTATTAAAAAATTATATTTTTAAATATTTTTTATCCTTATATTTTTAAGTTTTTTACTTTTTTGAAAGACAGCATATAGTTTTAATTTCATATTCCAAAGCAGTATAATTTTCTGAATATTTTGATACATAAAAATCGAATTTAGGGTCAGTAGTTTATGAGTTTATAAGTATTTAAAGTTTAGACAAGCGGAGTAGTAGACAAACATTTTGTGGAGTAACCCCGTACCACTCCATTTCGCCAATCTAAACTTTAAATACTTATAACTCATAAACTACTTGCCCTAAATTCGATTTTTATGTATCAAAATATTCAGAAAATTGTACTACTTTGGAATATGAAATTAAAACTATATGCTGTCATTCAACAAAGTAAAAAACTTAAAAAAAATATAAGGATAAAAAATATAATTTTTTAATAAAAATGTTGTTTTTTTAACAAATTGAAACTATGTAAAAAAATATTTTCAAAAACATGAATACTTTCAGAAATAATGAGTGTTCTTTGATAAAAAAATCATCCTGTATAATAATATGATACGTGTTGAAAATAATCTTTTGTGTGTTTGAATTTATTCTTCCTCTCTATAGTTATGACGATGATGTTAAGATTAATTTTCGATCATGTTTTTTTTAATCAGTATTTTCAGATATTTGTCTATTACAGTGACGGTTTATAACTTTTTATTTTCGACGAGTGTTTAACAAATAAAAACATTGTATTCTTTGTTCATTGTGTATATTTACTACACACTAAATATTAAAATTTCTTAAAAAATTGTAATTCTTCTATCAAAACTAAACAGATAGAATGTTTTAATGAGTATTATTGAATTATTATTATTTTTTTTTATTATATTGGTTAATATCAAATACTGGATTTGTATTTCGTTAATATTGGCTTATGAATATCCGCTTTAAAGTATTGAATGTATTATCGGTTTCATATCGGAAACTAATTTTATTACAAGCTTATTTTGGATATTGGAAAAAATAGTATTGGTTCACAAATACTTAGTTTATCGCTTAATAAGTTTTTACCGATCTTAAAAACTTTAAATATAATATTTTTATAGCTGGTGATCTAAATATACTTTTTAATATTAAATAAACTTGATAACTAGCCAAATTAAAATGTACTGACCAATATTCTACAAATTATCATAAAATTGTATGCACAAAACATTGTGTTACTACTTACTACATAAAAATGTAAAAATGTAAATGTCATAAAATGTCTTAATACTATAATATGAGAGGGGGTAATCTATAATATAGTATACTAGAAAATATAGAATTTTAACTGATTAAAAACTTTAAAATTTAAATTTAAAATGAGTATTGCATATTTTTTGGAAGTATCAATAATTCTTTAAACTTTGAAATGATAAACGTATGTACTATTTCCATTTACTTCTCAAATGAAAATCTTATGTATCTTAAGTAATTTTCAGGAATATACTGAGAATTGCTGTATTTGATACATTTTTTTTTATTAAAATACCAAAAAATTATACTTAATTATATGATTAAAAAAAATAAGAACTATAAATAATTATTGTATCGTATAATAAAATATGAATTCCTTAAAAAAAATGCAAGTGCTTTATGTCGATAACTATCTCTTCGGAGTTCAGATAATGTAAGTCAGTACTCAGGATATAATAATCTCCAACCACCTATTATGCATTATGATAATGAATCAGAAGTCCTTATCCATCATCGATTTTTCTAATAAAGCGTATTGTGTACGTGGTTTAATGGTGAATAAGTACAAAGTTTAAAACAATAGTGACAGTATAAAACTCATTCAGCATTCAAAGGATATCATGGATATCATATTATTTGACATTTCATCTATTTTTTTAAACAACTAATAATAATAAATATTTTTTAGTATTTAGAATCAAAAGTTATTGATTAATTTTTCAAGTGAAATAATATATCCCTTAAAATATTTATTTCGGAATATTACTATCCAAACAAGAACGGTCGATCGTCTAAACTTTATATATTCTCACGTGGTCTCTATACCGCAACCGCTCCTTATTATTACGCGCACGCCACACAAACCACAGCACCATACCCCACCGCCCGATGCAACCCAATTCAAAGGTCGAGCGAAGCGCGGGGAAATGTATGTAAACAGCTCGACGGTAGATTGTCGTCATGTTATTTAGTTTCACATAATAATATGTGTAGGTACATCGTATGGCATTTAGTATTCACGATCTCATATCCGTCGACTATTGAGGCGCTGCGGTGCTCAAGTATTCTATGACCCATTCCACGGAGTAGGTAAATAGATGAAACAATAGTTAATACAGTGAAACGTCTCTTAACGGACACTTTTTACCGTAAATATTATTCAAGTGTATTTTATTACTAAGTGTATTTTGTACATTATTGTACTATTATAGTATTATGTTTTATCTCATCCGTTGTATAAAATACTAAAACTACTGTCTTATTTAGTAACTTGTTTGTTTTAATAATAATACAAAATTATTATAAAACGTATAACCGTATACATGACGTATACATAGAAATAATATCATATATATATGCATGTATTATTATTTTATATTTATATCTTCCCTCACCCAAATAGTGGATACAATTTCGGCGACTGAGAGTGTCCGGTAATTAGGAATTCCGCTGTATTATATATTTTACATACGCTTATATTATAACAAATTTTAATATTTTCTACGAGAATATGCAATATGTTAGATGTTTTTATAACATATTGTTAATGTACATGGTGTAAAATATACACCAACAGGCAACAGTTTATAATATTGCTAACAATTTTATTATGGCAACGATATTGAGGAAAAAGTCGAGTTTTCGAGATATTAATTTAAATGTTGTAATTTATTTAACTATAAGTTAAAATATATTTAAAAAAAAGGTTTTTATTTCACCCATAAGTATTTAATAGATTTCAAGTATTTCATGAAATTATGAAAACACGGGCAGCGTCCATGCTCACTTTCAACCAAGACCGATCTCAGTGGTGCATAATATTCTCTGGGGAAGCATTTTACCTTCCCCTCTTTACAATCAAAAATTGGCATTAAACGTCTATCAACAACTGACCCATATTTAATACATGAAATAATGAATACATTTTTTAGAAAGAAAATAATGACTACAAACATTATTATTTATTTGTAAACCATTATCCGGTCACATTTAAAATCTCAGTGTCTGTTTGGTGTGATTGATAAAACGTGTATAAATCATCCATCATGAACAACCAGAGCGCGTTTTGTGTTCAGTCACACAGTACGTTATAAAAACCCACGTTAATTTATCATCAGTTATTATTCATAACTATAAACAACTACTGGTTCAAAATTGGATTTTTTTATGCATATAAAAAAAACATTTGAAACACTTAATTAAAATGTACTTACGTACAAGTATAAAATTATAAGAGATATTTACTGTATATGTAAACTATAAAAATAGAAAACATTTTTATTTTTTATGTTATGCTGATTACAGATTAAGTGATTGTCGAAATGAAAATTATTTTCAAAAATACTTAAATTTACCTCAGAAAAAAACTACTGGTGATGAAAAAAATGACATTTTAAACACATATCGTTATTTTAATAGTTTTCATGGGTCTATACAAGGATCAAAGTTAGGATCAAATAGGCAATATAATATTTCAGAAAACAGAAGGAACAATATATAATTATACTGTAGACGTTCATTGGGTTCATTTTTTTCGTCCTTTAAAACTATAGTCGACTGTGTACAAAATGAATTTATAATCCTGGCGAGGTTTATTGTTAAAAAGGGATGGATTCACGTTCACGGGACGGGAAAGGTAATAGAATAACCCTCTAATAGTGTCCAGTGAAGTAATAATGGAGACCCATGGAAGTCATGTACCTAAGACGAGGGTTTTATTGGCCAAAATTTCGGCGGTAATTATACTGCTGGTTTTCTTGGTTGGAAATAGGTGGCGGTGGTGGACGGGTGTCGGGTACATGGTACCAATATAATGGGCAAGACTACGAGGTGGTGAGTAGAATCCCGTTATAAATTATTCAATGGCATATTCATAAAAGTGCGTAAATACAAACAAACCCTTGCAAGACCCTAATGAGTTCTTTTCGTCGGTCTCTCGGGTTGACAGTTCTGCAACCTTTACATTGGCTACATTATTCTTCTTGTCAGTCTCATCTATATTCATTGGAAAATAAAACCATCTATTGCACTATAAAAGACGTTTAGAGGGACTGGAATTTTCGTTTATTATATTTTTTGCAACCTTTATTTTTAAGTATACTTTTTAAATTTGTATTTTATTTTTAATCTGTTTTACCTTTAGTCATGACTTTATTTAAAACGGTGCCTAGGGGCAAAAAATGTGATTACCAGATGGAGAACTATATAAAACAGGGTTTTGGCATAGAAATGTTTTGTTTGCCAAACGGATAAGCACGTCGTGTATCAGTGTCAACCGCTTTCAAGTGTGATAATAAATATTATAAATATGTAAGCGTTCAGCTAAAAACAATATAAAAATGTTATATAAGTCAAAGTTCATAGTCGCCGTGAGGTCATTATCATTTAGTGTAATATGCAATAAAAATTTAATTTTACAGTTATTTTTATTTTTTTTTTAAACCATACTAACGTATTTCGTTATTTTAATGAACACATGTTTAAATTATTTTTTATACATATTATGCAATTACTACCGATATATTATATTTATTTTTTTATTTTTACAATCGACATTAATTAATATATTTCGATATACAATCAGAGTACAATCGACTAGTGCGTATACATTTTTCGAATTTTTTTTTTTTTGACATCATCAAAATTAAATACCATATGCCCAGATAAGAAGTAGGTATGTTGAGTCAATTGTATATACATATATAAGTAATTTTGTTTATAAATATATTTTTGAATATCTTACTAAGCAATGAGTGTTTAATTTATCAAATATTATATTATTTTTTATAACTCTTCGTACTATTTATTATTTACACCAAGTGATAGTGATCGAAAAATATGTATTGCTCCAATTCGTCAAATGGCATTTTTGATCGATATTTCTATGAATTAAAATATATTCCACGCAGATAAGTTTCGTACCTATGTACGTGATTTATTTATACAAATTGGAAACCTTTGACTAACATACATATGAAGTAGATTTTTATTATGTCAAATTTTTTTATCTTGATTTTTCGTTATCTCGAATTCTCGAATTACATTGAAATCCCCTTGAAACTACCATTACACTTAATATAATAGTGTTTTGCTCTCAATAACTCGAAATAAAATTAATCATTTTTCGTTATCTCGAATACCCAAATAATATTTTTATTACGGTAAGAACCAAATATTAAGCAATACCTATGTTTAGTACACTGAAGTATAGTGATTGTGATTTCACGCGTTTATAATCAATAAATTTTTATTCTTTGATATACAACATAGTGAAATGGAGAATACGCAGAAATGAAATGTGCTTACAACTATTAGTTTTTACATTCTTACAAAATAAAAGTAATATTAAACAAACATTAATGACAGACTAAAAAAAAATGTATTTATTCATTATTTTAGTTTATTGACACACGTGTAGTATTAGTACTTTAAGCATTAAAATTATTTACCAAATTTTTCAATTTTTTTAAGAATTTCAATAAAATTTGATACCTCGAAGTTTTTGATACCTCGAACTTTTCCTGTTCCTCTTGAGATTCGACATAACAAAAATCTACTGTACTTGGTTTAATATATTTTAATGAATTATTTATCGTTATACTTACTGTAAATCGATTATTTAAATAAAATATACCGTTAAAACAAATTAAATATTTAACAATTGTTTTGTTTATAATATTTACAATCAAGAATCATAGGCGTTCGTAGACTTCAATTTCCGGTCGAGCCTGGAACAATTAATGCCCCAATACTTTGACATTCCCCCATTTTTTTTTTAAACACATTAATATACATTCCAATAGTAAATTAAAAACTGTGTAAATAGAATCAAGTTATATGTGCACACAATATCAATGTTATTAATGTCATAATTTAGCAATAAATTACTAGATATACATTTTTGAAGTTAGAAATAAAATTATATAAATACAATGACGTATGTATAAAAAGAAAAACACAATACCTAACATTTAAAAAAAAACTTGGTCTAATAAACAAAAATTTTATATACATAATATTATATTACATAAACTTAATTATATAATAAGTTAAATTGAAGAATTATAAATAATTTTTTCTATTTCCCATACTTTTGAATTTATCAATGACCATGT
Organism: Schizaphis graminum; assembly: GCA_020882235.1. Classification (NCBI taxonomy): domain Eukaryota; kingdom Metazoa; phylum Arthropoda; class Insecta; order Hemiptera; family Aphididae; genus Schizaphis; species Schizaphis graminum. Next base: position 39,977,983 of record CM037031.1, read on the forward strand.
TTTCCATGAGCCTACTGGTGCACATCCGCTTATCTTAATATTAAATAAACACGATGTATATAAAAATAAAAAGATATATTTATGTATAACCAACCTATTAATGTCCATAGTCGTAGTACATACCTACTACGTATTATTTTGTGTACAATATTTTTGTTATAGATGATAAATTAATACATTTTTTTTTAGTGATACACAAATATTTTTAATTTTATTTCACTATTAAAACAAATAATATTTTCATGATCTCAAATATAATATTATTGCTACAATTAAATTTATACCTACACAAATTTGAAATATTATTATGACAATACGACCCTAAAAGGATTTTGGTCTAGCTGGGGCTCGACCAGCTTGTCCCGTGCGCACGCCTGCGTCAAGAATCGTTATAGGAAATCGATTAAAAATGTGATTGTGTTTATTTGGGTAACTACGCGTTAATTATTATTTATTACTATTAAAGTATTAACTGCGCTAAAATTAATTGTAAACAATAACTATATTTTTCTTATTTTTTTTTGAAAGTTTTATTATTACACTTATAAAAATAAATATCTGGTTATGACGGGCGTTAGCTTGATATTTGAGAAATAATAAATAAACGTTTCATTCTTCAGGTTAATCAGTTATTTATATATAAAATATTATTCTTTTAAAATTAATTTTTTTTTTTTATTATTGTTTATACATTCATTTGAATTCGTATTTTAAAATTAATAACAATAAGACTTAAGAAAATAAGCAAGAATGTACACCTCTTAGAATTTAATAAGTAAAAACTAAATATGTAAGTAGGTTATTCAGAAATAGTAGCTATGCTTTCAATATTAAGTACTACATAATTGGTGAACGACATACATCCACCTGGACATTATGTATGCATTAATCCATCAATCAATACATACATTGCTTAGTCCGACTACCGAATGACATTACTCGTCAGATAATATCAGAGTCTCGTTTCACATACAAATTCATTGATCGAGGACTTGATTCACAAAAGACAAAATATTTCATAGATGTAATATTCACATGATAAAAAAATTACCTGTTTTACATTTATAAATTAATTATAATGACGCACAACATAGACATTAATAATATTACGATTTACAATAGACACAAACAATAATAATAGATCATTATGTTGACGGTAGTAAGAAATAATATTAGAAATACTTGACGTACTACTTGATTACATTATGTACGCGATATGAAATCTATAGAATAGCGGGCAGTCATCACCACGACGCACGACGTGTCGGGCACGTACGTACAACACCGAGAAAGCGATATGGTCCCGGAAAGTATTCACTATAGCACGTGTCACTAATGGCGAACGCCGTTCACCAGAATCCGATTTTTTCCGCCCGAAGGAACGGCGGCGGTGGGCCCCAATACAATAAAGTTTTTGAAGACGTTTCGATTTTATCGTCTCAACTGAAATCCGTGACACTTAGACGTAATATTGGTCTATAAAACTATGCGGAAAAGGTATATATTGTACGGTTCATATAAACACACGCGCGCGGTATATACGCGAGACTTTAAAACCATCCAATCGAACATGCACCGGATGCGCAGACCTTAAACGTATCGCGACGATATTAAGCCGAAACACTATTATATAGGTACGCGGTACAGTGTAACATAATATAGTATAGGTATACCTAGAGATAGACGGGATCAACGAAAATCATTATAATAAAATAGTGTAGTTACCGCGTTTGTACGAATAAAAAAGACAACAATAATAATACTTTGCGTATATTATTATTATTATTATCATTATCATGGTCAATATAACAGAAATATATTATTATAGTCACGATAACTGTGTATTATACGTATATTATATATAACTGTGTATTATATATATATATATATGTATATATATGATGACGATCGACTGAAAAACATAATACTGTCTGTATTCGAATTAAGTACCTACAATATCGGGAAAACAGATTGTACCGTTACACGGGGTTTGGGTTGAGAAAATAGTTTCGGAGCCTGAAAATTGTAAATAGATCGGTGCTCGGTCGTTACGCAATATTCTCTCGATACACACAGTTTTCAACATTCGATCCGTCAAACGAAAGCTTTTGAATTTGATTTCAGCTCACGACATTAGGTATGTCATTATGTACTTAAATCGTTAGTTGGAAAACTAGCTGTATTAGATAAGTGATTAGTGGCTGATTATAATATAATACGCGTAGATTTATTAATTTCGAATAAGTTAAAACATTGATTACGTGTTTACCTACAGATGGATTACAAGAAACTGAAGAAGCAGTACGAGAATAATCATAAACATAATTACATAAAATTTATCAGCACGATGCTCTTTACGGTTGGTTTTTCACTTACTGCATTTAATTTTTAACTAAAAATCATCTACCACACAAACAAATAACCATTATTATAATTTATTTATTATATTAGGATATTATACCATAATACTAGTGTCAGAAATTTTAATTAGCATACTTACATAGTAGCCATATAAATTATAAGTATCCATATTCGCGTATGAGATTTTTTGTTTCCCTGTTCTTTTATAATCAACTTAAAAAGAAGAATAAAATGATTAGAAAAAAAGATAAAAATTAATTGACTAAAAGTAACTCTCGAATTTTTGCTGAGTTGATCTACCACTGACAGTTATAAATAATATTATTACTTTTTACTGTTCCATAATAATGTACTATTTTAGTCTTAAAAAATGTATTATAAAAATATTAAGGGTATATATGTGTGAGTAATAATGTACATAATAATATATACCTAAATTTGGAATGTGCCGTATGCTATGTAGTAAAAATATCAATGTGGATTTTTAGTGCTGTTAAAAAATATAACATTGAAGTTTATGTTCAAATATTATTTCTATAGTGTATTTTTTTTATCTCAGTTATGTGTATGTAATCAGTTTCTTGGATAGAATATGTGTTCTAAAGGCTGTATTACATACATCCTTTGACAATATTTTACACAGATTTTACCAGCGGTCGAAAAAGTTGTATAACATTTTTAAAAAGTTCTATTGAAACAGTAATAATAAGATTTTTAAACATTTCTCTCTTTTTTTAAAAGAATAAAAATAACTAAAATATAAAAATTTTCAAAGAAAAAATGAATGCAATTACCTAAAAATAAAAGTTCTTAAGAAACATAATATAAGATATAAGTAAAAATTCTCAAGAAACCAATAAATAACTTAATAATTTAAGTTTAAAATTTAATCGTATATAATTAAATTACAAATTCTAACTTTGTAGGAATATATATTATAACTATATAATATATTTACTTTCTATAGTGGGATAAAAGTTACGAAAAACCACAAAATTCACCAGATTACAAAAGTTATCAATACAAACAGTATTTTTTTTTATTATTATTTTATATAGTGCGTATAATGTATCGCATACTGAATTCTAAAACATTGAACATAGTTCAATCAATGTCAATACATAAATGACATTGATGACATCCAAATTTAAAAATTTAATTAAGGGATAACGACGTTTCACTGCATACTATACTACTAAAGCATAATAATTAATATTTAATAAGAAGCGTAAAAGCATTCGTGGGTCCGAAGGTGAAATTTCGATCAACACACAATACTTTGTCGAATGTGTGTTAAAATGGTTAATATATGCATTTTAGAATTTTAATTACAAAATTTCTATTACAATGCATAACATTAATTTATATTTTGAAAATTCATAAAATAAAAATATAAAAATAATGGTAATAAAAACCGTAGAAAACCAGATACATTGCAATTAAAAAAAAAAAAAAAATGTTAAATGTTAGTATTTTTAGGTTAACAGTTAAATTATATCATTGTATTTTTACCTTCAAAAGAATGTATTTAAAATTACATAGTCGGTAATCAATTCGTTGTTAACAAAATCTATTTTTGTACGGTTGGCGTTATTCAGAAAGTAAATAAATATAGGAAAGGAGCTATATATTTTGACTGATCGTTAATTTTACAATTATTGTACAATGTCATAAACTCATAAGACAGATGATCTAAAACTATAAAAATATACAAATATGGTATTATTTATTTTTATTTTATAAGACGTACAATTTTGACTTGATATGAATTCCGTATTTACCAGATCTAATGGTAGTAGTTTACTCCTGTAATAATAATATATCAGTAATTTAATCAAAACCTTCCCTGCGTCAAATTCGTGCATTAGTTTTGTTGATATTGGTAGTTGTATGAATGGCATGTATCTATCTAAATAATATTATTTTGTATTTGAATACAACACAATAATTAATTGAAATATATCATAGAAATTTAATAATTTAAATAAAACACCATTATAATATCACTTATAAGTTATAAATTGTTACTTAATGAAAGTGTCTATGTAAAATTCAATTCAATTATATTATATCATACATACATGAAACACGAATAATAATTCATTTTAAAATGCTCCTAAGAGCGGTGCTGCAATAAGCAATTTTTAGAATCGTAACATTGTCAAACATAAGTAGAATTCAATGAAACTTCAAAAAATAAAATAGGTACCTTACTTATATTTTTGTGCTTGCGAATTAGAAAAAAAATAAAAACCCTTGACAATAATATTTGTGTAATATACGTATTCATAAACGGATAAATGTGTGAAAACGTGTACTTATCTACTGTTTTATAATACTAGCTGTTATTATGATATAAGTTAATAAAACAACGTCATCGCCATGAGGTTGGATACTTATTTAAAAGGATTTTTGTGCTTTTAGATTTATAGCCGTTAGTTAGCGAAGAGACGTATGCGATGACAAATCGCTTTTTTGGCCAGGTCATAAAAAATATAGCTTAGGATTTTACACCTTATAGCGCTTACTGGGGTAGTGTTAACTATGAGTCAATTTACACGAGCGCCGATAACGACGATAAGATTATCGTTTCGGCCAACGGAAAAAACAACAGTGTGTATAGACGTATTATAGCTAGCAAAAACTATCAATAAAGTCGACTGTTTATTTCGTTAACATAGAAAGAAGAAGAAAAATGAAGAGTATTTCTTAAACGGGAGAGACTTTTGAAAAATGCGAAGAAAACACAAATGTGCACGCACGTACGCACGCGCATGCATTACTTGATAGGAATGAGCTCTGTTCCGGTTCATTATTCATCGATAACATAAATGTATTTTTTGATAAACTGCCGCATCCAGCAATCAGATTCTTGCGTAGTAATGGATTTTTTTTTAAATTTTTTATTTTATTTCATTGACTTGGTCTGGTCTGGTAAACGGCAACAATTTCCACAGATAAACGACGAATTCAACTCGGAAAATTTACGGTAATGGTTCCTTTCTGGCCGTTATATAAATCTATCCTTGTTTGGTCTGCACACAGGTTAACTGCCCTTCGGAGAATTAAGGTGTCAACGTGTATTTTATTTATTTATGAAAAATAAATGCCACGGAGACTGCAGGTCCGATGTATGAGTATATATCATGCATGATACATGTAATACTATTATAAATCAGCATTAAATATATTTTAATAATTTATTGTGTAAAACCACGGCACTAGCACGCATTCTATTTGTTGTTAAAGTTTTATTTAATTTCCTATATATATATATATATATGTTTGTGTGTGTGTGTTTTTAATGAAAAAAAAAGGTTTTTGAGACTTATTCTTTTGAGGAATACGGCAAAAACGAACGATGATCGGTACCGTTAAATTTAATAATACAACAGAATCCACGTTGCACGATTCCCAGGACGCTATAACGTACTGTTTAAATATACGTAATAATATTATACTGTTACAGTGGATAATATGTTGAACTCTCAATCCTCATTATAAATTAGGTATGTTTGCAATCCGGTGTACTCTACTTACCATATTCAGTCTGAATAATATCTAACAGTTGTCGTGGATCACGTCTCTTTTTACAGCGCGTAAAAATAAATGCGCGTCTTGGGTGTCGAAGATATGTTAGAGTATTTTAGACAGGGGGGTGGGGTGAACGTTTTAGTGGATCGCGGAAAAATGAACACGCCGAGTATTGAAATGTCTATAGCAAATTTTTTACTAACCGTCAAATTTAATATAAATGAAGTCGAGAGGGGTAGCGTGATTATAATGTTATTAGATAAAACTCAAGTGATTTATTGAAAAAATCTAACGTTACGATGGTTGTGTCCGAACACTCGATAAACACTTACCTATGCGGCCGCGCGATAATAATATAAACAGTGTCATAACAGTGCTCGTATCATAATAATTTACTGCGGCCGTGCGTGTTACAATCGTTGCGAAAACCGTGCAGCATAAACGTTTTTTTTTTTTTTAAATAAGGTTAAAGAGACAATTTAAAATGTAACAGTTTTAGACGAACGGGATGAAAACATTTCAAATAAATTATTTTTGTTTTTTTTTACTCGCTTGAATGACAAGTGACAACAATAATACAGGAAATATAAAGGTTGGATTTTTTTTTTTGCTCTTTATGAAATATGATACGTATAATATGTAGGTATGTATATAATAAAATGTATCATTAATAAAAGTTCGGTATATTTGTGAAATTGTCAATATTCGTTTCAATCCCATTGTTTTTTTTTTTTTTTTTACTTTTTATACCACACGCGCGTTTAAATTAATTGTTTGATTTTGACTATTATAAAGATTTTAAACCGGCACGTATTTAAATACGTTTAATATTGCAATTAAAATACGATTGGCATATTGTAAAATATTAATAAATAAAAATTACAATTATTAGTTTTATACAGTTTATTAAAAACGTTTATGAAACAAATAATCTTATTCCGCGTAAAATAATCTAAAATTTATTCACGAGTTACATAATATTAAGTCACTTTATATTAAGTATAATTTTTAGTTAAGCTTTTAGTGCTTTTGCCATATAATCAGTTATAAGTTTTCATAACTCAAAATTGTATTACCAAATTCTATTAAGGCAGTATTAACTTTAGAATTCTAAACAGTGGTCTAGAAAATTAGTCGTAATATAAATTGAATATTCGATCGTGTATATATAATATATGCATATTTTCGTTACTATAGATCTCTGGAATAATGAAAAGTTATTTATATGTCATTTAATATAAAATATTCTTCCTGTTCTATTCGGATAAGAACTAGGATATATTGTGTCTTATCCGGATGGTCCTTTTACTTCCTGTTGTGAATTATACATTTATAACTATAATTAAATCTATATTATATTATGTACCACAAAGACATGCGAGTAGTAATAACGTAGTTGTTTATTGTCTAAATACATTGTTCTAAATAACGTTCCGTGCAATATTGAAAATTTATATGGTTTTATTATTTTTAGATTCTTTGTAAGGAAGTTAAAATATCGGTTTTACATAGGAGTCTTTTATTTTGTTGTTTTTGAATTTGTTTTTTTATGCAATTGCAATTTAGTATTTATATTTCGGTAGAAAGAGGGCTTCAAACGTGGCATTTAGCTCTTGTTACTAGCTATTGGAAATTAGATATTAATGGATGACGACACTTTAAAAATACTATACCGAGAATTTCTCAGTTGTTTTAAAAAGAATTGCGATAACCTTAATAATTATTTCGGATAATGTGTTTTCGACTTTCGTCATTTCCTTTATTATTATAGAGTACAAACGACAGCGTTAATATAACGAGGACTTCACCTCAATTGCACTGTGCCTTTAGTTAAAAGCCATTCAGTATATAACACTTTAATGATTCTGAATAGCAATTAAACAATCGACTTTGTTGATATGTTGGTTTACTTCGAAATGTTTTAATTTAAATCAATTAAAAAAACACACACACGTAATATATAGGTAATACGGTGTGAATGTGTGACGCATAATAAAACAATAATATACAATAAACTAAATTGAAAAATTATTCAAGTATTTATCTTAAATTAAGGTGTTTAATTATTGTACTTTGAATATCATTGCTTAATATTTGAATAATATTAAAATAAAATAACATTAAATATTAACATTTTATTAATTTACCAATATCTGTTAAATCAAATTTTTTTTTTTAAATCATAACAATATAATTAGATTTCTAATTCAATACATACAAAATATTTTTACATTATATTTACTTTAAAACGTTTAATCAATCTAAGTAATTAGCAATTAGCATCAAAATGTATTATCTTTTTAACTATATTTTATTCTATACTATTATGAACAAATTAATTTTTAAGGCTTGAAATATTTTATTTATTTATTGATGATGCAATTTCAGATTTATTCAATCGTATTTCCAATGATTAACTTAATATCGTAAATCTGTTTTAAAATATTTCTTACAACCAAGAAATTCTCGATTTTTTTTTACTATTGCTTTCTAATGTATAAATATAAAACCATTCGGAAAAGGAATATCCTTGCAATTCTGTTTTATATATTATTATTATATAGAAAAGCTTCTAGCTTTAAGATCCACATAAATATTAAAAAATAAAACAGATAGATAAACCTATATATACATTTGGTGTAAATCTAAAGTTCTGAAGTAGCAGCTGGTCATTATTTATTACGTCATTTAAATACAATTACCTGTTCTTCACGTAAATCCATCCATTTTCTTAACTGTATAAGTTTAAATGCATATTTATATAGGTGCACATTAATTGTTGTGTTAGTAAACATTTTAAATGTATAATTATTATTCACTTATTAAGCACTATTGGTATGACATTCGATGATTTTTAGAGGCTTTGTTTAAAATATGAAAACGTATAGTTTATGTACATTAAAAATTGTATAATGGAATTGCTATATTATAGGTGTACCATATTGTTATTTTTATCCTATAAAACTAACAATATATCATATAAATGATGATAATATACATTTTTCTTTATCTTTTTATTTTTAGATCTAGATATTTTTTGTTTTTAGTCAGTTTTTATTACCTGGTTTCATGTTAAATCAAAAATATTTTAGAACGTATTGTGGAAACCTATATAATATGATGTACAGTGTGCATGAAAGTAGAAGTGAAACGAGAAATCATAGATATGGTTATAATCAATCAATAATAACTTAAGATAAAGAAGTCCAAAAAAAAAAAAAAAACAAACATATAAATTACGATTTCCAAAAAACTGTTAATCCCATAGACGTAGCAAATTTTTAATCTTCTCGATGATGCTTTATGAATTATGTCAAAGTTTAACTGCCCAGAAGTATACCATGTACATTACTTTTAACTGTCGTAAGTTTCAATTTTAGTCTAGATATAGACAAGTATGCGAAATTAGAAAAATTTAAGATACCTACAGTAAATGTTTACTCATTCTATAGTACAATTTGTGAGATTAAATATTATTTTTAGACGATAAACAAATTATCATTTCGAATTCATGGTTTTCTAACTTCAAAAAATAGTGGAATTTATATTTCAACATTTGTAAACATATAAAAATTAAATGATTATGTGATCCCCCCCATTAAAAAAATTATATAATTAAATTGAATGAGTATTTTGGGCATTTTCAAATATGTGGATAATACATATGTTAGTTTGTCTTTTAAATAATATCATTAAGTAACTATAGATATAATACGATAAATTAATTAACTATATTATTTAACACTAATTAAGTATTCATTCATTTATATGTACATACCAATTTATAATTGCGGCGAAGAGAAACATAATAGGAATTAAGTTTACATAAATATATAATATAGATATGAGGATAACATCATAACTGAATACATCGACTATATATTTTATAATTACTTTATAATTTTATATCATGCAACGCTTTTGTATTAGTAAAAAAATAGGGTTGGAATTACTTTGTTGCTACTGTGTTTTAAGTGTTGTAGATGAATTATTGATTCATTATAGGTTGTAGATAATATTGTACATTTAATTGAGAAAATGAGTATAATATATTAATGTGGCATTCTTAATAGGTTTAATGTTGTACAAAATTAACATAACTTTTAATCTTATCTCATGAGCGAGAACGTTTAACTCAAATATGATAAATGTAATTTTAAATGTACAACTAAAAACATATTTATTGAATGTCATAAAAGGAAATTGCACTCTAATCCTAATCAATCTTACATATATTACTAAAAGACAATATTGATGTGGTGAAGAAGCGAAAATAATTAAATTTCTCAAGATGAATAAGATATATCATAAATATATAATGAAAGAACCATTCTCACTTTTTATGTACATAATATAACTCTTATTGTGTCTCTTATACCCAATGTGAATAACTTATATTGCAAGTGTAATATTTTTTTTCTTTTTATGTAAGTTTCGAAATTAAGCAGAGCATGGCCAACAAAGATTAAATCGAAAGCCAATAAGAATTTAAAAAAAAGAAAGTTAATTAAACAGAGAAAAAAACCGGAAAAACAAACCACTTAAATCAATCATTGAAATTGAATTTATTTATTTTTTCTAACGTTTGTAGTGAATTTATACACCATTTCCTAAAATAAACGACGATGATTAAATTGCGGTGTTTGGTTACACACCATACATTTCACAATCAGATTATCACTGTATTATAATGATAGAAGATTGTAATTTATGTCTACTCGTAAACTGCAGTGTTACGGCGAATACCAATAATAGGATAGCGCAAAAACTAGGTGAGAAAATAAATTGTTTGGCTATAAGGGATATGGTTGGATTGCTTTTTTTTTTTGCGTGTATACTGATATAAACAAAACAAAAATAAAAGTTTCAATTCAAAGGGTTGGTTGGGGTAGAGGACGTGACGGTTGTCTCATTCAATTTCCTTGTAAATGAATTACCTGCCTACCACGGTGACGAAACGAGGCGACACAGCTATCAATATTCAAAAACGTCCCAACCATTCGTTCTACATACATTTCCGCTTTACTGTTCACGTTTTACAAAACCTAAAACCCCACGTTGTTACACCGCTCCAAAAATACATTACACGCATTTACACACGTATATCCACAAAGCCACGGGTATTTTTCACGACCAAGATACCTATACTATATAATTGTATTTGTTTCGGGCTCATATTAAGTTTGTATTTTTTTTTTTTAATTATTTAGTATTTTTATCATTATTTGTGAAAGCCAAATGAATTGTGTGTACCTACCTATCGACTATGCCCGTACGAACATTTGTTCGTATCGAATGATTCGAGACGTATTACCAACTAATGAAATAGATATTATCTACAAGTCTTGTGTATGTTATTTTTAGAGAAATTAAACGTATGCACTAAATATCAACGAAGTAATTATTATTCTGACTCATTGTAAAAACATTGAATATATAAATATCCTTTTACAATATTATGATTATGTTTTAAAATCAAATTTTAATGTTTAATCATACTCTTAAAATTGCATTTATATAGAATAATTTAAATATCCAATGTAAAAGTCAAATAATAAATTAAAACATTTGTTTAGATCGCTGCAAATTTTATCTTTTGCGAACCTGGAAATTATACAAAATGATTAATCATTTTTAAAATGTAAAACAGTCATAATTATATTAAGTACTTAATAAAAAAAAGTTTATAGTGCGTATTAAAAATGAATAAAATCCCATGATATTTCCTATAAGTTATACCTTTTGTTCAAAATCAAATGTTCGAAATTTTACCGTCATGAAAAAATCAAATGTTGGCATAAGTTAGTTATTTGTTTCGTTTAACCACAGAAATGATATGAAATAGCATAACATTATAGATATCTTAACTAATAATTTTAATAGCTATACACTTGGCTATTATATTATATAGATACCTTTCTTATTTCTTAAGGACACACATACACTATGACGTATTACAAACGCAATTATTTATTTCAAAACGTGTAATGGAAATATTTCTTAAGTTTTCCAACAAACTCGTTATAACTTTCCCGGGGGGGTCTGCTACTAATTACAAGAATTGCGGTAATGAAAGCGCACATACATTTGTGATTTAATTGCGTACCTTTTGAGAAACTATCATTGTGTCTTTCTTCAGGGCTGTTTTATTGAAATAACTCGCATGTGAAACGTGTAGTTCTGATGCACAATGCACGTTAGCGACGAAAACACAATATGGTGTTTAAACAGACCTTAATCGTGTTGATTATTTTAAATGTTGAAAACACTTAAAAAATCAATTAAAATGTTTAGCATGGTTTTAATATTTAATTATTTCAAACTAAATTTGATTAATAGATAATTAAATTGTATTGTATGTGAATACGGATATTAACATGTAGTTTATCACAAAAAATGTACTGTCATATTGTGATCTGTTGTTGATCTCGAGTGAGGAGGACCTTACTTCTTTTTTTTACTTTTAGTTTATTAAAGTTTAAAATCGGTATAAATATTGTATAATTATATTTATTTTACATATTATATAATATTATAAATTAATTAATATTGAAAATATGTATAATATATTCCGCATTAACTATGTTTTTATAATAAAAATTTAATAAATAATATTATAATAACTATATTAATATAAATATTAAATATAGATATTTCTAATAAATTGATTTAATCATGAAAAACAATTGTTATTAGTTAAAAGTTGACAACGAATGGACATACTTATTGATTAGAAAATCCATAGTTAAAACTATTCATAATTTTAATGGGACATTGTACTGTCTTAAGGTTATAAATTATAAAAAAATAAATTGTTTATTCCAATTTGTTATAGATTATTTATTTGGCGGGTAAAGCGTTAAAAAACTTGTTTAATTAATAATACCCAGTGAAACTTTATGTCAGATACATCAAAAGAATAAGTATTAAACGGGAAGTGATTTAAAGTTCTCAAAACAAGATGAGTAATACCTTTTCTTATTTTGAAAATTAAAATGTTAAATTAATTGTAACGATGAAAAAAAAAATGAAGAATAGAGAACTTGTTTAAATCTAGACTAAAATAGTTTATTTAAATTTTAAATATTAAATAACAAGGTTCATAATTTTTTTATGAAGTATCTTAAAAAGTAATAATACTTTCTTAAAATATTTAATTCCTACAATTTTAAGATAATAATAAATTACAAAATATAACTACAAGACTACCACTATTTACCGTTTTAAAAAAATCATTATCAATAAATATTTAATGCATATATTTACATTATACTATGAAATATAATAAATATAAAATGTTTCCACATAATTCACAAGTATAGATTTTTAATTTTTTATTAATATTAATAAAGAAATAAAAATAAAATCAATCAAGTTGTTCATTTTTTTTTTTATTGACTGATCTTATAGCACATGCTATTATATAATTTTTGATTTTTTTATTCTAAAAAAACTGAATGGTTAAGTTTCAATTATACTTTATTCTGATTATTTACGCATCAGTGTAAAAAGTATATTCAATCAAAATAGAATATACATTTTTCAATTTAATTATTTAAAAATGTTAAGTCTTTAAAGGTCAAACAAAATCTAATTAATTTTAAGTTTGCATTTTTCTTTTATTCATTAGCCCTGTTTGTGATTTATTATTATTAATCCGCAATTCTAATTAAGCATTTAATAAAATAAATATATAATATGAAGTATAAAAAGGAAAATAATAACTAATAAATATAGTAAATATACACATATTACAATCAAGGAAAAATTATTATATAGGAAATTAAAGAAAAGTTTAACTAAAAAAAAAAGGTAAAAAATAAAAAAAATCCAGTAAAATATTCATTGTAATAGTTTCACAGGAAATCTTGTTAAAATGGTTGATATAATCGTACATTTTTATTGATACAAAATCGCTTCGTATTTAACGTTTAAATATACATTTTCTTAAAATCTATAAAACATTAGATTTTTTCTGTGATCTGTGAAAATTGATTAGTCATTAATTAATAACTTCAATACCTCAATATTTTCTATATCACGTTAATAATATATATGTATACGTATAGAATATATATGTATATATAGATTTTAAGTTTACGTATAGTATATACTGTGGTTGGTGTTTGTAACTTAATGATAATATGATAATACGATAATATATATTGTTATATTATTATTATGATATATTATATATTTAATAACTCTTTATATCATTTGGTGTTGTAGTGTAGTGAATTATTATAACCAAAATCAAACCGTGTGAATTTTGTTATTTTGTATAATGTATTAAACAGTTGTTTATGAGAAATTAAAATTAAAAGATTGTAAAATATTTTAACATCTAAACGTATAATATTCTGAAACGAGTAAAATAAATTTATTTAAAGAAATGAAATATTATAATTAGGTAACTTCAACTAAAATTATACAAACTTTACTTAAGGACAAACTGGGGAAAAAAATAGGGGTTATAAGACAGGAACTTTTGTAAAAGAATATATTATAGTTGTGGTTAATTAATAATTATGCATACACTGCATATAAAAAAACATTATATTATAATAATACATTAATATATAATACATAATACACTCATATAAAAATTCTATCGAAAAAAAATACTTTTAGTTTTTCCCAAATTTTTCGGACAACTTTTCCAATTTTTCTTTTTGTAAAACCTTGATTGGACTATTACAAATATTTAAAAAAAAAACGATCTCATTCGATCCATCCGTTATGCGCTTATCAACAAATATATATTATTTATATATATATAATTGTGTGTGTAATAGTACCTAGATGTTTTAAATTATGTAAATAAGTTAATAAAATACATACAAATACGCAATAATTAAAAGCTAAATAAATTACGCCTAACATAATGTTGGAGTTTAATGATTATATCTAACTAGATTGAAGAATGATGTATGTAATGTGTATATTTTACAGAGTATAAGTTATTCAAAAATAATTGATAAGCTAGAGGTTTAAATTAAATTTAGGATCGTTAATCGCGCGTTTGTCTATGTATAAAGTGACCCATTTAATGCAAGATCCTCATTATTTTAGAAAACGCTAATGTTTTTGAAAATATTTCTCTTGCATGATTTTAGTCGTTACAAAACATTATAAATTAGGTATAATATATTTTATAATATTTTTATTGTTATAATTTTTATTGAATTAATCTATTGTTTAATGTCAGCATACATTTTTAATTCATTATCTCAAAGAAAAATATTTTTTGAATTATTTAGATCTATGAAAATCATATTCTTTACTAGTATAGCTTATTAATTATGAGTACTTAAAATTTAAAAAAATCTGAGTAGCAGAGCAACGTTTTTTGTGGTATTTCTCTACTACGATAATCTTATAGTTGAAATACTTATAACTTATAAAGTATACTTGTCCAAAATTAAATTTTTATACATCAAAGTACTAAAAAAAATTATAATTTGGAATAACGTTTATCATCAAAAAAAGATAGTACGTTTATAAAATAGAAAAATGTTATTTTTACCCCTTGAAATTATTATCACAACATGTATAGATTTTAAAAATACGTATCTTACGTTAAATATATCATCTGGTATAAATTACAAATATTTAATAATTGAATAAAATTAACTATTATAATTTAATTGTTGTTATAGCACCATAATTCAAATTCAAAATCAGTCACATAGTTTCTTAATTTTGTTCAGAATTTTCAATACAAGTAAAAACTTTATGATTGTTACATTTCGTAAAATCATAAGTTAGAACTTAAAATTGACACTGAACCACCGTGATAAATAAATTAAATTTCAACGTATCTATTTCTATGTGTGTTGATTCTTGTGCTATTAGATTTAGGAGAAAATGTGAAAGTTACTTGTGTATGCTACTTACTTTGTTGTATTTTTTTGTATCATAAAAAAAAAAATAATTTAAAATTGATTATGGCAAGAGATTGTCATTAAGTAGTCTGTACTTGCATGATGTTCTGTGTGAAACGAATAATAACTTGAGAAAAAATTGTTACACAGAGAACTCTAACCTGTAGTGTTGTCGAATTATGTAAATTACTTTTATAAAGACATCGAATTTACACTCATATATAAAACTATTAAAATAACTTATGCTGCATAAGACAAATATATGTGATGTAAAATTTATATATACAGGGTGTTCCAAATTTCACGTGACAGCAGATTTCAGCATGATATATTTAAATTAGGAAAAAATGACCTATGTAAAAACTATTTTGAATGATATAATCTAAATTAATTTGATATTAAATATTTTTTTTATTAATTAGGATGGGGAGGTTCGAGGGGTAATTTTAAAAATTCAAATGGGAACCTATATTTTTGAAATATGATTTGTGCACAGCTTAATTTTAAATGAATTTTGACGTGTCATTAACAAAAATGTCTTAATAATTGAAGGAGTTATCGACATCTGAATATTGGTGTTAATTTATAAAATTCTACAGTGAATAATTAATACTAAAAGTGCTTCTGTTGTACGACCTTAATCTGGGTATGTAATTATCAATTTATTACAGTAAACAGTAGTCAGTACAAAACGTATATCAGTATTATCGTTTGACATTATAACCAATTACGAATTATTTGTATTTATGATGTCCTAATTGCATTTCTTAATCTATGAATAGATGAAAAGTCCAAACTCCAAGACCGCGATAAAAGTTGTTTATATCAAATTATTTTATCGATGATAATACAAGATATTATAATCACAGATTTCTTTAAGTCTGTGATAATAATTTATAACCTAAAAATTATAGTGATAAATGATGAGATAGATAATCTGAGATGATGTGGTTGTTTGTTGATAAATGATAACGCTTGTCACTTGTCTCTTTGTAATTGTTATATGAGTATATGACAGTTAAGACAAAAAGTTAAACTATATTTAAATACGTGTCTAATTGTTTCATTATTTCAATCAAATGCATATTTTAAGTCATTGTAGTTAGTGCGTTTGAATTTTCGTCATCTGGTTGTTACTGTCTGGAAGTATTTGCATTTGTTTTAAACTAACATCAAATGACATACCTAATTTTGATAATATGTATCAATTATCTATTTACACTAAGAAGGTACTTTATATTTCTTTTATTGATCATTGAATAATTAAAAATTATATTTTTGTTCATCACCATCATTAGTTAATATTCATATACAATATACAATTCATATTATATTTGTACTTATCTAAGACTTCAAATTTGAAATTAGCATTTTCATTATACCTAATTTAATGTGATTTTTTTGCTTATTGAATTTTTTTAAGCCCATTTATTTATAGTCTTAAAAATTATCAATTTGCTTTTAAATTTAGTTTACCATACATATCATAGTCTTAGTGGCTAGATTATTTTAATATACTAAAATCAACTAAATGACAAAAATAATTCACCACTCATCAGAATATATTATGAACATTTTTTTACTGATGGCTGATGCAATAGAACATACTTATTTTGTTTGAAGTAATGATTTGGACTTATGTTGTTATAATTAAATTAAAAACTCACATTATAATATTTATTATATAAAACTATACATAATACATTTATATGTATAAATATTGTATGCAACTATGTATTTTGTATATTAAAGAGTTTATTTATTAGAGGAAAAAAAATGTCATGAAAATGTAGTTTAAAAATAAAAGTTCTTATTGGTGCTCATTATGTAATGTATTTTACCAATGTTATGTAAATATTGTATGAATTTTATGTCATTGACTTTGCTTTCCATGCCCATTGATATTTTAAATTTAGTTTACCATACATAGGTATCTTAGTCTTAGTGGCTAGATTATTTTAATATACTAAAATCAACTAAATGACAACAATAATTCACCACTCAGAATATATTATTCGTAAAATTAATTTATCTATTTACACTTTGAAGGTACTTTATATTTCTTGCTTGGATCATAAAAAAATTAAATTTTTGTTCATCACCGTCATTAGTTAATTTTTTATACATAATTACAGGTCATTTGTACATATCTAAGACTTCAAATTTTAAATTAGTTTTTCCATCACAATTCAACGTGTATTCTTTGTTTATTTAATTTGTATTTAGCCAATTGATTTAAATTAAAAATATTATTGGATATAATCCATTATTTTCAATAATTTTAAGACAACATTTTATTGAAATGTATGGTACTTTAGTACTTAACTAATTAGAATAGAGCAAATGTTTAATTACACTAATAAATATTTGCATGTATGGTTTTTTTGTTGGTCTGTGTTAATAAAATAATAGAATTTATAAATTTTTAAAGTCTTGCAATTTTATTTTACAAGGTTATTCATACAAAGGCCACAATTTTGAGGATATTATGATCCTTATCATTATTTTTTACTAATTTGTTCAAACATAGATCGCATTTATAATGTTGTATTAAATGTAGCAAAATAGTAAATACCTATATTATGATTTATTATTTGATTGAACTAGATAACCTCTGGCAAGAGCCAAAATTCTATAATTTAATTTATCAATCAAGTTTAATATAAATATACAGTATACACATAGGTAATATTACTTGTAGCTAATAAATTAAAATATTGCGAGTGTTGTAAACAATCAGAACCTATATTTATATAACTTTTAAAGACTAGTATTTATATTTTATAATGTTATTCACTCAGAAACAACTATTTTTAACTAATTTGTTTATATGAATACTTAAACATATTTTTTAAGTAATTCGTTTAAACATTGGTCATATTTAATAGTATAATAAATATAGCAAACTAATAATTTAGTTTACCATACATAATATCTTAATGGGTCATTTATTTTATACTAAAATTAACTAAATGACAACATTAATTCACCACTCAGAATATATTATAATTTTTTACTGATGTAATTTGAAATATTTGAAATACTTACTTATTATGTTTGTTGTCATGGTTGAGACTTTGATGTTGTTATAATTAAATAAAAAATTCATAAGTATTATAATATTTATAATTATATATAAGTATACAACTATACATAACTATACATTTTGTATGTATATTTTTTATGCATATTATACCATTGATTTAAATTAAATCTGTTTTCTTCAGTTTTAGACAAAAGTTTATTGAAATGTATGGTAGCTAATTAAATTAAAGCAAATGTTTAACTACTCTAAAAGTCATTGTAGGTAGGTACATAAGACTGCAAATGTGACATCATTTTTTTTTTCATTAAATTTTATTGTCCTTATTGATATTGTAACATTTGATGGCATATATTTATTTTCATGAAAAATAATAAAATTCAGTGAATTTTAGCTGAAACTTTTAGATTTGTTAATGTATTTAATTAATTAATTTATTTTATTTATTTCTTGCTCATGAGTAATAATTAGGTACATAGAATTCATAAATTTACTTAATAAATATTATTATATTGTATGGTTTATTGTTGGTTTGTGTTAATAAAATTATAGAATTTATAACGTTTTAAAGTCTTGCAGTTATATTTTATAAGGTTATTCAAACAAAACCTACTATTTTGAGCTTATCAATATTTTCTATTAATTTGTTTAAGCACTGTCGCAATAAATATAGCAAAATAGTAAATACCTATATTATGATTTATTATTCGATTGAACTACATGAAACCGCTGGCATGAACCAAAATTCTGTAAGTTAAACTAGTCAATCATGTTAAACATAAATATAGTAAATAACTATATTATGATAGCTTTATTAGTTGTAAACTTGAACCTATAATAAAAAAAAAAAAAAAAAAAAAAAACTATATTATTATTTATTATTCGATTGTACTACATGAAACCGCTGGCATGAACCAAAATTCTGTAAGTTTCTGTAAGTCAATCATGTTAAACATAAATATAATAAATATAGCAAAATAGTAAATAACTATATTATGATTTATTATTCGATTGTACTACATGAAACCGCTGGCATGAACCAAAATTCTGTAAGTTTCTGTAAGTCAATCATGTTAAACATAAATATAATAAATATAGCAAAATAGTAAATAACTATATTATGATTTATTATTCGATTGTACTACATGAAACCGCTGGCATGAACCAAAATTCTGTAAGTTTCTGTAAGACAATCACAATAAATATACATATCATAGGTAATATTACTTGTAGCTTAATTTAAATATTGCGAGTGTTGTAAACAATTAGTACCTATATTGATATAACTTTTTAAAGACTAGCACTTATATTTTATAATGTTATTCACACAGAAGCAACTATTTTTAACTAATTAATTCATATGAATACTTGAACATAATATTTAAGTAATTGGTTATTATCACATTTAATAGTGTAATAAATAAAGCAAATTTGTAATTTTAGTTTTGCAAATTTAGTTTACCATACATAATAGTATGATACATATCTCAATGGGTCGCAGGGTTGCTTATTTTATACTAAAATGTACCTACCTACTAAATGACAACAATAATTTGTCTTGACAAAATTATACACATTTCAACTATCTTCACATTCATTAAAATTAAATTATGAATTTTAAATTTGATAGTCTTTTAAAATGTATTAATTTGCTTTTAAATTTAGTTTACCATACATACCGTAGTCTTAGTGACTAGATTATTTTAATATACTAAAATAAACTAAATGACAAAAATAATTCACCACTCAGAATATATTATGAATATTTTTTTACTGATGGCTGATGCAATAGGACATACTTAAAATACATATTTTGTTTGAAGTCATGATTTGGACTTGGATGTTGTTAGAATTAAATTAAAAACTCACATGATAATATTTATTATTATATAAAACTATACATAATACATTTGTATACGTATAAATATGGTATGCAACTAATAAAATTAGCAAATACGTACGTTAAACAGTTTACTTATTAGAGGAAAAAATGTCATGTAAATTTAGTTTAAAAATTAAAGTTCTTATTGGTACTTATTATGTAATGTATTTTACCAATGTTATGTAAATATTGTGTGAATTTTATGTCATTGGCTTTGTTCTCCATGCCAAAGATGAATATTATACTTCATATTAACCTATCAGTTATTTTATTCAATGATATTGATATTGGATCAATAGGTAGGTACAATTATTCAAAAAAAGGAAAAATTGATAATACAAATAATAGACACATTTTCAAATAAATTCAGTCAAAATTGCCTTGTTCTAGTGTATGTTTGTATTTGCTCATATTTTTATTTGTATTTGTCTGTTTTTATAACTTTTAAATTCCCAAGTCTAGCTATAACCTTAAGTCTTTAATGACTTTTAATCATTGTAACAACATCCAAGTCCTAGTTATTATTATTATTTAATATTTGATAAATTGTATCTTTATGTTGTGAAAGGATGATGTTCTTTCAAAAACTGTTTGATTTTTATGCATCATTTAGCTATATGTTGAACGCGAAATTTAATCATACAAGTTTTCGAAATCAATGTTGTCATTTTGTAGTGTTTAGAAATGGTATATCTAATATTAAGTTTATTCAAACAAAATATGAAAATAGGTATGATAATAGTATTAATAGGGCCTGAAAGTTCATACATTAAAAACTATCAAAATATACGCTTAAAATCACTAAAATATGAGCTAAATGTGTATTTTGTTTTTTTTTACGTTAAGGTTTTTTTTTCTGTAAAAATAATAATTCAAAGATGGGAAAAATATCAATTTTAATATGATTTAATATGTTATATTATTTACTTCAAGAATTAAAATTTACAACTATGGATTTTGAATATTTTGTTAGGGTTTCAAATACAAATGAATGACAATTATCAGCCCGACCAAGCAATGACGCTAATAATTTTAATCAGGTTTTTATTTCATATTGGCAACGTTGAAAGGACATATTTTTCAACAAATAGGTACATTTTGAAATATACTCAAAGTCCGACATTATCATGAAATATTAATAAAAAAAAAAATAATAATAATAATAATAACTAAAATGCAGTAAAATGCAATTTTATTTTAAGTATGCTTATACTCGTATTTTTAAAAAACCTCAAAATACCTATGCGAAAATATGTACATTAAAATTTCATTTTTGAACTCGTTAGATTGTGATTCAAACTTTTATCTCATCCAGCAACGTTTTGATGCAGTCAGTAAAAACATGCAAATGTATGAACTTCCGGGCCCTAGTTATTACATATTATTTAAATTAAAAAATATATTTAGGTTCCTAAATTAGTCGAAAAATACAGGTACCTATTTGTATAAATTTTAAATAATTTTATGCTGTATAATATAATTTATACAACAATTTGGTATTAAATAGCTATATAGCCTATTTATTTACTGTATGATATTTGTTTATAACTTTATATTATAAATAATAAATAGAACAATATACAATATATTACGTATTGTAATATTATGTAGCCATGTAGGTATACATATTGTTATAATGTGTTGTTTTTTTTTATTTTCAATACAATGATGCGATTTTACCTATGTAATATATTAGCTTAAATTAAGATATCAAACATACATTTTATGACTAATAAATTGAAAGTTAGATAGCGTAAAGATTATTAAGGTTGCATAAGAATGCATCGGCGTATAACAAAAGCACAAATGTCTATTATTATTATTCATTGATGGCATTTTATAAATTAAAATAAAAAATTCAAATGTTAATAACTATTAACTTCTTTATTTATTTATGCATAATTATGAATGATACGTCAAAACTCATTAAAAAATAAATCGTATATGAATCATATTTCAAAAAATTTTTGTTCCCATTTGAATTTTAAAATTTACCCCTAAAATTTCCCCTTTTTAATTTACAAAAAAAAATTATTAATATCAAATTATTTTAGATTATATGATTCAAAAAGGTTGACGTAGAAAATTTTATTAAAATTAAATAATCTTAAAGTTATAAATCATCATATCTTTAATCTTATATCCATGAATTTTAAAGAAGTTCTCTAATGTTTATGCTTATATCACTATTATCATTGATAAAATAATTAAATAATACAAAACGCTATTATCACGGTCTCAGACTCTTATAGGTTATACCTACATATTAATATATTATTTTATTATATAAAATTTAATTAAAGTCATCGATTGTCAGATTAAGAAATGCAATTAGGACAACATAAATAAAAATAATCTGTAATTGGTAATAAACTAATAATATCAAGCGATAATACTGATATACGTTTTGTATTGCTACTGTTTACTGTAATAAATTGATAATTACATACCCAGATAATTAAGGTCGTACAACAGAAGCACTTTTAGTATCAATTATTCACTGTAGAATTTTATAAATTAACACCAATATTCAGATGTCAATAACTCCTTCAATTATTAAGACATTTTTGTGAATGACCCGTCAAAATTCATTTAAAATTAATCTGTGCATGAATTATGTTTCAAAAATATAGGTTCCCATTTGAATTTTTAAAGTTACCCCTCGAACCTCCCCATCCTAATTAATAAAAAAAATATTTAATATCAAATTAATTTAGATTATATGATTCAAAAAAGTTTTCACATAGGTAAATTTTTCCTAATTTAAGTAGATCATGCTGATATCTGCTGTCACATGAAATTTGGAACACCCTGTATATTATATACTAGTGATAAAAGAGTTCATAAGAAATAATAATATATATACATACACAATTTTTACAAAATAAAAAAAAACCAGAAAATAATTTTAAATATATAATAATATTTAATTGTATTGAATAAGAATACTTCTTGACATAAATAAAGTCATGATAAGAATAATTGTATGTATACATTCATAATTTAATGTAATTTCTTATAGTATTCTTTAATTTAAATTTATAAAATAATTTTAATCGTATTAATCATTTGTATACTAAAATGATACAGGTAAGGTTAAAATAAAAATATGCATATACAAATAAATTCTAAATAAAATTAATAGTTATAAATTACGAGTAAAATTAACAAATAAAAATATAACAAAACAAATGATTATAGTAATAATAACTTCTATAGAATATAAAATAACATTAATATTTAAAAAGGAATAATCATTGGACAAATGTACGTATGTATGAATAATACATTCATACCATTTGACCGTGTTTTAAACGAAGAATAAGTAAAATTAGAATGAGAAAATAATAAAAAAAAGCCATAGTTATATCGAGGTACAAAATTGGCTTTGTTAAATAATGTAAGAACACACATTCTGATGAAAAACATAAAATTATTATCTATCTTTCTATAGGTTAATGATTTTATATCAAATATACCAAGAACGGCAAGAATAAAAGATACACAATATAGAGAGCAATCAATATTTGATATGAAATAACTTAACTTAAGACAGTTCTTTTAAATTTGTTCCACCTAAAACTAACTTATTGACAGCATTAAATGGGTTCTGGAAAATTGTACCATATTTCAAAATAAAGCAAACAATAGAGCAACAACTAATTTCACAAAGGAATACAATTTAAAATCAACGTAAAAATGTTTTATTCAGCAAATTTATTTAATAGATTTACAAGCCACATACACAATATGGTAACGGAAACACAATTTTTTTTTATTAAATATTAAGCTAACCAATTCATCCTTAAATTATAATAAATTATCCTTATTAATCAAATGATAAATTACTAGAAGATTACGAATTCTTGAATTATTCGAAGCACTACAATTTAAATTTAAAACCTGAACTAACTGTCCATAAAACTGTACAAATTATGTCTTCCTGGATGTACAAGCAGTAAGAGAGAATTCACTTAAAGTAAAAGGTTGATATCATCTGAAAAATAAGGAACTGATAATAACTCAAGACAAACAGAAGACCATTAACAAAAACTAAAAACAAAAGAGGTGACAAATGATTACATTGCAGAACACTAGAAACAACCAGGAAGTAATCAGACTAAATATCATTAATTTTAAAATACTGTTTTCTTTCATGAAATAAACCATGGCAGTTGAGGTTCACCAAAACAAGATTTTTGTTTTGAAGCAAAGACAAACACAATAAAAAAAAAACCCATAGAGAAATCAGTGTAAATAACTTCAACCTAAAAATGTCAATTAAAAGCCATTATGGTAACAATTTGTCTTAGAACAAAATATTTCTCTATATAATTAACCATGTAACTACTCTGAGTGTATTAAATTCAATGAAAAATGTTTTAATAATTAGACGAAAATGAAACATAATTAGTATGTGATAATTTGAAGAATTTTAATTTATAACAAATCGTGCATCATTAAATCGATATTGAAGTGTTAAAGAGTTATAAACGTATAAATATTGGACCTCGCGAGTACCTAGGATTATCATAGGATTTTCATATATCTCAATATAGTTGTCAATCCCAATAATAATAAAAATTGCTTATTCTTTTTAAGGCCATTAATTTACACCGTTATCTAAGTGAAAATACCATATAATAACAAGAGTGGTCCACCACAGCGTCACAAAATACCAGGACTATGGGTACACTTCAATTTTGCGTAATCATGCTTCCAGCTACGTCAAGTGTTACAGGAAAGTTCACTTTTCTATAGTAAAAACAGAAGTGAGTACATCTTATGTGCTGGTGCTAATATTATATCCAACACTTTGAGGGATGTAAAAACTACTACAAAATATATCTTTTCAAGCGCTGTATAATAATCGTTCAAACCATCACAACATTTATACAAAAATATACGGTGTATACCTTTAAAACTCTGTGCGTCTCATAGAAATTCCCGTGTTGCTTCAATAATATTAATGTTTACCATAATATTCTAAGCGTGAAACATCGTTGCCAAAATCCCTTTTCGATTTTACTTCGTTAATTAATTAGCCCTATCCTTTTCGTTCTTATTACTGTATTGCATAATCAATATGTTCTACGAGTAATATATGTATTGTACGACTATATTTTAGAATATACTTTAGTATTGTACATGTACACTTTTATCGTAAATGGTCGTCGATGTTATTATTATATTATGTTAATAATAACTCAAGCTTAATCTCACTAATATGTGGCTTATTATTGTCATTAGGTATCCATGAATGTAATCCCACAATATCATAACATAATAAAATAATTATGCTAATTTATATAAACTGTATTACTTTATAAAAAGGAAAAAAAAATAAGTAATGAAATATATGATCGAATATAAAGAAAGCAAACTGTGTACTACAAACAGTTACAATATAAAATAATATAATATGATCGTACATGTTTTTTGGTTATATGTTATAAAACGAAATAAAATAAATAAATTTAAATTATATTTTCTCTCAATGTCACATACTTCTTATAAGTTAAATATGAAAACATATTATCATTACACAACAGCAAAAAATAAAGATACTTTTTATGCTATTATGATTATTATATTTTGAGTAAAATATGTCTTATGAAGTCAACATATTATTTTGAAACATTCATTTATAGAAAAATTAAGTTCATCAATCATAGTCAAGGCAGTATATGTATTGAAGAATATGAAATAATAATGTTTATATTTTCATGTTATATAACCTTCTATTTTAAACAAAACGAATAACTTTGTTATGGCAGTTTTGTATGGTAAAAAAAATATTTAGTTTAACGATTATTACAGTTTTTCAATTCTGTGGTTTTCGTACCATTGTAAAGATAGATACGGTTAATTATTTTTATTTTTTAAAATTTTAAATACCGCTTTTGGTCAATTTCATTACGTAAAACATTTTCATATGTTTTTAGTGTTTGAATTTTATTTCATTCCATTCGTATAATTTAAATGCATTTCATAAGTATGTGGTATTTAAAGTTTTTCTGTTTTAGACATTTTTCTTATTATTTATTTTTATTTTTTTAGGATATTAATCTAATTATTATCATCAAAAGATCCTGTATTTTCACTTTAGAATAAAATAAGATTTTTTCAAAAAAACCTGATATTAGAACAATACAATAAATTGTAATAACCAGTGTTGTTTATATGATTAATCAAATATTATTTAAAAAAATATGTTTTTTTTATTGTTAAATTGAACTTAAATTTTTCTTTCAATAGACATTTACGTTGTGTATATTTCATTTTTAATTATGTAATTAATAAAATTTTACCTACAATAGTTGCTTTGAGATGTGTGAATTAGATAACTACTGAGATATATAAGCAAGTATATTTATCTTAATATTAAAATGGTTATTAAAAATAAATGTATAGCTATGGTGTTTTATATTAAATAAATAGTTTTAAAAACAAATTTAAATTTAATTATGTTCATAACGACGGTGGAATAATGGAACAGTGAGCAATTTAAACACACACCAACAAGGCAACAATGGAGTTTGCAAGAAGTAAAAATATACACGAAACTAACATGTTTATAACATTAAATAATAATAATTACCACATTAATGTTCGGATCAACACACGTATGGAGGAATATGGTTGCAATCTTTCCAGTAAGAATTACAAAATAACGAATGTATTCAAAAATCGTACTCGAATGATTAATGTATTCGTGAAAAGAAAAATTTAAAAAAGGACATTTCAACATTGTCCAGTTAGTTGGCGGAAAAACTACGCGAGTATCCCGAAAGACATAAAAACAACCACACTAATATATTTTCCGATATTATAAAAGTTTTCATCGCGTTATAAAAACTTTAATCTCATTCCTAATTTTTCCGAAATAATAATACTTTTTTGGTTCTAACTCCCAATTCGTTATCCATAGTGATTGCTGCTTAACAAGCCACGGTTAAAACATCAGAAAAATATCAACTGGTCTCGTGTATTTGCATACAGGTTTGTTTAATTATCATGTTGTATAAAATGCAAACTTATAATAATAATTAATAACACGTGAAATAATTAAATAATATGGTTCAATAATAAATAGTACAAAAATATTTTACTTAGAGTACCGCTTGTTTAAATTTGTTGTCTGATTTCTAGTTAGCATAGTTACGTAGGTTCTTGATAATCTCTGAATACAGTTTCTGGGGAATGCATGATTAAGTTACTATTCCTGTTATAATTACTTTTTAGATTCTACTTATTGAATGAATTTGTGAAACAGTATTATCCTGTTAGATTCTATATATCAAATCTGCACAAATTGTAATATTATAATTTATACCTACCAAATTCGTATTATTAATGATATAATATAATAATTTATTATAGATAGGTTTTATCTAGATTTAGTCATGTATCATTTCTTATACTGGTAAATTCTATTATTAATTACAACTTTTGATTTAGTTGTATGCTGTGAATGCTATTGGTTTTCTACTGATGTTTACAGTTGACACAAAAGTTACCAAATAATAATTCAAATGTTCTGTTTAGAATTAATTTAATTAATCCCGAGTACTTCAATCTATTTATTCAATCGAGAATGAATACATAATGTATTTTTATATTGAAATAGTGTCCTTAACCAGGTTAGAGTTATATGAATTAATTTGCTTTTATTTATTTTTATTTAAAAATTTTAGTTTTTTTTTTATTTATTCAAATTAAATTGGAATCTAAAGTAGATATAATAAAGTCAGGTATCAATATCGTACAATTTTTTTAGATTCTGAACGGAGTGATGAATGTATTGATTTTACAATGATGTGTGTTTTTTTTTTTTTTTTTTTTTTTTTTTTTTTTTTTTGTTTTTTTTTTTTTTGTGTCTGTCGACAACATTTGGGGCAGTAAAAATGCTTCGATTTTCAACTTCTGCCCCTCTTTGAAAAGGAAATCGGATCTAGTTGGTACTTTGGGGGGTCAAAAGTTAAAAATTTTCAATATTTTTTAAATGAGTCGGGAAAAACCTTAAAAAAATGACGGAAAAAACGGGATTTTTTACCCACAACCAGTTTTCGTCAAAATCAAATTTTTATTTTGCTATAACTCAAAAACTACTTGATGTAAATACTTGAAATTTTCACAAAATGTTTATATTAGCGTTCTCCATACACAGTTAAATTTTTAAAGAATTTTGACTTTTTTTAAGCTATTTATAGGCAATTGAAATTTTTAATTTTTTTTAGTATTTTTTTTTTAAATAACGATAACAATTTTTTGGCCGACCAGAAAATCTTGAAAATTTAATACAAGGTTTCTTATAAGTTGCTTTTAAAGTGATAAAAAAAAATCCGAAATCGTTAGTCACAATTTTTTTTTATAAGTGCTTAAAGTTCGAATTTATACGAAATATGTCAAAATTGCGAAAATTTGCAAGTAATTTTGTGGTTGAAAAATCGTAAAATTTTTTTCTTTTATAACTAAGTTTTGAAAATTTGGTACAAGGTTCTCCATACATTTTTCTTTAAATATCTGTAAAAAAAACTATACCGGATTTAGACAAAAAATTTTTATGAGTGTTTGAAATTTAAATTTTTACAAAACCGCGTTAAATAACGGTTTAGCCTCAAACGGTTTTTGATATTTGTTGTTATTCAAACAGTATAAGTCGTAAATACTTGAAAATTTTACCAGTTATTGAGATTGCCATTTTCTTTTAGTGATTTGATTTTCAAAATATTTTGACTTTTTTTGAGCTATTTATAGACAATTGAAATTTTCAATTTTTTTTTATTTTTTTTTTATAAATGTTGATAAAAAAAATTTAGCTGGGACAAATTACTTGAAAATTTAATTGAAGGGTCCACATAGCTTGTTCTAACTCTGATTCAAAAATTATAAAAATACATAGGCACAATTTTTTTTTATTAGCATTTGAAGTTCAAATATTGACACAAATTCGTCAAAATCATGAATATTTTTCACTATTTGGTAGTAAAAAATTTATAAATATTTTACTATCAATAGCTAAGAATTGAAAATTTAATACTATGCTGTCCATAAGTTAAGCTTACAATAATTATAAAAAAGTTTGAGGATTATTCAATTTAAAAAAATTTACGAGTGTTTAAAGTTTTAATTTTAATTTGAAATCAAAAATACGCGTGTAAAATTACGTTTTACTAATAAATAATTTTCGATTTTTGTTATTTTTAAAAAATTATCAAACGTAAGATCTTGAAGCTTTTACTTTAGTGTTTGAATTTGTGAATTTTTTTCAAAATATAATATATGACAATATTTAAATATAATACATCCCAGACTGACAAATCATCTCCGTTCAGAATCGTTTTTCGTATACAATGATACCTATCATTGCATTCAAATTTAACCTACCATAGTCCGAGGTCCACCCCATCCCCTAATGTACAGCAGATCGATACTCACTTACCCGCTTTTTTTTTTTTTTGAATACAGTTAAAACAAAACTTATTGAGATTATTATATGAATAAAATAAATTCTAATGCATCGTTTTATTTTTGTATTTGTAGTTTCTAGAACTACACACTTACTAGAATAGTGTTAAAAAAAATTCAATATCATAATAATAAGGAATAAATATATTTATATCATATTGAAGAATTGTTTAAATCTATTTGTTTAACATACACTCAAAAATCTAAAAGGTAATTCATGTTGAATTAAGTTAAGAAAACATAGAATTGATAATAAAGATTTTATGATTAGATAATGAGGAACTATTTACTTTAAAAATAAGAAAAAAAAAATTATAATTTTTATATTTTACCGTGGTTAAATATAATATTAAATTTTTTAATTATTATTAATGCTTGCACGTTTATAGTTTAATAATTAATTCAGTAGTATTTTCTATAGATAAATTGACATAAATCTGTCGACTTTTTTTTTAGTATTTCTATTAGTTATATAAAAGTTATGATGATTTAACATTTTACATAAATAATTATTACTTTTTGTTTTAAACTGATAGTAAGCTATTGATTATACAATTACATTTTCAAATTAGGTTAGTACACTTTTGATCATCGACTGATGTTTAAACTATTTAACGATATTATAGCTGGAGGAATATTAAACTAATAAAGTTTGAATATTCTTAGTAGGTAACTTAGTTTCAAGAAATGTCGATGAATTAAAAATAATGATGAAATTTACTTTTTAATAGTTATATTATCATCGCAAATATAATAATAATAATAATAATAATAATAATACATTCCTCAAATTACGTATAATGTAATATTTCATAATAATACGAGGATTGTATAGATACATATTATACATATATTTTGTAGATGATAAAATCCCATATCTGAACTTTAAATTCAACGCATGTGATAAGAACTGTATCAGTATCCGGTTAAAAATTGTCAAATGTCCCGTTAGACTATTAATTTATATTCACGTATATACAACACATATAAGGAATACGATTCATTATACTTGTCAGGTTTTGTTAACTTTGATTTCGATTTTGTTTTATTTTTACGTTCATTACCACACCATATGTTTTATAATCAGTAAATGTGTAGATAAATTATTATTGAATGCAAAAATTATACCACAGTATTTTGTATAATCTAATATAGTATATAATTCAATTGGCAATTTACATGCAGCTTATGAAAATATTTGAAATCCCATATTACTTCCAACGCTGTGCACTCCTTACACGTTGTTTGGATTTCTTTGAATCACTGAATCCAAATGTAGGCGCAGAATATAAATCCTGAGCACTTATAGTACGAGAAAAGTGCGTTTGGATTAAACGTACTGTGAAATACGTGTTTGAGTCAGTTCAATACTACAGCAGTTATATCGATGTGATGGAACTCTATATTGACTATTATCATTCTCTACACGAGTATATTATAATACATTTTTAAGGCTCGTTAAAGCCTTTCAAAACACAATAATAATTATTAACAATGATAAATCAGTAATTGAAAATTCGTTTAAAAAAAATTCATAGTTGTAGTATCGAAAATATCTACAGAAAGTGTATATACTGCATCTCAAACTCAATTTAAATTATATTTTATTATAAATTTGATTGAAATAAATTATTGATTGATTTAAATTTACAACGATTGTCGATGCCCAAAAGTTTCTTAATAATAATAATATAAGTATTATTTTTTTTAAATAAAATATTTAAATTAAAATATGAATTTGTATAAACTGATTTGTTCTGATAGATATGATAATACACGAAATTAAAAAAAAAAATTAATATATAGAA
The DNA here is from genome assembly GCA_020882235.1 of Schizaphis graminum. Taxonomy (NCBI): domain Eukaryota; kingdom Metazoa; phylum Arthropoda; class Insecta; order Hemiptera; family Aphididae; genus Schizaphis; species Schizaphis graminum. The sequence continues at coordinate 40,009,966 of CM037031.1, forward strand.
AAAATATTATAAATTTTAGATTCTGATTAAAGTCATCAATGTATTACTTTTACAATTATGAGTGATTAAAAATAAATATTTTTGTGTACAGAATTACCAAACAGTAAAAATACTTCCATCTTAAGATTATTTGAGGATAGTTTCTAATTTAGTCAATACAATGGAGAATTAAAAGTTTTTCATACTTTTTCAAAAATGTATAAAAATAATAATAAAAAGTACTTTTAATAATACCAAAAATTTTAAAATTTGATTTGTCATTATCTTTACTTAAACATTAATTTAACACATCGAATCCAGTAATCTATCTATGTACACTTAATGACAAGGTATACTCAAAACGCACTATAAATTGAAGTGAGATTCCTGGTTTTTAATACTCTAGTATCACTAGATTTTTCTACATTATTCTATCTTATTACTAATTTTTAAAATATATATAATTTGTTAAGTTTTATGCCGTTAGAATATGATCCAAAAGTAAGAATAACATGATCTGTAAAAAAAATCTATATAATGTTCAATAGAAAATGTCACATAACTCATTTAGTCCATCTTATTATCTTTATTTTTATATTATCTAAATCAAAATATTGATAGCTATCAGATGGTTATCAATAAAGCATGATTTAAGATATCAATACCAAACGATCAACGATAAATCTGTTGTTTCACACTTAAAATACTAGTACATGACAGATTAGTGACTTTACCGGTTTTATTTTTATATAAATTTTCACATTTAATTGTAGTTATTAATCGATTAGATGATCGCAATATATATTAATATTTAAGATAATGTTTTCAATATTTTTAAATAACTCAATTGATTGTTGGTTAAAAAAATTCTATACCTAAATTTAATAACCTTATTATATCATGGAAATAATTTATACGTTTTATGTGGAGAAAATTTAATGAAGTATACTATTTAATTATATAATATTTATGAAGAACTATATAATTCACCTGCGAGTAGTGTTCTGTCTATAATCTACACTTTACTATGGGCTTTCAATTATAAGACAAACTATAAAGTAGACTTAATTAAAATACTATGACATAATTTAAAACTTAAATTCTTAATCAAAATATGAAATTAATACGCAATGCATCTATTTTAAATGTGATTAAAACCATATGTTAGTACTTACTACTAATGTATATTTTATTCATTAAAATAATTATTATTTAACATAGGTAGTTTAAAAATATATTTTTCAAGAATTTTATATTATTATTCATTTATAATTGTATTCTTATATAAGCTATTATTAAATGTGAACTATTACTTCAATTTTATTTAATACTTATAGATTTTATATTACATACAAATTACAAAATTACACCAATTTAATTGAATTTATAAGGATATATTCAGGTTCAAAAACTATTTTAAATGGGTCTGTTGTTTTGCATAATAAACCAAGATTCTAACCAATTTTGGGATTTAATTTAAAAAATAAAATGTATTTTGTATACAACATGCATTTTTATTGTTGGAATAAAATAGATTTTTTTTATACATAATCACGATTGAAAAAAAAATTATAAAATTATTAAAACAATTAAAAGTATTATAATTATAAATTAAATTATTATATCGTGCTGAAACAATGATTGTTAAACTTAAAAGATAAAGGAAATGTAATACCCTTATACTCGTATTATCGTGGTAATTATTTTTTTTTAATTAATTTTAGAATGATATAATATAATAGTTCTTTTGTGAAATAATTAATCTATGATGAGATAATAATAAATTATATATGTAGGTATATAATCCTTATCGTATGATTTGAAAAAAAAATATGCATTTATATCACTCTATTTATAGTAATTAAGTACAAACGAATACACAATTGAGGTTAAACTAACTTGAAATATCACAATTGTTAGAGATGTATTATAAGTTGTGTTTAAGTTAAAGTAAAAAAAAAAAAATTAATAATAATAATTAAAATGAAATAACATAATTGATATAATAAATAATTAAGTAATTTGTCATACATTTTACTCTGAGACAATAAGTTAATAATTACAAATAAAAAGCTTAGTTGAATTCCAAAAATTAATATTCTATAAGGATAAATCATAAATAAGAGTAATAAGACAAACATAGTTATGGTAAATAAATATTAAAACCTATGCGTATATAGATTATAGATTATATACATATATTACAGTGTTGGGTAAATTACTTTTAAAAAGTAATGGAATTACGTTACTCGTTACTTAACATATTTTTATTTTAATTACATTTGGGTTACCTAAAATTATTTTATCACGTTACGTTACTTTTTCATAAATAAAGTAGTGTGTGGTAGTGCGTTACAAATAACGTTACTTTTTTTTTTATCTTAAAATTCAAAAATATCAGTCCATTTGTTTGATTAATAAATAAAAATATATAAATTAACTTAACAACTGATTTTTTATGAAGGAACAAGGAACTAAAAATATTTAAACAAATTTGAGGAAATTAATAAAATTTAATCAAAATTAAAACCTTTAGGTAACAAAACATTGGCTGCCAGCATAAAAATAGTAAAATAATAAAATACTTATGTAATGATTATATTTTATTTCATGTAATTGAGTAATTTGCATCGCTTAAATAAATATGTATCTCAATAACAATTTTTTTAAATGAACTCCCATAGTCCCATAGTATATTAAAATAAGTAGGTAGGTACTAGTCACTAGCCACTAGATAGTACTTAAATAAAACAATAATACAAATGCATATTTCGGTATTTTACGACCCCTTTATTCTTAAATAATTATGAATTCTACTTAATTCTACTTTTAATTTTTCTAGAATATTTTATTATCTTATTTTTCTACTACATTCAAAACTATTATTTTAATAAGTAATGTGGAAAATAACGCATTATTGTGTTACTTCATAGAAATTACTTTTAAAAAGTAATTGCGTTACAATTACGTTACTGTAAGTAAAATGTAATGAAATTACTGCTGCGTTACTGAAAAAGTGATTGCGTTACAATAATTTGTAATTTGCGTTACTTTACTACCCAACACTGCGGCGGATATATATATATATATATTTATTTATTTTCATCAAATAGGTTTTTAAATTTGTTTAAATATTTTTTTCTCAGAAACTTGATTATATTTTACAAGTTTTCCAAAGTTATTATAAACAAGAAACCACCATTATCATGTTATTAATCTCAACTAAATTATAATATACTTTATACACACAATAATTGAATAACGTATGTAATAAATCTGACTCCAGTTATACGTATCATGATTTATTTTGTTCAACCGTAACTCATACCATAGTAATATTTAACTGATGTAGACAATAATAAGAAACTGCTGATAAATTAAAAAACAAATTGTTATAATATCTTCAAAAATATTTGTATATAAAAAAAATAGTAGTCTCAATAAGTGGTATAAGACTAGGCTTAAAGAATTTATTATTGTTTGAATATCGGCATTTATAATACTAGTCATAATATTGTATAAAGTAATAAGTTATATATTTGTTTCATATATTTCTTTGAATTTTTTCGCCCAACTCTAGTATAAGAATTGTTTTATATGACAAGATAGCATACTAAGATATATAAATAAAAATGTATATCCAAAAAAACATGAATTCCTATAAAATTAAACATTTAAGTATGTATAAGTATATTCTTATATTTATATAAAATCCTTTAAGTAACCGATTCTCACAATTTGCACAATAAACTAAAAAAAAAATAATTCTAATAAATATAATTATATTTAGGTAGTATACAATTATTTTGTTAAATAAGCGATATATATATATTATATATATTGATCTTTCAAATTTTAAGTTTTAAATAAAAATTTAAAAGATTATCCTTCACGTTGGTAAAATAAAGTTGAGTAAAATTTCAAAAAATTCTAAATAATTTTCATTTTAGCTATAATGCTATATATATATCATCCTGCATTTTACCGGAATTGATTGATTTTGTTGTCATACTTGAAGAGTAAAAAAGAAAAAGAAACGTAAGATGACGTCAATCCATTTTAAAATATACATAGTAATAATAATATGCAGTAATTTATTTTAAAGCACAGAAATAGAACCAGAAACTACTTTAAAATTACGAAAAAATCATTATTAAAAAGCTAATAACCTAAAAATATATTGTAGCCAAGTGACATACAATATTACTCGGTAGTTTAATCTGTGTATTTCTAATATAATATAGCTAGATTCTATTCTATGGGGAGTTGGTATGTTTATGGTAGGTAGGTATTTAGTTTTCGAGCGAGCCCAATAACAATTTTTCACAAAAACTTTTTCAATTTAATCAACGTTAAGAAACTACACGGGAGTACATTTTATTAATTTCAATATATATTCCATATAAATTAGCTTTATATAACATTTGATTTCTCATCGTTATTTTTTTTTTAAAATTATTTAGCGTTCGATTTTAATTAATTGTTGTGTAAAATAAATTTGTGAACACTACCTATTTATTATTTACTCTTATAAAAATGTTGCTTTAATATTATGTGTTTTATATACATTTTTTACGGTCAAGTTATACTATTTTAATTTTGATTGATACTATAATAGAATATACGGATTATGTGTAAATAATCTAACTCAACTATTATGGAAGGAAGAAATAGAAACGCTAATGGCGATGATGTAAATATTTAATATATAAAATATATTATTACAATATTAATAGGATAAAATACAATACATTATTAACTACGAAAAGTGTAGTAGATAGACACTTTACGTGCGTGCCTACACATGTACTAAAGTGAACATATTATTATTTCTACCATTGATTCATGTAATTTGGTAACCTCCAGAGTATAAAATATAGCGTGCAAGGAACCACAGATGGTTTTTCGATTATAAAACAATTGTTGTTATTATTACAATATTATATAAAATTATTATTTATAAACATATTATTTCAATGCCTTATAATAATAACAATATTGTTCTATATATTACTGAAATATTAATATGATAATATATTATATTTTTTTATTTTTTTTTTTTATATTCGTAAACCGGCGCAATGTATAGGCAATTTAGGCACGTCGTTGTGTACGTGTTATACAAACGGTAGCCCGCATTGTTGTCGATAAACCGATTTAATTATAGGAATCTCATCACTAAGACTATATTATAATAACATATTATTATTATTATTATTATTATTATTATTATTATTATTATTACTATTATCATATCAAGACACTACTAACCGCCCTTGCAGACACATGGTTTAATACTGAACAACGGAAAATTCATGGTTTCCAAACAGCTTGAATACGAAGCGACTGTTTTAGTCACACTTCACGGTTAAGACTTAAAAGGACAAGATACAGTCCCTGTTTATCTAATGAGCAATGTGGTGCGATTTCACTATGCAAAATCAAAACTGTTACCATCTAGGTTAGTATGATAATATTTAAACAACTTAAACCACATTTTAAGATAATAATTTAGATTCTGAGAGGAGCGATATATATATACTATTTATAGACTTAAAGTAAGAGTATAATATTATATACGACGAGTACTTGAAAAGATGCTTCATTTTCGACGTTAGGGTGGTTTCGGATAAGAAATTATAACTAGTTTGTATTGATGAAAGGTCAAAGAAATCCCCAATATTTTGTAAAATAATTAAAAAAAAGAAAAATATTTATTCAAAATCAGTTATCAAGAAAATCGATTATTATTATTTTTATTTTTATTTTTTTGTGTTAAATGAAACGATAAATGTCATAATTCTTTATTGTCCATTTTATTTGATATTGCTATTTTGTTTTTTTGATAAACGGTGGCGGTGCAGCTTGGTGTCACGTGCAATTAAGTTCTTATAATGAATTTATTATATAATTATAACCTCTGTTGTCATACTAAAACTACGCCGGTTTGACTGAATGAATTATTATAAAAATAAATTATTTAATGAGGCGGTAATCCGATTTCTAATTTCGTTTTACCCACAACAAATAATACTAAGTACTTATTTAATTAGTTATGAATGAATTGTATTGTGTGTGTATTTGATGGTCTGGAGATGATAAAAAAGGAACTTTAAAATAATAATAATATATATACGTATATATCATGAAATGCCATACTTAGATGATTGTTTTTCACACTTATCGACTATTCTAGAACAGTTCTCACGATTAATCAACAAAATTATATTTTTTCTATGTTCTACATATAACTTGGTTATCGATAAAAAAAAACAATAATAATGTATTTTAATAATTTAAATAATAAATGTTTCGTTGTAAATATTATTATAGTATCACAGCTGTATATTATGTAACATATATTAACGAAATGTGTACTTTATTGTGTTTAATGACTTTTAAAGTGACGTTTGTATAATATATACAATGGTCGTATATTTAAGGATTTGTTTATATTGTCCACGATTATAATAGACTATTTATAGTGTTATTATGCGTAAATTATACATTATATCTAAATAAAAGTATACTAGATCTCTAGAACTGGCCATATGAAATATAATACTCTATACAAAAAGTACATCATATTATAATAACTAATATCATTATATAATATGCAAAAACAAACTGGATAATCTAGGTACTTTGTAGTTTGTATGGACTACATCTAATTATAAATATATTTATTAGTATGATTTGAATAATGTAAAATATATGAGAAGGATAATATAATAAAATAATATGATATAAATAATAAAGATATAATACGTATAATATAAATACAATATTGTTCTTTATGGGGATAAGATAGTTCATAAAAACTTCGAAGTTTAAATAACATTTGAAGCTAAATCAAGACAAACGGCACTTGATTTAAAATTAATGATTTACTAAAAACACAAATAAAAACAAAATATTTAACTGATGATCTTTAATTTTCATAAAAACCTATGGTATACGTATAAATTATTATAAATGATAACAGTTATGAATTATCTATTTGTTTTATGGAAAAAATTATAAATTTTTCTAACAGGTGTTAATTACTTATTTAGTTTAACTTAAATTAATTATTATTTATGTTTTTTTTCGTTTAATTTAAAATTTCAAGACACCGTATCTTGCGATTAATAGAGTAATAGTGTATGAGAGCGATTTATAATAATTAGAAATAATCCGTCTTAAATCACATCGCCTGTATCATAGTATGATTTTAAATCAGTGTTTTGATAATCCATTACATTTAAAAATAAGTTATGCTAATATTTTGGTTTAGTAAAAGTAGTATTTATAAAGAATTTATCAAACCGTATGTATTCATAAACATTTTTGTTAATATTATTATGCCTTTGGAAATTAATTATTGAAAACGTGAACTAACAACTATTTTAAACAATATATTACGGTACAGATTACAATAAATTGTTGCAATTAAAAGAGAGTAAATATATTATATATATCATTGGTCAATATTACTAAAACCACAAAATATAAAAAAAAAATTGTTTTGAAATAAATACATTTTTAGCATCTAACTTTAGAATTAAAATTACAATTGTAATCGACATATCCTTTTTTTCGAAACTGTATACTGTAACTTTCAAAATTTTTCAGATTTATCTGAAGTTTATTTCCATAAAACGAAACATATTATAGTTATGTTAAAAATTAATATCATTATCGTTTAATTTTATTATTATGTTTGGTGTAATAAAAGCTTTAAAAGAGAATCATAAAATTATAGTATTGCACAACTGTATCTTTGTAATACAATAATCAACTGTTTGATAATTGCTGATATGTTTGTTATTAATGCCGATATTATACTAAACGAATCAACAACTATATAAAATAAATACAGTTCTAAAATCGAAACTAATTTAAATGTTCCATTATTTCTCTGTTTTTATAGTACAACTATATAACATTTGTTTATTGCAGCAATTATCAATGCGCTTTACTTTAATAGTTTAGAATATTGCAAAATCCCGTGAACACTAATCTTGTGCTGAAAAAGTAATTTTTATCAATTACTATCGTTGGACATGAAATCAAATAATATTTGTTTTACATTTAATTTAAACAAATGTTTTAACAAACTAATAGGTATGCGTATTAGAAAACATTTGTAAAATAATTTATGTACATATAAAATATGTAAAGTATAAATTGACAACCACGTATAAAAATCTTTTTTGACAAAATATGTAGTTTATTAAAGTTGAGTAAATATATATTAATATTTTGCTTATATATGACGTTGTTCTCATGGATTAATATTGGAATTAGTTGCTTATGTCTTAATGAGTTAACCATCAGATAAATTATAAGTAAACTTAGTTTTTCGTATTAAATTTCTTATAAATCAGAGTGGTGTTAGTTTGCTTTGGTAAATGTAATTAATATATTATAATATAATATATAGTGTGAATGAGATTGGACTAATGATTATTAAAAATTATTATATATGCAATACAAATAATATAATAATTCTGCTAATTATAAATAAATAATTATTTCATGCGATTCGCAAAATACAAATCTAGTTACTTTTAATGTATGATATGTTGATATGCTTATTACATTTTATCATGTAATCCAGAATCAAACTAAAATATTTGATTTATTTTAATCTTTCAAACGAACTAAATTTTAGACCATATGCGGTATTTAGTTTTGAACTAAACTTTAACAAATTAACTATTTGATTAATTAATTTTTATTTCAAAACAAATACCTTTTGATTTTATAAATTTATAATCGATTTGTTCTCAATAAAAGGTATATATTATAGTATTAAATTTTCAAATTCTGTATTTTATTTAAGCATTTATTTGAACAATAAATTAGGAAATATTAAATTATAATATAAATTATTATTATAATATTATAATATTATCACAGTAACGAAAGTCAACGAAAGGACAAGCAAAAGGATAATATGAGTTTATCGGTAATCTGCACAAACGCCACAAACAAAAAGTAGCAAATGACATTTTGGAAACGACGATTGAACGATTCCATCATTAAATTTCACATCAGTGGTATTATTATGGTGCAAAGTTGATGTATACCAATACGTATACATAAACGAAATAGGTAAGTTTGTTTGACAGACGATCATGAATGATGTAAGGCACGTTATACATATAAAAATATATATTATTACATGTATATGATATACAGTAAATCCAATCATGTAATAATACGCTATTGTCAAACGTAATACCATTGGACTTTTATTTTTTTATGAATAAAAACATTTTCAAAAAATACGTAAAAGAATATAAAACTTGTATATTATGACAGTATTTATGGTTTGAAACTTTTAAATTCTGAATAGCATAAGCCATTAGAAGGATATCACTTTAATAATGTTCGCATACATTATTACGTCTTGTATTTCGGGTTTACATTTGGCGAGCAGTAATAATCTTCGTTAATTATCATTCATACATGTTTGAAATCGAGCACAAATTAATTGTATTACATTAAAATCAACAAAAATTCTATACATATCTATCATACAACGTTGTGAGCGAATCCATATTAGTTATAAACTTATAAATATATTTATTAATATTTATATATTATAATATTATTTATTGAATAGACCTTGTAAATTTCAAAAAAAATAATTTTTTACCGAGACCGAGAGTTTGCTTTAAATTTTTTACAAGCTAAAATTTAGAATTATATTTTTTTAGCGAAGTTATCACTAACTCTTATTATGATATAATTTTTTAAGCCTTCTCTGTCGTTTTGTACAGAGTAAAGGCTAAAATAACAATTTTTTATAAGACTTAAATGGTGTAATTTACATAATTTATATTTCATTAATTTAAATGCTATATTTAATTAAATTAAGTATAATTTACACATTTTTATTTAAGGCATGCAATTGAGTGCACTCCTCAACTATAAAATGTGCTAAAAAATAAAAATATAATTTAAGGTTATAATAAAGGCTTACAAAAATATAAATACAAAACTTGATAATAAACTTAAAAAATTTAGAATACGAAAACAATTTAAAACGAGCTATAACTATAATTATTTATCACCATATTACATTTTTTTTATATAAATTTAATATTATATAAAATATGCATTATCCTGTTGTAATGGAAAAAAAAAATTATATTTGCATCTATGCAAGTATTATTATTAGTATTATTTTCCATACCAGTTTTCACGTATTAAAATATTATTGGAATTGATTTGTATGATTATAATTGCTGAACTTATACTAATACAATAATATGATCAATTTCATAAAATTATTTTAGAACCTCGTCAATAATATTCATTTGATCTTTTAAGCGATAGGTTCTAGTATCCAATGTGTAAGTTGGGATTTTTAAATTGACTGAATTAATGAGCAAAAATAAAAAAAAATTATATATTATTCCACTGAGAAAATAACATGCATTTAGTTTCGTCATTTTAAGCTGTTACTTCAATTATGTGCGTGATAAAATATAATATTTTTTTTTTATGGTAATTGATTTTACGTTTTTTTTTTTTTTACAAATTACAATCGTTTCATACAAAAATTTAAAATATTATACGCTATAAATTATTATTATCTTTTACTATACACCGTAGATGTTAATAAAGTAAAAATATATATTATAAATATATTATTGTATATTGTTGGAATCGGCTTAGGAAATAATTATTGAAGATGGTTTTTTTTTTTTTTTTTGTTATCTTGAATTGCGCTTTTGACAGAAAATTGGTGAAATTAAACTGATATCTATCTTAATATACAGAGTGATTTTTTTATCAAACAACACTCATTATTTCCAAAAGTATTCATGTTTTTGAAAATATATTTTTACATAGTTTCAAATTGTTAAAAAAACAACGTTTTTATAAAAAAATTATATTTTTAAGTATTTTTTATCATTATAATTTTTTAAGTTTTTTACTTTTTTGAATGATAACATAGATGTTTAATTTCATATTCCAAACAGAATAATTTTCTGAGTATTTCGATACATAAAAATCGAATTTAGGGCGAGTAGTGTATGAGTTATACGTATTTAAAGTTTAGTTGCGTGGAGTGGAGTGGTACAGGGTTACCCCGCAAAATGTTTGTCCACTACTCCGCTTGTCTAAACTTTAAATAAGTATAACTCATAAACTATTCGCCCTAAATTCGATTTTTATGTATCGAAATAATCAGAAAATTATTCTGTTTGGAATATGAAATTAAACATCTATGTTATCATTCAAAAAAGTAAAAAAATTAAAAAATTATAATGATAAAAAATATTTAAAAATATAATTTTTTTATAAAAACGTTGTTTTTTTTAAAATTTGAAACTATGTAAAAAAATATTTTCAAAAACATGAATACTTTTGGAAATAATGAGTGTTGTTTGATAAAAAAATCACCCTGTATATTATACACAGTGATTAATCGAACATTTTGAATGCAATTTTTTTCAATTAATAGTGAATGACATGAAAATAATTTGTAAAAAAAAGAATCTTAGTATTTAAAAAAAAAATCTAAAGTAAACTCAACACTTCCAAAAATCAGTAATTGAATAAATCCATTTTTAAAGAAAAAATTTGAGGAGGGTAGTTAGCAACACTGTTTATCTGTTTATGTTTTAAAAACTGAATATGAGCACATTCTTCAATCTGAAACGATACATGTAATTTTTTTCATTAATTAAAATAGAATTGATATTATCGTATTGTTTAAATAAATTGAGAATTAAAATAATTTAGAAGATTAGAGTATTATACAGAAAGAATGAGGTGATTAATTGAAAGTAATCTAAATAATTACAAAAAGTATTTGATTTTTAATACTTAAATCACACAAGTGTGTTATATTTATGTTTATTCAAGTTTTTTATTATTTCGTGTCACGGTTCAATTATAGATTTCTTATTAAAATAACTGTCTTTGGATCATTATTAATTCACTATATTTACATTGTTTAACTGATAAACAATTTGGTTCTTATAATTTAAATTATTATGACAATTTCACTAAAAAATATTATCAATTTTAAAATATTTATAAAGTTTATGTTTATACCTTGATACATACTATTACAAAATTAAAAAAAAATTAGGGTGTAAAGTAGTTAAAAAAAAAATGCAAATTAAAACTTTTTAAATGACCTAGTATAATGAAATTATAATTTATGAATGTTTAATGAGCTAATCATTTTTTTAAAAATAGAGTTTTATTTGATTTAAAATATGGTTTAGATATTAAGCTACGTTAGTACAAAGCGTAAATAATATAATAAGTTGAGAGTTTGGACGTTTTAAAATATTTGTTCCCCCTTATAGGTACCTATCGTTCTTTCAAATAAATAATTAGTTCAGTGCTTATTCGTAAAATAATTTTTTTTTATTTGAAAAATTATTCAGAGTTAAATGCCTAACAGTCCCATAGTTCATAAATTAGTCTTGAATGTTCAATTTCTTAGTAGGTACTGATATAAATATTAAAAAAAAATTAAAAAATATATTTTTGTTTGTCTGATAATAGATTTATCTCAAATGAAATGTTCAATAAAAGAATTCTAATTTAGCATTATTTTGAAGTTTATTACTACAAAATATTATTGTATTTTTTTTTTTTATCAAATAAAATTTTTACCGCGATGTTACTCCCTATAACTAAAATTTAGTTTTGATTGAATAACTTGTGTAAGATTTTAAATAAATATAGAGTTTTCTTAATATTTAAGTATTTTATTTTTTTTTTTTTTTGAAAATTGTTAATGTAACTTTTCTATACATATGAATAAAAAACTATTATGAAAAAAATTGGAGAAAACGGTAATAACTTTAAAATTATACACAATATAACATTCTCGATATTCGATATTATCATGCATTCTCAACTTATGAAATTGGTAGACTCGACGTTTATAAAACTCTGTCATACTATAAAAAAAATACCATTTGTGATAGAGATTTTAAACTAGCGACAAGTACGATATTTCTTCGGATAAATTCACTGCTTTAATTTAAATGAACATGAGTGGTATGATGTGGTGAAATTAGATTTCAAAAATGTACATAATATAATATATACAATATAAACATGAAAGATAATTTAAATTTATTATACTTACCCTAGTGTGGATAAAACAAAAGGTAATTGATCAAAATTATCTGATTTTTTTATGAAAGTAGGTAGTATGTGAGCTGTCACTTACAGAAAAATCCAATATACGAAACTACCTAATATAAACAAATACTATAAAAATGATTTTAAAATAATATGTAAAATATAAGAGGAATATTATGATAATCTCATATGGAAAGAGATTTAAGAATATAGAATCAACATGATATTTCAGAGATTGTATTTATTTTTATTTTGAGGTTTATATTGTTTAGTAACGTAGGCTATAATGGTTCAAAAAACTTTTCAAAAAAACTATTTCAAAACTTTGAATTTAAGATTAACAATGTATTTATTGATTTTTAAGGAAAATAATAAATATATTCAAGCAATATTTACATTAATGTTACAAATATATTACGATGTCTAATTTATCATAATATTGAATCGTATTTTAAAATTCATTTTAAGCTTATTAAAGTACAAAAACATTTTTTTTTTTTTGAAAATAAAATTTATACAAAATAAATAACCAATTCTTAAGAAGTATTACAATTGTCATTTATAATTTTTTTAATGTATCCTTATTTCGCATTGAGAACTTAGGCTTAGCTATTAACATTAAATGACAATTATAAATTGTTGATCTACTAATAAAATTATCAAAACTTTAGCTAAGTTGATACTGTATACTTGCATCTTAATAAATATTTTTCGTTGATTTCTAATGTTTTACTTTAGATTTAAAGAAACTACAAAACGAATAAAACGGAGTTATAAAATTTAGAAAAAAATAGAATGATAATTTTTCCAATTGATAAATAAAGCTATAACTATTAAAACATTTTTGAGATGGGTTACTATAAATCTTCTTAAATTAAAATTTTTTTAAATGAAACATTATTTTTTATAAAATTCCATGTACAATAAAATTAAATAAGAATAAAATATTATTCAAACTAAAAAACTATGCAAATTTTATTATTTATGAAGATTTTAAATTCTGATTAATTTTCGATTAATTAAAAATTACCTCAAAATAGATTCATAATACATTAAGGAGATTACCTTTATGTTAAAAAAAAATTATTTAAGTTTTAGACAAGACTTTTCCATGATTAAATTCAAATTTTCAGGAAAGTTATATGCCTGACTTAATCTATAATAGTTTGCAATACGGACAAGACTTTCTGTAAGATCCTTGTAAACTTAAAACTATTGTTTTATAATCGAATATATTATAAGTGGATAATATAATAATGAGAATCAAAAAATACTTATTATTTATACTTTTATTTCAAGCTCAAAATTACTATCTATAAGTACTCATTCTTTGTTTTAAGTATAACAAATAATAAACACATTTATAATAGAGTATTTTATTCTAAAACATAATTTAATATTAAAATAAAAATGTATTGGATTTTCAAACACAGTTGATTATCCTATTGAGAAAATTAAAATTATATTTTGATTATCAGTACCTATCTATCATTAAATGTATTATGATTAAATTATTTTTGAAATTATACCTAATTGTTTATTGTTTTGTAACTCAAGTAAATAAATGATCTGTATATAAAATAATTTTTGGAGATTAAGAATAAGTAATAACGATTTATCAATAATTGTCGATTAAAATTGTATCAAATATCCGTAATAAATAGTCTGGTTACTGCAGAATATGATGTTTTTTATCATAGTTGCATTGCAGAATCTCAATTTTTTAAATATTATAGTAAATAATAGATGGTGAAATATATATTTATGAGACATACTAACAAACATTCAGCTAATGATTTATTGGAATTAATAAGGTATGGAAATTTCATATTACGATTGATAATTTGGTCTGTTCTGTTTAACCATGTCATTTTTACAAAATCCTTCTTATTTTACCATAAGATTTAATGTTGTGAAAAATGATTGAAATAAATTTATAAATTAAAACTGATTATAAAAGTATGTTGGAATATTTGTATCATATCATATTATTTACTATATGAATGATCTTAAACATATTGTTAAGATGTAAATTAAAAATAAAGTTTTATTTATTTTATTCGGAACAAATTTAACGATATGACAGAATTAAATAACAAAAAAAAAAAGCATTAAAAAAATAGAATAATAAAATATAATATTTAGTTATGCAAACAGATAACTAAAATTAGAAAACTCCTTCTAAAAGGAATTTTTTTTATTGATATTTATAAAAAAAAATAAAACATCATTTAGTAAACCTTACGGCACATAACAGTATTTTAAAATCTAATGATGGTCCTGACGATAATATTTCCACGATTTCAGAAGAGATGCTATCTAAAAAGATTGTTTTGTAAGTAATTCTCAAAGTATCAAAGGACAAACCATAAATACTTTGTATTCGTGTAGTTTATTTGATGTAATACAATACGACTTTATAAGATTTATTTTATAAAGAAGTTAATTACAATGTTTAATTTGAAACTAAGCTATACACTGGAAATCTAATTTTTCAATTCATTCTATGTATAAGTAAGTCACAAAATAAATAAATGATAAATAACTTACATAGTTACGTAATATATATAAAATACAATGTACATGGATTAAAATAAATTTTATTGGAAAGACACAAAATTGTATTCATATCCGTATTTTTATTGAGCAGACAAAAATAGATCAAATGTATGACTACATAGGTTACATATTCGTATATATAAATACATATAATATGATAGATATTCTATTGTAAAATTAATCAAACACTTTATTTATAATTTTTTTTGTATTTTCGTTTTTTTTTTATATTGTACTTTTCAAATAATATTAGAAAAAGGTTCTATACATTATTGTGTTTTAATTCTTTCAAAAATATGTATGGTAAAGTTAATTTTACCACAATCTTTTCATTTTTTTTTTTTTATCAGACAGTGTGTGTTTGAGTTGAATTTTATGCTCAAATAAATTTGGGGATATACTTATTTTTTATCAATAATATTCAAATTATTTGTGATGCTGATATTTTAAACTCAAAGTTAGGTGAATAATACATTTTTTCAAACAAATATATTGTAATTGTTTTATTTTAAATAATAGATATGCTTAATGAGTGTTAATTAAAAGCAATTTAATCATACTTATTTTAGGTTTATAAAAAAAAAATCAAGTTTTTATGTTGAAAAATAATTAATTTATTGTTCATAATTTTTAATTTACGTTAAAATGCTTTTAGTTTTTGACGATAGACAAATTCATAAAAGTTACGTCGATTTTAAAGACAAGTACATTGAGTGGTTGACTCTCGTCACTCCGCTTCACCTTAGCTCTGGTTTCCTTCTTTAAAAACGCCAGATATGTCACATTTTTAAAAAATAGGTCAAATGTAAAATTATAGTGGAAATATTTGTTTGAGCTTTCTTCTCAAAATGAATCAATAGCAACCTTTTTTTCATATAAGACATGCTTATGTTTATGTTGCTTTATTATATTAAAAATGATATTTAATTTTTTTAATGTTTCATACAATTTTAATGCACACTTTTTCGATATACGTATATTATCAAGCAATTATATGATTGTTTTTAATTCTTTCATATGAAATTCACAACAGTGTCATAATACAGGTTAAAGATAAAAAAATATCTTTAAGTTATTAAAATATAATAATTTACTAATGCTGATATAATTATGAAAGATTTAAGAGCTTTCGGATTTGGATTCTTTTAGCCCATTGGGAGTTATTATATTTTAAATAAAAGACAAAAAATTGTCTTTCTTTCATCAACACAAATATAACTTCAACATGTGAAATAGAAATTTATGAAATGATACAAATCACTAATCAGTATTTCTATCAGGCTCGTTACGAAAATTTGCATAAATCAATATAGCTAATAAATAATGTAAACAAAAATATAATAAAAGAACTTATGAAAATAAAGTAATATAGTATAATATAGTAAATTAACATACTACTTTAAAATTATTTAACATCAAGACACAATCATCAGTAACTCTCAGTTTTCTTCGATATTTTGAATTTAAAATAAGAAATAAGTTTTAAATTTAAAACAAATATTAACATACTAATTTCATAAGTATGCTTTTATGTGTAACATAATGATTTTTTAGTAATATAATAGA
This sequence comes from Schizaphis graminum, assembly GCA_020882235.1. Taxonomy (NCBI): domain Eukaryota; kingdom Metazoa; phylum Arthropoda; class Insecta; order Hemiptera; family Aphididae; genus Schizaphis; species Schizaphis graminum. Next base: position 40,027,180 of record CM037031.1, read on the forward strand.
CACACGAAACCATTGTAAATGTCGTAATGAAAATTATTAAAATTAAAAGTTCAAATAATCGCAAATTGAAAAACGGGTAAGTGGGTATCGCTCTGCTGTATATTAGGGGGTGGGGTGGACCTCAGACTATGGTAGGTTAAATTTGAATGCAATGATAGGTATCATTGTATACGAAAAACGATTCTGAACAAAGATGATTTGTCGGTTTAGGATATATTATATTTAAATATTGTCATATATTCTATTTTGAAACAAATAGTATAGTTACTATATGTTACTATAGTTACTTTATAGTATCTGTTTATTAATAAAAAAAAGTATTAGGCAACATACGCATAATGAGAGTATGAAATTTAATTTAAATTTTGAAATATTTCGTATAAATTCGAACTTTAAGCACTTTAAAAAAAAAATTGTGACTAACGATTTCGGATTTTTTTTTATCACTTTAAGAACAACTTATAAGAAACCTTGTATTAAATTTTCAAGATTTTCTGGCCATCCAAAAAATTTTTATCGGCATTTGAAGAAAAAAAACTTAGAAAAATCGAAAATTTCAATTGTCTATAAGTAGCTTAAAAATGGTCAAAATATTTTGAAAATTTAACTGTAAAGAGATAACTATAATATAAACATTTGGTGAAAATTTCAAGTATTTACAATAATTCGTTTTTGAGTTACAGCAAAATCAAAAATCGATTTTGTCAAAAAGTGGTTTTTCGTAAAATTGCCATTTTTCTGTCATTTTTTTTTGTTTTTCTCGATTTTTTTGAAAACTATTTGAAAATTTTTAACTTTTGACCCCCCCCCCCCCCAAAGTACCAACTAGATGAATTTTCCTATTCAAAGAGGGGCTGAAGTCAAAAATCGGAGCTCCAAATGTTGTCGTCAGACACAAAAAAAAAAAAAAAACACACATCATAGTAAAATCAATACATTCTTCACTTCGTTCAGAATCTAAAAATATATTGAAACTTAAATATTATAAAAACAAATCACTTTTAATGCCGAAAAGTAAATCGTGTATTGATCAATAATAATAATAAGTGTTAATATCAGATATGTCATAATAGTTGTATTATTAATTATTTATTTGTATTTTATTTCGATAACATATTTCTTTTATTTACTGTTCGTTTATTATAACCAGGTAGGTAACTTGGAAAATTAGAAATGATTAAATTTACATAAAAACTTTTTCTGGTCATTCAAAGTTGTTTTTAAGTTTAATAAGTAATAATTTTATTCGTCTTTTGTTTTATCATTTTTATACGATTTAAACGTTCACGAATTAAATTAAACATATGTATAAGCAAAAGCACAAAAAGTTGATAACAAAAGCCGTTAAAATAAGGAAAGTTCAAAATAAAGTCAAATATATTTTTAATATAATAACTTTCCATGAAACTTCTTGAAAATAGTTTGATACAATAAATTGTTCTGGAAAAAAAGTTAATATGTGCTGTCGCGTTTCCAGATTTACATCAATAGCAGGTAAGCCTTTGATATATTTCTCACTTACTATTAGTCCCTATTCAAATCTTATCTAGAAGAAAAATACTTTTCTTACAATCAGATTTACATATTGCTTAGCAAATACTAAAAGAATATTTCAATGTTCTGAAACATACACCTGTGTGTAATTTAAATTGTTTTTCCTTCGTGCATTTTTTAAATAGGTCGGTACCTTATTTAGTAATTGAATGTCCATATAATAATATACTAAATTATAAATTAAAACTAAATTGAAACTCAAAAACACCATAGTTTATTATATTTAAATTTATGTACGAGTATTGGTAAATTCAGGTTTCCTGATACAAATTATAGTTTAATAAATGTTTCAACGATAAATAATTATGAATTTAAATTAATTTCTCTCTTCGTTATAACAAGATGAACGTACATGCTCACGAATAAATAAATATTATTATTTATTTATTTAAGGCAATAATTATAAATAAACTATTTAGCTCTGTACAAGCTATTGTGTATATTAAATATTATAGGCTGATAATAGTATATTAATTATTCTACAACATAAATGTTTGGCCAAGACATTTTCCCATGGTTGAACACTCGTTAAGAAAAATAGAAGAATACTGTTAATTAAATATTTATCAAACTTAAAACTTGAAATAAGAATAACCATAATATTAATGGTTTAGACAATTGAATTTGAATATACAAGTATTCCTGTATTAAAGTATGGTGTAAAGGACATAATTTTGTACTAGAAAATGTAGAATGCCGTTCATTAAGTATGGATGAATAAGTTAAATTAGGTGTAAAATTAATTATATGCTCAATTTTTGCACAGAAAGTCAAGATTTTTTTCTTCATGTAAATCTAAAAACTAGTGACAAATTTCAAGATGCGTATTACAAAAAAAAAAAAAATAAATAATAATAATAATAATCTTACATCTTATAGTTATTGACACAGTAGTTTTTACGGATTAATTTTTTAATCGTATAATATTTAATTTAATTTAATTATAATTAAACTGTACTTAATAATAATATTAAACTAGTTGAATAATAAAATCAAGTCTAGTAATCACAGTTTTAATAATACTTTGCATTTTTTTTTTTTTTTAATTTTTCGGCTAAATAAAAATAAATTAGTATTCAAATGAAATTGTATTCATTTTGTGGAAGATGCTATTTTTGCGGGGAATAATGGACATAGGTACATATATTATATTAAATAATAAAGCATATAATATATTATAATATAATAAAATATATCATAAAAAAATCTTTTATCAACTAATTTTACTGCTTAACCGCTTTTTTTTATAATTTGATTATGATAAAAAGTTCAATAACTTTCCTTTGTTTGTTATAATAAATTTTTTATAACTTATTTAAGTTTATTTCACATCGGTATTTGTAACTATAACCATGAGGCTACAGGTACTACATGCTTGTATTTTATAAATTTATAAATTAATTTTTAATAATTAATAATAATTTATGAAACATTTATTAATGTTCATTCATAGTCTTACATCATATTATAGTTATATAGATTTTAAATCTGAGCGAAGCATCAAAATTTTATATTTATACTTAGCACATACGTCAAGATGATAAATATTTAGTAAAATATGACAAACTAGTTTATTATACGTACAAAATATAAATATTATCATTTATATGGTAATATAATAAATGTGGTTGAAAAGTTTAAATGTGATAAAATGTTCCAATAAGTGTACCTATCAACGCGCTTTATTCAACTTAATGGTGTATTGGTAAAATACTAGGTATATATAATAGCACTTAAAATATTATACTTTAGAATATTTATTTATATTGTACATTTCACATAATATACGATTTGAATAGATGAAAAGGGTTTCGATAACGGGATAAATATGACCGTGAAAACATTTTGAAAAAAAAAAAGAAATCAACAAAAAGAAAAATTAAAAATTCAGTCAGCTTTCAGTTCGTCTTATATAATCAACAGCATACCACGTATTTCAATCGCTATCGCGTGATTTATGAGCCCGTAGACCGCAGTATCCTATGTACGTATCCTAAAACCTAGAGAATGCATCGATAAATCAACAGGAGACCCTTTCTTATCTGTTCTGTGCGCAGAGCGATGTGGACACTGGTTTTCAGACTAAATATTTTTTGTTTAACAACAACATCATAAAGTGTTAGTTTATTTTGAACATAATAATGCCTGCAAGCATAAATTTGTCGGGTGTCATACTAAAAATATTTAATCAATTAAAAACACGAATAAAACACATACATAGGTCGTAATTAATTAAGATTTATGTCATATTTTTGATGATCATAACATAATTATAAAAAAACGTTTTTAAACAAAACTAATAAGTATAAATAAATCATATTTTAGAATGTAACGAATTAAAATATTATGATAATAGTGGTAAATTGAATAAAAAAAACTATTTATTATAAATAATAAGCATATTTTAGTGTTGAAATGAAGAATTATTAGTATGGATATTGTTCAACACATGAATACTGAATTCGATAGTTACAAATAAAAATATAGTTCAAAATATTTATTAGGTATAATGGTGTAATAATAAAACTAAACCACACATAAACATTAAAGCATAATATGCTTTTTTTTTATTTTTAATAAAAATATGAAGTAATACCTTACATAAATTATAAACCTAACATCAATGATACGTTAATTGTATACAAATTGTTTGTTGATAAAATTGTAAAACACATATATATAGATAATATACATAAATAAATGAACATATAGAAGTATTCATGATATTTTTTTTTAGGTATCCTTGTACCTAGGTTAGGTAGGTATTTAGGTAGTTATAGGTAAATCTATATTAACTATGATGTGTGTTTTTCGAATTAAAAATCATAATTTTGTTATCTTTTATTTATATGATAAATTAATTCAAACGACTTAATTTGTAAATTGTAGAAAAAACTATTTTTTTAAAAGAAATACTTGAAATAAGCAAAAATAGAAACAATTCCATTTAGATATTGGGATAACAAACAAATGTGGTGAATTATCCCAACAAATAACAAAAACAGTAGTGTCTAAAATATTTTGATATAGCGCTTTAAGCTGTATCAATAACTTCTATTCGCGAGAACAATTTATAATATACCCACAAACATATAAAAAATATCAAAGTAAAATATTAAAACAAGAAAATACCTATAATAATAGTAATTTCGCAAATAAAGTTTAAAAACGGTCTGTCGTATGTAGTGTGCTACTATATTATCGTTGACAACGATTCAAATATTAATAATTGCTACAATGCTAAAAATATTTCAACTGCAATTGATAAAAAAAAAAAATTGCACTATTTGAATTATTTGTAAAGTATAACTTCAGATACTGATAGTCATTCCACACTATTCTTTAAAAAAAAAATGATTTGTAATTTTAAATATTATTTAATTTGATGTGGAAAAAAATGGTAAAATATATTTAAATCATGTCATAAAATTGATGTTATCCACGTTTAAAAAAAATATAGTACATTTAATACGATTTGGATGTGAACTTAATTAAAAACAAATTTACCAAAAAAAAAAAACCAATCTCAAATATAATAATAATAATGAACTTTATTGCAACAACACATAAATAATAAAGAAAATAATATACATAAATACCATGAGTTACATATTGCAACTACCCCTGAAAGCAAAGCTTGTGCTGGGTGAAATATTATAACAGAATAAAAATTTAAGTAATTTTGACTTAAAAAGTGTTGATGAATCTACAAAATTGACTGATAAACAACTAAATAGTAAAAGTTAGTAGATTCTCCGCAAATAACCGAGAAAATCAAGATCCTTTAAAAGTAAAAAAAAAAAATATAAAGGTATATTTGCAATCTCCTCATTTTTAGATGTTATATTTTAAAGTAACATTATTTAAACATAACATAACCTTTCAAAGCTAAAAATAAAGTGTTTATCAATATCTTGATTTTACTTTCATCAACACTATTTCGAATTAGATTAATTTAAAATTATTATTCAAATTTATTTATAATTTAAGACAATGTGGTTTTTATTTTCCACGTACATGTTTAATGTAGTACCTACTGCTAAAAATAATCAAAGCCTATACAATATTAAAATATTGAAATGTAAATTATTTATACAACGTACGACTGTAGTAAAACCCCAAAAGAATACCGAATTTCCAAATGTTAATACAGAAACAATAATAGTAATATTTAAGAATACAACCTATGAATGAAAAAAAATTATTATTTTTTATTTGCGTGTTTATACGCCATAGTATTAGTACTTGGAAACTGAAATACAATATCGTGTATCTCAATACTAGTATGCTATATTATTGATACCGTGAATTAATAATGAAACAAAATGGTAAATATTCACATTCAATGAACCACTTGTTTTTGTAGTCAAATGCATTGTTTATAAATATGTATAATATAATAATAATAATAATATAATAATGTATAATATTTTTATTTATCATAAGTGGTATGATAAACACCTAGGAAAAAATGCATATTTCAATTGCAGTTTACTAATTGCGCCTAAAATTACTTTTTTAAATACCAATTACGTTTTAAACATTTTAAGATCGATAGACCGATTCCGCTCAAAAAAATTTACAATACCTAAGAAGAAGTTATTGATTAGTTATAATTATTATATAATATATGAAAACACTAACCTATTTTTTTTGTGAGTATTAATGTATAATATAATATAAATAACTGAATATTTGTTTTCCCCATTTTACAAGTTAATTTTTGATCGTCAATTATTCAAAATCAAATACCAGCTACATTACATTACAATTCGTTTCATAGCATTCAGGATGCTGTTATAAAATATATTATACCCAGTCACTTTAATCAGTGATCAATTGATTAATATGTGCGTTTTAATTTTCAAACATTTTAGTATGACGTGTTATACAAGCGCAATTACCAATTGGTAGGTATACTGACCCTAAATGAAAATGTTGTGTTAGGCGCAATTGGTCCATACCCATTTCATTATGTATCTCTATGTCATATTTTTAACTATTTTAACGATATATACGGATAATATGGGCACTGCATACTTACATAGAATATTAAACAAATTTGAAATGTAACGACATTAACGGAACAAACAAATAGATTAATAAAACTAAAATCCATTTTAATTGTTTGCATACAAACTTTTTATCACTACTCGGACAATCAGCTAACCTATTTTATGTTAAAATCTTCTGTAATAAAAACATCAATAATATGTAGCTTTAAGCATAGCAAGTAATTTATTTGCATTTTCATTGCGTTGATATTAAATTAATGTGTATATAATGTAATTAATGTATATTATATATAAATATATATATATATATAAACTATCATAATTTTCATTAATGTATATACATAGAGTATGGTGATTACATGTTACGTATATATTTGTATTTAGGAAAACGAGGACTAAAACTTATTTTATCTACTGAAACAAATGTATCTAATTTAATGACCCAGAGTTGGCATTTTCACGAGTAATATTTATATTTGTAAAACATAAAAGAATAAAAACTAGGTTAGAATTTATACATTTTAATTTAATGAGTATGAGAGATTTTTTAACAATATTATTTTTTTTATTTGACATTTTCATATTTTGAATACATAATAAATATTATTGCATTATATATAACAGCGCAGTTAAAATAAAAAGTTCCTTACGTTTTTACGTTTAAATTTAAAATTCTCAAGAAACAGAGATTCAATTAAAAAACAAAATGAATTAATTACCTAGGTATTTTCTTAATCTTTGAATAAATAATTAGACTAGGGCGATTAACATCAAATTAAGCACGAGAAAATAAATGTTTAAAGAATCAGCATTTTCTAATAATACTATCAAAGTGGAATTTAGGTATATAAAAAATAAAAACAAATCACAAATGAATCATCATATATTTCATAGTCTCTTGTGTTATAGATTGACCAATCAGCTTTTCTATTAACAAGTGTTAACAATAATGTGAAACGGTAAAAATGGAAAGTACTCGCGTAGGTACTACGAGCCCTGAATGCATGCAACTATGAACTATTAATATTATTATTGTTACATAGCTTATCAAATACGAAATAATGTTTTCATTACGTTTCGCGTGATTACATTTATTCAAGTTGATTCAAGTTGTTGTTAAATGAAAATACTCATCGTTTATTCCTATATTATTACCATTAGCGTTCATTTTTTTTTACATTTTTTTTTTATCGATACAATTTAATTTAAATGTATAAACCTATAAATTATTAGTGCATATTTATTTTATTGAAAATCAATTATTATGTAAAAAGGTTGAGCATTTTTGCACGAATTGTAATAAAAATAAAATTTAAATATCTTAATAAAATACGTTAGTTAGGTTATATTTTACTTACATTAAAAATAAAATATAAATTTAATCGAGAGTGAAACGTAAGATAAACATATTATATTAAACAATTCTTTTTTATTATTATTTATTGAATAAAATATTACAAGTAAGACAAATCGAATAATTTATTTAAACAATGTATGAATATACCATAATGTATAAATAAATATTCAAATACACATTTTATACAAATGTCAATGAATTAAATATAAATAATTAACTCATAATGAATAGAAGTAATATTTATTCAGTTTTCATTGAAAATATACTAATTTTAAATATAAATATCAGTATTCTGTATATATACATTTGATTATTTTGATTTGTGTATGCTTTTTTGAATTTTCTATTAACTTTGATATATCTGGACCGTATTGATTTTTAAAGAAGTGTGTAGTTCTTTTTCAAACGTCAAAAAGTTAATATGCAAACAAAGAGACAATAAAATAATTGTTGTATTTTCTAATGGTGAATACATGTTTTGTCACCATTAGATATTAAAGCAATTTTGTTAGTTACAACTTACATGACACATAATAATATCTTAATATTTTAGAAAGTTCATTAATTTTACACATTTACATGCGAATAATAAAAATGGACAAAAATATAAATTAACGAAGGTATACAAAACTTTACACAATACGTTTTAGCATTTTGGCTAAAAACAGAACTGAAAAGGATTTTAGTATTAACGAACAACCTGCATTGTTTATTATACTGGTAGGTAGCAATGACAGCTACCCGTGAAAAATTATAAGCACAACATGTGAATTTGAGAATTTGATTGCAATTATAGATAACTAAATATTTGGACTTAAAACGTTACGGGAATCTATTTCAAAGTTATATGCAGTAATAAATATACAAAGTAAAAAACAAAGTATAAAGTTAAATAATATACACTTTATCAGGAAATTATCCAGAGTAACATAATATAGAATATTATAAAAATATAAAATGCAAACTTATCCGATTATATACGAAAATATGGGTTTAATATTGTACTTACAAATAAAACAAGTTCAACTATAAAAAATATATTTTTTTAGAACTATTAAATCAATAATTTGATACAGATTAACTTACGTTGTGATATTTTTATCAACTATGGTCCATCATCCGTTGGAGCACCCAAAATTATAAATTGTTCAATAAACTATTATTATTTCTCATACACCATTACACTTATAAATTGTTACAGTATGATTATTATTATTACTATTTATTATAATAAAGTAAATCCCAGTAGCTAAAATAACGGTTTGACAACTGCCGGTTATATAAATAATAATATGTATTTAAATATATTGCATGTTACCTTTTTTAATTCAATAATAACATTTGATATTAACAAACAAGTTTTAAAGATTAATTTTCCCAATTTAAATCTCTGGAGAAATGTTTAAATTAAGTTATCTATAATATATTAACTATTATATTTTAGAAACTTTACACGATAAACCAATAATGCTTGTTCATTATTCATAGCTATTTTATAAAAATTATTATAAATATTATTCGCCAATAACTTAGCATACGATCAAGTAGGAGTAATTAATAAGCATTTGTATAATACACACATAATCATTATCACTCAATAATTTATATATACAAATAAATCAAATTTATAATTAATACGGTCAACTAAAATGTAGAAACTACATGTTAAATGTAGGAAATGAACCTGTTTAGCGGTAGGTACTCATTATCTTTTTTAAAAATTAAATGTAATTTAAATTTTATTCAGTTTACTCTAACCATATACCATACGTGTTAGATAACATTATAGAGTTACATTTTCTCCAACTATACTAGAATTCCACCTATAAGTACGAGATAACAATCTCGCCTACAACACAAGTTTCAAGAAGTGCACTACTCATGTTTGACAGAATCGTGTTTGTACACTTCATAAATATTATTGATGATTTTAATTTTTTTAGGATCATTTGCATCAAAAAAAAAAAAAAAAAAGGCGAATCAGCTTAAATTAAAAGTTGTGTGTTTAATTTTTAAATACGTTTTTCCGTTTAACATAGTTATGCTTTCCTGGCACCATAATTTATTTATTAATTATTGATAATTTTACTTGAAAATAAAAGTAGAGATAGTGGCAAAAATCATTTAATTATTTTTTTCTTAGTTTTATTCTTTTACGATTTATTCTCTACAATAGCTGTTTGCTAAATGCTATTATAAATTGCCTTATAGCTATTTGCACTTAAAATAGTTTTTGAAAATTATTTTGAATTTCCATACATAATAATATGCAAACAATTATGCAAATATTATAATTATTAATACCATTTTGCCAATCTTTACTTTTGGTATCTTCAAGGTTATTTCTATTAAAATATAAATTGTACACGTTTGAAGAGAACCCATATTTTACTTATCTCGTCAAATTGGTACTAGCATTGTCACTATCGATTATTAATTTCAACAAGACCTTCTTTAAGATCTACTCCTAACTAATTCGTCTTTCTTATGGTATTAAGGTCATTATTTTTCATTCAATACTCAATACAGAGTACTTACAGACTAATGCTATTTCAATATACGTGAAATTTTGTATGTAATTAATGCACACATTACAAATTATAGATTAGGTACCAATTATTTTTAAAATTAACATAATTTATATCTAGTAATGCTTATATGTATTGGTATTAACTACTTACATGAAACATATATACATATATATATTATAAAATAATTTATAACATTAAAATATTTAATAGTTTTTTCTTTAAAGTTATACTTAAAAAATTTTAACTACAATCTAAAACGGTGGATATATAGGTACCTAATATTTCAAAGAGTAAATAACATGATGCAATTAATAACAAATTTGTATTCAAATTAATTATTTTGACAGCTAGGTACTTTGTGTTGAGTGAATCGTGTATAATTTTATATAATCCACATCCCAAACCCATATATTGTCTAATTAATTATATAACAGTAAATTAATATGTTGAATAGTTATGATTTAGTATTTTTATTTATCTAACCACTAACATTGTATATCTTAAATTCTAACCATTCTGTATATTACTAGTATGGTTTATTTATAATATTGCATTTCCAATCATTAAGCCTAGATATTGTATAAAAATTAAATTTCACTATGATCAATTACATAATATATCAAATATACATAAAACATAATTTCAATTCTAATTAATAAAATACCATAATAATTAAGTAGTTCATAAATAAATCAAATATATTATGTGCATCCAAAAAAATTAACAATTATATATTTTGAAATTAAATCTGATATTTAGATATATCAGAATGTGTATTATTTAATAAATACCAAGAGTTGAATATAAACACTATAATAAATCAAATCCATTAAAAAGACTTCCTTGAATTTCAAAAAAATTGTATTCGATTGTATTAGTTAATTCTATTTTATAACAGTTACAAGAAATATAGAACTTTTAGATATCCTACGTTTTTATATTAACGAGTACCAAATGATCATCAAAGCTCACCATTTAAACTAATACTATTATACAAACAAACTAAATATTTACATGTTCCTTATCAAACATTTAAATCAACATATGTCATCCATACATTGGATAGAATACAAAACTACTCATAAATATTGTATTGACCACTACTTTTCACTCATGAATCACCAAAATCTATTTATAGTCATGTAAGACGCAATAAACATGAGGATTCGTCGATTCAGAAAAATGATGCCACAACGCCTACAATTTATTATTGTAAAATGGTACATATGAAAATGTCATTAGTTAATGACTCTTTATTAAAGACTTAATTTAAAAATTTAAAAACTGACAAAAATATGATTATTCTACAAATACATTATGTATAGAACGTATATATAATAATAATAATAAAAAAAAAATATTAATGAATATCACGAGGCATACAATGTATTAAATTAATAAAATAAACGAAATATTTTAAGTGTATTACTTCATAGCACTAATTTCAACCGGATTATATTATGTAGGTATAAAAAATTATAATATGAGCGAATGCATACAGTTCAAAGCAAATTTTCCATGAACATTTTCAAATTATTAAAAACACTTTATTAATCAAATAACTATTTTAATTATTACATTTTTAATCAAACTCTGTGCATAATTATATACATTTAAAAAAATAATATTTTTAATGGCGTATCTACGTATAATAGTTTAAAGCAAATTTTTCGTACCTATTTCAATTTATAATATTTCAAATAAAAACTAGAAAAATTATATTTTGCAATATTTAATTAATTTAATGTTACATTATTTTCCAATTCTCTAATAATTCAAGGAAATTGAATTTTCCTTTAATCAATTCGTAATATATTAAAATGAAACTATTTAAGAATATGATTTATCTAAAATATAATTTCTAAATAACACTCATTAAATAATAATAATATCATCAGAATTAAAAAATTAATTTATCAGCAATCCAATACTAAAAATGTTTACATTAAACGATAATATCGTATATGTTATATTATATTTTTTATTGTATTCTTTACCATATTGTTTAATATTCTATTTTCATGTTAATTTGAAACATCAAGTAATAATTTTCATATAAATTTATAATTTATACAATAATAAATTTATTTTTTAAATAAGTCGTATTTACTTAGGTGGTATTTTTAAATAAGCAGTATACGTATAACTAATCTAATTGTTATAGTGTCACAGTAGATACCTGTTAGGTTAAAATATTATTCTGATTTAAATAATTGTACTTTTAAAGCTTAAAATTACAAACTTTATGTATATTTTTAAAATTATATACCAAATAATAACGTTGTCAGATTTCTAAGACGATTGTATTCACGATAACACTATGTTTAATATTATTTAAAATACAATTTAATATTTCTATAGTATACCTTACGAATGTGATGACACCGACTTTTGCGATGTCCTCCTCTAACAATTTCCACGTTTCAGTGAGCAACTCTTTTTGCCGCATAGTCAGCGGTTCCGGTGGAGGCATAGCTGGTGGTTCTGGTGGAAATTCTTCTTCTTCCAGAAAAGTATTTTGCCTGCTCGAAAGCCGCTTGTTGTGTCGTGTTGAGCCATCTTCGCCCGTAGAGTCTTGCTTAGAGAATATTGATCCCCTTCTGGTCGTTCCCGCGTTTCCCATCGAATTTGTACAATATAAACGGGTACACGACGAACAGTTATAGAGAGACAAGGATGTTCACTAACACCCACAGTTATTCATAGACATCATTTTAGATTCTTCGTAATTCAAAAATTCAACTAAAATAACATAAATGTAAAAAAAAAATTAATTTTCACATAATATAAATTAAAAAAATATTATTTTGAGTTATTTTTCATAATATTTTAAATAAAAATAATGCATATATTATGACGCACTAATATCGTTAAAACATGATCCAATATTATGATTGCTAAAAACGGCTTTATCAATTTTTTTAATTTTATGAAATTTTATAGGGATATATTATCTTCAATAATATGCATATTTAATATAATTAAATGTATATATTAATTAATTATATACATAATATATAATAATGAGTAAATACATTTTCATAAATACCTACACGATTTTTAAAAGCTAAACCGAAATTTTAACGGAAGATTTTAATAATTTATTAAATGAAAAGTACAAGTATGAGAAACATAATACAATACATTGTTTACTACACGAAGATATAAATTGGAGTCAAGTCTACCAAAACAGTTGTTTTTCATTAGAATAAAAATATGGAAGTATTGTATTTTGCTAGTCTTGGCCTGTGTGTAGTGTTTTAAAGTTATTTTTATATCAATTATCAAAAATGTCTAATAATGTAACCACGAATATACCTTTAGGTTAGAGGTGTGACCAATATACAATATATATATATATATATATATATATATTATAATAATTATTCATTTGATCATTGAATGTATTATTTTCACTGATTTTACTAAAAAGAGCAGGTACTAGTACTAGAGTATTTTATATATTTACTAATTTTTCATAATAGTATAGATGCAACTAAATACTAGCTAAGTATATTTTAAAATATTTATACTAGGTATTAAATAAATTGTTAACTTATATTACCAGTATATATATATATATATATATATATTTACTTTATATATAATATATAACGTTTTTAACCGCGACAATTGACTTAAGTAAACTCAGGACAACACGTGCACTGACAAAAGCATTTTGACTCGGCTTTTCCCATTTTATCGTGCTGACATTATTTTGTTCCTTAATATTTATTGGGTCCACTTACTTAACGATCATATTAAATTATAAACATTTTTATTTTTAAAAATTATATGTCAGTTATTTATAATTATGACCACAGCGTTATTTATTTAAAATGTAAGCAATTACATCACTGTTGTTTTTTCATTTTTCTACCATTTAAAAATATTATGATTTTTTTTATTTATTTTAATAATTGAATCATCACAACTCGAGATTCGAAAAACAAAACATGTCATTTCTTCTACCTAAGTAAACTTATGGAAAATAAATTTTACTTTATACGACCCACTATTATTATAGATACGTAAATATTAGAACCATAAGATTTTTTTTGATATAATCATATCAATACAGTTTCAGAAGAATATTTTACTCCTGATTCAAATTCAAGCATACTCAGGAATCTTTTTTTTTTTTAACATGTTTGTTTAACACTATAATACCAGATGTATACATTTTTAATCTATGATATAGGCATTGTTTTAGAGTATATCAATTAAGAAAAATGAAATTATTAATATTATATTCTATATAAAATGATATTAAAATACAAAAATATGTATATATATTTAGTATAAAACTAAAATATTTTTATTTTTTTTTTAAATTTTATCGAATAATGATACTAACAAGCTTTAGAGTAGCGATTTACTTTAGTTACGCGATAATAATAACTAAATAATTTAAAAGTAATTTTAATTTTCCTCCTTATAATAATGAAAATTAAAACTTTTCTTCGAACATTTAGAATTTAATTTTTATATATAATATACCTCATTGGTTCTATTAATTTATAATTATTAATTTTTTAGAGACGCTCAATCGTACAAAACTAGTTATATATTTTCTATCATGTGATTTTATATTATTATTATGATGATCTTCTTTCCCTATTTTTAATTTTAATATAGATGCATTGAATTTAATGTAAGACTCAATCAATATATTGTATTTTAATTGTATTAAAGATATTTCTCCAGTTACATAAAAAAAATGTTATGTACAGTTTTTGTATAACATGAATAACGATCATTAATCTTTATATAAAACTTTTAAAAAAATTTTGGTGTGTACATTATTTAGTATTATTGTCAGAAATAGAGGTGTTATAGTGACTTTTAATTTAAATTTTTTTGTGTGTGGATATTTTATCTTTAAACATTTTAATAATTTTATTAAATAATTTATGAACTGTATATTATTTAATTTTTATGGAAAATGCTTTTAAACGTATGTATTATATCTTATATTATAAAGCATTTAAATAATAAAAACAACAATCTATAAAATACGTTTTTTTATTCTATTATATTTTATGTTAAACTTGAATAGTTTTATACTTGTTATAAATACGAAAATCGATAACATTTTCACTGTCACACTTTCATATAATAAATTATAAATTCAAAAATGTTTACTGTAGAACACCAACAATTTTCATATATGATGTATTACTTTATTATGTATATTGTGTACATCATAATGTGAAATTTACAGTGGAAGCTTGTAATTTAGATGAGAGTTAATTATTTTTAATATGAGATCAATATTGTAATATTTGATGATAGTTAACATTACTATAAGCGGATGTCATAAAAAAATAAGATTTTATTATAGACACATGATAAAAACATAAGGAATCAAAAAAAAATTAAATAGAATACACTACACAAAACTTTTAAATGAAAATATAATTATTTAATTAAATAAAATACAGAATATATCATTTTTTGTTGTTTCATAATTAACTCTTTTTACCTCATTAATATGATAATATAAATAACCATATTTATTATAGTGGTGAATATTTTTTGATATGCCTTAATATAGTTACTAGTTTTTTTTTTTTTTTTTACTAGATTGGCATGCTTAGAATTCTCTTCTCTTTTCATTATTGTCGAAAAAAATAATCTATAGCCTGAGGTAGGTAGGTATCTTGTGGTTTACATATAATCATACATGTAATTATTTTATAAAGAATCCTTATGGTTACACTATACACGGCCTAATAGACTGTTTAGATATACTAAATAAGTATTTACTTTTATTTAATTGAATTAACTTTTATTAGTAAGGAACAAAATAAGTGAAAAAATAAGAATGGATCCTGATTATTTCTTTTTAACACAGTTCATGTGATAAATCAGATTCAGGGTTTTGATAATATTTGAAATTATAACGAAAATTGTATCAACATTTAATAAATTAAAAAAAAAAAATTTATTTTAAAACTCAAGTCTCCATGCTTTAAAAAAAATAAAAAAAAATAAAAATACACTATTTCATTGTCTAATCTAATGATTTTTTTACACTTCTCGACAAATAATATTGATAGTTTAGGTATAGTTTTAAAATAATACAACGTATAGTCAATATTTTGTCCATACGAGTGAAATAGTGGGAATATATTTTATACATGATATAATGTATAATATTATATTATTCGTATTCGCACAAAATTACAATGTACTGAATATATATTGTATAGTCTGTACAGTAGTCAATGATCGGCAATTTAATTCCAACAAACTAAAACAATAAACAAATATAGATTAACTTCTCTCCGATAGTCCGATATCATAATTCAAAAATGCTCAATCGAATTTTTCCTCGCTGTTATAGTATAATATGGTACTATACATACTATTATAAGAATAACAGTGGCTATGATAAAACGATGTATCAAAATACCTTAACCGAAAAAAACTCGATAATACGGAAAAATATGGCTTAATATCGAAATTATGACGATGTTATTATTCGCATAACCATTCGAATCATAAATATAATGACGTCTTGACGCCGCCGTGGATGCGGTGTCCGAGATTGTCGTATAACGTATAACAACGACGAAACGTCTAGATATTATAGCGTTAGTTCCTCGATATTATTTTACTGTTACGAGTAAAACCGACTACCGAACTAAAACAATATAGTAAAAATAAAGTGCGCCAAACGCCGAGGAAAGAGCCTCCTGAAATGTGCCAAACCTGCGGTTATATTACCCACGGTAAATCTATATAACAGTAAAAGTAAACACGCCACGACGCAACCGATTTGCGAGCGAGCTCAATAACCATCTAAATAACGTATATGAAACACTTCGAATGTTGTTCGTTCTAAAAACGATAATGTATAAACTTATTACAGTATGCATAATGAAATCGAAAAAAAAAAGCTGTAACAATATTTATGCAAAAAAATTGTAAATTGAATCGACAATAATGGGTCCATTCAGTCGTATTTTGTACAACGATAAAACTCAAATTATAATGAATGCTTATATAGTTTCCCGTGTTTTCCAGGACCTCCGCACGGCGCGGAGGCTGCTCGGCGAGGCCCAGTGATCTTCGGATATCGAGATAAATAAAATATATATAATATGCAAAGAGTAACCGTACGTACCAGTGTCGATGGAAAACTGAATGATTTTTCGGACGGGAAAGAAAAACGCTACAGCGACGCGGGCGGTGGCGACGACGACGATTTTTCAAGAGATTGACGGACGCGGAAGAAAAGTTGCGACGGTGGTGGACGCAGCGGTACGACTGGTCGGCTCGCCGCGTCCACGTGTGAAATTCTCGGTGGCGTGGATGGCGCTCAAGTTCGGACAGCGCGTGCGTGTCACGTGGTCGGCGGATGGGACGGACGGCCGAGAGATGCCGCGGTGCGCGATCGGACGAAGACGCCGTTGAACAAGAGGTGTTGTACGTACTGTCCGTCGATTTTACAAGAAATTTCAAACATGGCCCCAGAGGATTAAGAGAGTATTTATTCGTGTATATATATGTTACGGTGAAAGACGAAAATTGGTAAATGTCGTCATTCCCCGGTCAATGACGTCATTAACCAAAACGATTCAATTATGTAGGTAAATATTGTAAAAACACATTTTTAAAATTCAATTGTACATCTTTCACCGGTCATTGACGTCATTTACCAAAACTTGTGGTAAATGAAGATAAATTTCAAATAATACACTAATTGTTTTAATATACGAGTATCAGACTTGGGTAGTATTCTGAATACTTTTTGAATACTTTTTACAAACATTCTTAATACAGTATTTGGAATACTTTTTTTCCGTCCAATCACACTAAAAATAATTTCATTACTTCTTCTGTTATAGAAATTGCTTTCGCATTTATACATAACCATATAAGCACCTATAATCTATATATATTCTCATTCAAAATATTTTATAGTAAATAGTAATATATTATTTTGTTTAATACTATTTTTAGTGGGTAATATTATTTCCAATTTGAAACGTTGAAATCGTAATTATTATTATTATTTAAGCCACAGTAACTTGGCTATTGGCTTAAAGTAGTTGATTAATGTACTAATTTTTATAATAATATTAATTTTATTATAATTAAGTATTAATTAGTAGTTTTTTTTTATGAGCATAATGTTCCTTTATTAAGTTTTACTAAAAAAGTTATCCATTTTATTACTTAAATAAATCACATAATATTATAATTTGAATATAATTTATAATGAATAGATTGGACAATGTTCACTTATAAACACTGAATTGAAAAAAAATATATTTTTGTTATTGAAATCTATTTAACATTATTTTTTGAGTCAAAACTATTTTTTTAAATTCGATACAATTCTTTCCATAAATGTATTGACAGGTAAATAGGTAAATTACGTCATTTACCGGAGAATGACGACATTTACTACGTTAACATCATTAACCGTAATATATATATATATATATCGGTTATATATATATTATATAACCGACGGGGTAAAACCTCTTGTAGAATGTGGTAGTGCAGTGAATAACAATAATAAGATTTAGTGTAACACAGCATTGGTAAGGTAATCATCAACATTATATTATAAAAATTAATAAACGAAAAAAAATACAATTATTAAATAATATTGATTTAATAAAATAGAATAAATCATATAATATATAATATTAAGAATTAATTTGCCATTGAATTTAAAGCCAAGTATACATTACGATTAAAAACAATACGTGACATAAAGAAAAAGTCTTATATAGATTATGGATTATGGATTATATATCCATAACTGTAATTGCTAAAGTAAATGATTTAGGGAAGAAAGTATCGGGGCTTTAAATATACCTATCTATAAAATGGTATATGAAACGAGTTAACTTTTCCCAAATGGTTAATTGCAATATTAAACCCTATCGTAGAATGCAAATCTGGAGAATGAATGTGACCATTTAACAAGTCATAAATAAACATTATTTATATCAGTAACCTTTCTCTTTACCTCACTTGATAATACCTCACCTTAATTCGCATATTATATAAGTTATTTGTTATAAGCGATATATTATTTAGTTTGTAACTCAAAAACTTTAAAAATTTAAATTGTACAATTTCAATAGAATTAACGGTAGAGTTATAACTAAGTGACTATCATACTGTTGATCCAAATACAAAATATGATCTACCTAGGTACGTCATTAATTAAATACAATTTAAAATATGTTATGCCTGTCTAATATTGGTTGATATTCGAGAGATCCATTTTATAATTACCGAGAGATCAAATTCCCTGTACAGATAAGAGTAGAATGAACTGTTGATTATTAAAAAGTATTTCATTTTCTCTAATCAACATCCCTGAGGGCCAAGAAATCCGTTTCAAAATACAATATTTACGATATATTTACTTGTTTAAATATTTATAGTCTTATTATATTATTATGTTATACAATTATCTATATTTAACCGTAGGTATTATATTATATTTTTATTATCATTATTAATTTAATTATTGTGTACACTTTTTATGATAATTTAAATAGTAAAGAATAATATTTTGTGATATAACATGAATGCAACACACTATAATATATATTTGATTTATACTTTTTCATACTTTCGATTCATGAAACAATATAACCTTGATTACTTATCGAGTCGCTTTGATACAAGACAATTGTCTTTATGAATATAAAAAAAATTATCAAACAAGCGTGTATAAACATAGTTATATAAATAATCACATTTCGAAATGTTATTTTTTGATTTTATAGACTTTAAAGAAGTGGGTTATCAATGAAATCAAAAAGGAAGGTTAGGTTAGGTTAGGTTATATCATACTAAACAATATTAAAAAGTTTCAAATAGTGTTTTCAATATAAATTGTAAATTGAATACAGACAAAATTTTTCAAAGGTCAGCTTTCAAATTGTCTAATAAATTAAAACACTCAAACATTCAAATACGATTTGAAAACCTCCAGCTTTTCAAAAAATCTTTATCATTTATGATACCCAAGTTTGGTGCTATTTTAAATTAATTTTTATTTAATTTTTAAATAAATGTCATTGAAAATATAAAGCAAAATAAGTTTTAAAAATTTCAATTACACGTCAAACATTTTCAGTCCCACGATGATAGCCATTTAATACATCTAGGTAAAGATAATCACACCTAACATAAAATACCACATTTTTTTTTGACAAATGACTCAAATTATTTTTATTTGTTCAGTATAAATAAATTATTAGTTATTATGTTCATTATTTTGTTAAATTGATTTGGAAAGTTGGAATTTGTTGAGTGAATTTTTTTTTACGAAAAATTAAGAAAGTTTATTATTAAGTCTTCATTTTCGAGTATTCTTAAATATTGAGTTTTTTTTATAAATGTAATTAATTAAAAACGACTGTTATTTTTTGAAATAACAAAACTGTGGCACAGCAAAAGTCGGTCTCACTACCGTACCACACCATTAAAAAAAAAAAAAAAAAAAAAAAACAGACAAATTTAAGTGTATATTTGACATATTTATCATTAAAGATTTTTGGTTTCTATAGGATACTTAATAAAGTATTTAAATAAGGTATACCGAATAAGTAATATATATATATGAATATATATCACTAGTCACAAATTATAGACCAATTTCAATTCTAGGACATATATCAAAAATTTTTGAGTCCTTAGTCCTTGACTCAATCCAGCCTTCGGTTAACATGATTTTAGCCAACGAACAGCACGGTTTTCGCCCAGGCAGATCTACGGTTACTTGTAACCTCAGCTTTTCCAATTACATACACGGTTCTTTTAAAGAAGGATCTCAAGTTGATGTTGTGTATACCGACTTTGCTAAGGCGTTTGATTCAGTTAATCATGAGGTTCTTATCTCTATACTTCGTGCTTCTGGTTTTGGTGATCCTATACTTTCTTGGTTTAACTCATTTTTATTAAATAGATCGCAATGGGTTAATATGTTCAATACAAAATCTGACATATTTTTATCTACTTCTGGTGTCCCCCAAGGTGGGCATCTATCGCCCCTTCTTTTCTCTTTGTTCGTTAACAGTGCTTGTACCTCCCTTAAACACAGCCAACTACTCTGTTTTGCTGATGACATGAAGTTTTTCCTTAAGATCTACTCGGTCGATGATTGTCTCAAACTCCAAGATGATCTTAATAGATTCTCTGCCTGGGCAGAAACTCTTGGTCTTACATTAAATGTTAATAAATGCCGGTCAATGATATTCACCAGAAGTCGCTCTCCTATCACTTACTCCTACGTTTTGAATGGCTCTTGTTTAATTCCCGTTGATTCTAGCATTTGTGATCTTGGTTTTACATTTACTTCCTCTCTTTCTCCTCGTGCCCACATCGATAAAATTACTTGCAAAGCTCTCAAGGTTTTGGGTTTCATTAAAAGAATATCTTGTGAATTTAAACTCACCAGCTCTCTCAAATCCATCTATTGTGCACTTGTACGCCCAATCGTTGAATATGGCTCTATTGTATGGGATCCTCAAACCGCTGATGCCTGTTTTCAACTCGAACGTGTTCAGCGTAAATTCTTATGCTATATGAAGCATAAATTGAATGTTAACTGCCCCCCTCATGATTATACTCCTCTACTCCATCTCATCAACTTATCTTCCTTAGCTGACCGTCGTCGCTCCCATGCTCTTGCTTTTCTTAATAAAATCTTATCGGGATCTGTTGACTCCCCTTCACTCCTTGCTCTAATTAACTTTAAAGTTCCTGTTAAGTGCACCCGCAACACACATACTTTTTTTATTCCGCATTGTCCTACAAATTATTTGCAAAACGAGCCAATAAACCGTATGATGAAATTAGCCAATGAGGACCCGTCATTTCTTCCATAGTATTATACTATTATCTTTTATTTTGTTTTTATATATAACTCATGTAAGCATGTATCGATGTACCACACTTAAAATTAGTATGTAATTTCTGTCAACATTACACCATACATATCTGTATCATGGGCTCACGCCCGTTTATAATTAATAATAATAATAATAATAATAATAATATATTGGCGAGGATGAGTTGAATTTTGAATCTTCTTTTTAACTTTAACACATACATATATACATTATACATACGTTTATTCAACTAAAATACCGTTTGGGCGATGATTATTCAACTGTTTTTACCTTGCATATAGGTAAAAATAATGTCAATCGCGCAAACGGAATATTATTTTTTTGTATGGGCGACGAAGTGCACGGGGACAGCTATTTTAAATACTGAACGGAGTGATGAATGTATTGATTTTACAGTGATGTGTGTGTTTTTTTTTGTGTCTATCGACAACATTTGGGGCAGTAAAAATGCTTTAATTTTTTACTTCAGCCCCTCTTTGAAAAGGAAATCGAATCTAGTTAGTACTTTGTGGGGATCAAAAGTTAAAAATTTTCAATATTTTTTAAATGAGTCGGGAAAAACCCTAAAAAAATGAGGGAAAAACAGGATTTTTTACGCAAAACCAGTTTTCGCCAAAATCGAATTTTTTATTTTGCTATAGCTCAAAAACTAATCGATGTAAACACTTGAAATTTTCACCAATTGTTTATATTAGCGTTTTTCATATACAGTTAAATTTTCAAAGAATTTTGACTTTTTTTGAACTATTTATAGACAATTGAAATTTTCAATTTTTCTAAGTATTTTTTATTTAAATAACGATAAAAATTTTTTGGCTGACCGGAAAATCTTGAAAATTATTTAATACAACGTTTCGTATAAGTTGTTCTTAAAGTGATAAAGAAAAATCCGAAATCGTTGGTCACAATTTTTTTTATAAGTGCTTAAAGCTTGAATTTATACGAAATATGTCAAAATTGCGAAAATTTGCAAATTTTGTGGTTGAAAAATCGTAAACATTTTTTCTTTTATAACTAAGTTTTGAAAATTTGGTACAAGATTCTCCATAAATTTTTCTTCAAATATCTGTAAATAAAACTCTACCGGACTAAGACGAAAAAATTTTTAGGAGTGTTTGAAATTTAAATTTTTACAAAACCACGTTAAATAACGGTTTAGCTTCAAACGATTTTTGATATTTGTTGTTATTCAAATAGTATAAGTCATAAATACTTGAAAATTTTACCAGTTATTTAGATTGCCATTTTCTTTAGGTGATTTGATTTTCAAAATATTTTGACTTTTTTTGAGCTATTTATAGGCATTTGAAATAATCAATTTTTTTTTATTTTTTTTTATAAATGTTTATAAAAAAATTTAGCTGGGACAAATTACTTGAAAATTTAATTGAAAAGTCCACATAATTTGTTCTAACTCTCATTTAAAAATTATAAAAATAGATAGTCACAATTTTTTTTTTATTAGCATTTGAAGTTGAATTATTGACAAAAATTCGTCAAAATCATGAATATTTTTAACTATTTGGTAGTTAAAAATTTATAAATATTTTACTATCAAAAGCTAAGAATTGAAAATGTAATACTATGCTGTCCATAAGTTAAGCATAGAATAATTATATAAAAGTTTAAGGATTATTCAATTTAAAAAAATATAACGAGTGTTTAAAGTTTTAATTTTAATTTGAAATCAAAAATACACGTGTAAAATAACGTTTTACTACTAAATAATTTTCGAATTTTGTTATTTTTAAAAAATTACCAAACGTAGGATGTTGAAACTTTTACTTACATTTTTCAATTTGTTTCAAAATAGAATATATGACAATATTTAAATATAATATATCCTAGACTGACAAATCATCTCCGTTCAGAATTGTTTTTCGTATACAATGATACCTATCATTGCATTCAAATTTAACCTACCCTAGTTCGAGGTCCACCCCACCCCCCTAATGTGCAGCAAAGTGATACTCACTTACCCGCTTTTTTTTTTTAACCCTTATTTTACAGTGACGTTATATTAATGAGTTATTTGACCACCATATAAAAAACTTTTTTTTTGACAAGGCCAAAAACTTTTGTATAACTGGAAGTTTAAATTATGACGATCACATTGTGTGGGTGGTGTAGGCATCATTGATGTTATGTTGAATGTCCATATTATAGTTCCAAAACTATCTTGAATAAAAAATTTCACCACGTTAAACGATGAGTACCTAGATAAAAATATTTTTTTTGGTCCATAAAAACTATTATGATAGACTTTTCTAAGATTATAGTTGAGTATCACCTACACTTTACGTAAAAAAAAAACTGAAATCTTGTTCTGCTATGTAAGAGGTTTTAAATGTAACTCATAATATTAAGTAGGTCACTGTATTAGAGATGTATTACATTTGATTTCAATAATAAATAGTTTCGTATTCTAAAAAAGATTTTGAGAAATTAATTTGGGTGAATCTACCCAAGTATAACTTAAATTGATTGGTTGAACTAAAATTTTTATTATAAATTTCGCATATAACTTAGTAATTACAGATTATTATAATTAACATACAATATTATTCTACATAATATAACGAAATGAATAGCTATCATATAGATAGCTTACAAGACTAATTCTATATATTTTGAAAATTTTTTATATTATTCTATTAATATTCTAGTTATCTAGTTACGATTGAGGAAAAGTTTAGAAAAATATTGGATTTTTTTACTTTTGACCCTCCGAATTATAGGTTTAAATAAAAAATAGGGAAACTATTTGTCTTATCAGAATTCTGTATAATATATAAATCTGAAACGTTGCCCACATCAATATGGTACACACCATCGAAAAACCCTTTATAAACTTACTATAATACGTATGCAAATATAAGAGTACCTACCATCAACAACCTAATCTAGAAAATAACCCAATATATAAACAAAAATTCATTTTTTCGAGCAGATTGCTCTGATGGCGAAAAATATTACAATTGATATAAACAGTAAACACTAATAACAAAAAATATTAAAATTAATTTTACGAAGGTAGTTTATGTTTTATTTTAACCGTTAAACGTAGATATAGTGAATACAATATAATCATATTACATGGCAACTAATATATTGCCATTCATGCAAATGATTTGTTGTTTAGGGTTTCAAAATCTTAATATAATATAATATATAATCATAATATACCTACCATGGCTTAACCATATTAGGATTAACAATGTAGGCATGCCAAAAATAAGTATGTGCATTTTGATTCGAAACGACTGTATAATGTATATACGTATAATATCCTATATTTTAATTATTATTTATGTAGGAAATGTGTATCTATTGTCCATATATATATCCAGAGGATGTATAATAGGCACCAAATTTAAAATATCTGGTAACAATGTTTTTTTAAATATGACACCTTCTAAACGTATTACAATAATTAAACATTGTTATAATATATATTATTAATTGTATATCCTTTGAATAAAATGTTTTTTTTTTCAAATCAATTTTTTAATTGCAATTTGCTTTTGATCGGTTATAATATTAATGTATAATATGTTCTTATTTGTTTTTATATGAAAATTATTATTTTACAACGATGATATAAAATTAATCAACAATAAACAGATCGATATAATCTAAACGTTAAAATAAAAAATAAATAGGTTTTTCATTAAAATACATATTTCAGATTTTTTCTAAAATATCTATTTTATGTACCCATCGATTCCTTTTAAAGAAAATAAATAAAATAAATAAAATGCCTACTATATAATACAACCATATTTTCTTTATGGAAAAATAAATTTGAATTTTTTTAAATCTTTGATAATCGCGAAAAAAATATGATCAATATTAAGATTGGTAATATTAATGTAAATTAAAAAATGCCATACGATATACTACAAATTCCATTCTGAATTAAATGTATTCTCAAATAAACATTAATTAATTGTCATCGGTAAAATAATAAAATATAACTTGAAAATATTATATTACACATAATTATTACATATACTACTTAATTTTTTAGTTCACATATAAGTGAAATAATTTACTCTTATGCCTCCTTGACTGGATGATGTATTAATATAAAATAATTTAAAATATTTATAAAAATGTGAATTCTTCCATTTTTTTTTTTTTTTATTACTGTTTTATTTTTTTCATAATATGACTATAAACAATATAAATATTAAATTTTTAATTTTGCATCAAGCATTTAATCTTGTATTACTATAGTATTTGAACTGTGCCTTTAACATAAAAATGTATTTTAAAGCAAGTAGTTGTGTTTAAAATACATTTTATCAGCTATATAAGAACTAAATGATATACGATTCTCAACAATTTAAAAATATTACTATAGGCAGGGATGGGCAAATTATCAAAAAAATAGTAATTAATTATAAATTACAAGTTACTCAAAATATCAGTAATTAATTACAAATTACTAATTACATGATTGTAGAACATTTAATTACAAATTACAAATTACATAATTGAATTACTTACAATTACCAATTACATTTAAAAATTTTATTACAATTATATTTAATATAATATTTAGTTATTAATATTATTATATGAAAAAAAGTGTATACCTAAATTAAATAAAAAAAAAACATTGGAAAAATATAGGTATACCTACATAGAAAAATTAGATAATCCCGTAATTTTGGTTACCTTTTAAAAATACAAGTTTTTCGAATTGTTCGTCAGACAACCGGGAACGAGTAGGAGTAATTATAAAGCTGTTCGATAAAACTTATGCTGTATTAGTTATATATATATATATATATATATATATATTGTACATTGTAGAAAATCCTAAATTCTAAATTTTCATCATTAAAAAATTGTAATTCTTTATACCAATTACAAATTACATCAACTTTTAATAATTAATTACCAATTACAAATTACATAAATATTTTTATAATTAATTACCAATTACAAATTACTTAAGTAATTGAATTACTATAATTGAATTACTGTAATTGAAAAGTGCCCAACCCTGACTATAGGTGTATGCTATTATGTTATACATGAATACGAAATATGATAGAAACAATATATTGACAAAATGTGTGTACTACAGAGATTTTAAATAACCTAGATAAGTAACTCACCGTTATCATTGAAGCCGTAATATACCAGCCAACTGATAATTCCGCAATTTGCAAAAAGGTCAATATAACAATATCGTGTAATGATGTACTGTCAGAGATTTTAAATTTAAATAATAAAAAATAAATAACAAATAACTTAAAATCTCTGTGTAGTCTCGTGTGTAACCACGTTTAACTAACAACTTACAGTGACTTACGAATAATTAATGAATTATGTATCTCAAATAAGTTATAAATATCAGTTTATTAATTAGTGGTTTTTTAATTATAATAGTGAAACCAAAATAATTTAAAATTTCAATCATGCCGGTTGCCTGACGCCTGTGCAACTTATGGCTATAGTAATAGGCGTAAACCTGATGGCGGGTTGTCGTTTTTTGAGTTAATAATGATATATTATATTAATAATAAATAAGGAGTAATTAATGGATAAAATTGTGTGATTTTGTTTATTATTTTGTAAAATAAAAAAAGACGAGACCCACCTCAATGCTATAATTACCAAGTCTACAAACACTATAAATTATTATAAAATTATTATTTACATTTGAAATTGTACAAATACTTATAATAGCACTCTGTGTGATGAAACAATTTACTTTGCAAGAAATAAATAATAAAATAATATAACATAATTTTTGTGTACCTATTTACCAATCCTCGGCATTTGCAGTACTAAAATACTTATATTAATAAATATATAATGATATTTTATTAACTATTTATTTTACAGGTTTCCATTAGGCAATCCTGAACTTTTAAAACAGTGGTTACAGGCAATGAAAATAAAACAATTTACTCCTTCACAATATTCCAAAATTT
The DNA here is from genome assembly GCA_020882235.1 of Schizaphis graminum. Taxonomy (NCBI): domain Eukaryota; kingdom Metazoa; phylum Arthropoda; class Insecta; order Hemiptera; family Aphididae; genus Schizaphis; species Schizaphis graminum. The sequence continues at coordinate 40,055,482 of CM037031.1, forward strand.
GCAGTGAACATTTTTTATTTAGAGACATTTTAGATAGACCTGGTACGTACAAAAAACATTTAAAACCAGATGCTGTTCCGACTGTATTCCCTGCTATGCCTTCATATTACCAACCAATTCCCAAAAAGCCTAGACGTATAGTTCAACATACAATACCAAAATAAGTCACTGTATTGAGTAGTAATGAGAACCATCAAGTTGTGTCATCAATTAATGAAAATAACACTGAAGTTGAAAATTGTACAAGTGTATCAATTAAAAATCAAAATCTTAAAATTGATAAAAGTGTTCAAACTGAAGAAAAGCCTCTAGATCATACTGTTATTGCTTTGAGACACAAAGTAAAAATTTTACAACAAAAAGTTAGGAGGCAACAGTTAAGAATATCAAATTTGAAATATTTAACAAGATCCTTAAAAAAGAAAGGTTTTGTTGATGATTCAGTTGAAAATGTATTGCTTGATCAATTTGATGGTATGACATTAGAACTTTTTAAGAACCACCTTAAAAATGTTGAAAAGCTTTCGCATGGACGTAGATATACTGAAGAGTTTAAACGGTTTGCTTTAACATTGCATTATAATTCTCCTAAAGCTTATAATTTTTGTAGGTAAATACACGCTATCTTTTGCTTTCTTATTATTTCAAGTACCTAATAATTAAAATCAATTACAACTATATATTTTTATGCTTGTATTATGCTTATATGAATTATACAATGGTAATTTATATTGGTATATTGGTAAAAACCACTTAAAAATATTTATTTATTTTATAATTTATAATAAGTAATACTTGTTTTTTTTATGTTATTATTTATTTTAGAAGTATAATAACATTAGTTATCACAATTTTCAGCCTTTTCCAACAGAAGACAAAGATTGTAATTTGGTTCTTGACGGGATTTCAATTAGAAAACAAATTCTTTGGGATTCAAAAAATGAAAAATTTATTGGATATTGTGACTTTGGAAATGATTTGCAGTTACAAAATGTAGATACTCCAGCTACAGAAGCGCTGGTGTTTATGTTAGTATCAATTAATGGCAAATTGAAATGGCCAATTGGGTATTTTTTACAAACTAAGTCATCAGCAAATATTCAAGCTAAATTAATCAAAACTGTTATAAATCTTTCGATAAAACATGGTCTTCGTGTATTGAGTGTAACATGTGATGGTACATTTTCTAATTTTTCTTCTTTTTCATACCTTGGTAGTACGGTTCGTGGTAATATTAATTATTTGGTTCCATACTTTTTACACGGAGATAAAAAACAAAAGATTTATTTTATTCCTAACGCTTGTCATATGCTAAAACTAGCACGTAATGCATTAGGCAATTGTAAGCAAATTAAAAGCAAAGATGGTGTAATAGATTGGAAATATATTGAAGCTTTACATAAGATCCAAGATACTGTAGGCCTAAAGTTTGCTTACAAGTTATCTAAAGACCACATTGAATGGAAAAGCAATAAAATGAAGGTAAAACTAGCAGCGCAAACACTTAGTTCTTCAACTGCAGATACCCTAGAATTTTTAAAAAATGAAAATCGTCCAGAGTTTACTCATTGCGATGAAACTGTAAAATTTAATCGAACAATTGATAGATTATTTGATTTTCTTAATAGTAGACTTCCATTTGCTAAAGGGTATAAAAAACCAATCTATGCTAACCAAATAGAGTCTCTGGAAAAATCTACTTTACCATTGGTACAGTATTTATTTACATTAACTGATCAAAATGATAATCCTTTGTATGTAGGTAAAAAAAAACATTTATTATCGGACTAACTATTGCTGTACTTTCTGTATTTTCTGTTGCTAAAGAATAATTGCCAAATAATAAATTTTTGAAATATATCTTGACTTACTGTTTTTCGCATGATCATATAGAATTATTATTCTGTCGTATAAGAAAAATGTATGGCCTAAATAACAACTCAAACGTACTCCAATTAGTCCAATTTAAAACTGCTATGAAACAAATAATTTTAAAAAATAGCATTACCCCTTCACCAAGTGTAAATAGTATTGCTCTTGATGACGATCCTGTTGGGAAAATTTTTGAGATTAAATGGGCACAAAAAAAGGTACACCTTACTGAGTCAGATGTAAGTGATCAAGGCATTGAGAGTATAGAAAACAATTATGATAAACTAGATGATGAGATGTTATTAAATAAAATATCAATTATGAATAATAATAGCTCTAGCTAATATAGCAGGTTTTGTTGTGAGAAAAATTTCACCAAAAGTCTTCTGTATTTCCTGCAAAAAAAGCTTATTAAAAAACAAACAGATCATAACTATGTTCATAATGATTTTTATACAAAATTTGTTGATATTAAAAATTGTGGTGGTTTAGTTTGTGCATCATCTAGTGTTCTTGAAATAATTAAAGAGACTGAGAAAAAATTTTTTATTTTAACTAATAACTCAGGCAATATGAATATTACAAAAATATCAACAAAAATCATAATAATATTAATTAAAAACTTTTTTTCTCAGAATTCTCAAATATTTGGTGAATTATATTGTGAAGAAGAAAATATGTTGGCACTTAGAACTAATTAAATTAGTTGTTAGCATGTACTTAAAAATAAGATTTCATGTAATTGCAAAAAATCATTCTTTGGCTATAAATTGCATTAGTAAAAGAAATGAATTCAATAAACTAAAAGGTTACAAATTTAAAATTTAGGTATAATTTGTTTGATGTATAATTTATAATTTGTATGATGTATAATTTGTGTAGTACAATATATGAACTAAACATTTATACCTAATCTGTATAAAAAATAATTAAGGAAATTTAGAATCTAAATAATAAAAAAAATCAGCTACTGTAATATGTTTTACTATATCCAACGCCATAACTTGACCTCTTTACAAAATGGCGGACGATTATAACAGCTGGATTCAGATTATGTGATAGGCGATATTGATACTTACTTATCTAGGTTATTTAAAATCTCTGCAGGTGTACTATAATAGAGAAATATGTTAACTTTGAGAAATTTTAATGGTTATAAAATAAATAATATATTAAAACAATTTTGATTAATGTATCAATAATGGAGCTATTTTTTTTTTTTTATGAGGATAATATTGGTATAAACATTGATTACTGAATAGCAAGTAAACTATCTAAATGTCGTACATTTAATATGACTACTGATTGAACATATTATCTCATGCATTTTTTTTTCAATTATCTGCGTTATACTTAGAACATAATGCGCTTTGTTTTCGTTAAGTCCTAGAAGAATAAAGTAAATACATTCATTCATGTTCAGAATGATCCATTTTACTCTGTAATTTTTAACATAAAAGTAAATTGACTTATAAAAATACAGGTAATCCAGAGTCCCACGTAAGTTTTTTGCTATTTTAATTTTTAATCAAGTAATGGACATTCTAAATTAAAAATTGTAATTTTTTCTAAGATAAATAAAACTTATACATGTATTATTACACTATAAATATTATAAGTTGAAAATATGTCAAAAATGTATATTTATAAAACTCAGTCAATAAAAAAAAAATGTTGAACCATATATTACTTATTCTTTATTTAACTTAAAAAACATATTTTATATTTCCACTTTGTTAAATACTATTTAAATAATTAAAAATATTTTAAAAATAATGTACTATGAAAATAGTTTAGATTTGAGTGTTAATTATAATGTATGGCGTTGTAAAAATGTAATTTTTAAATATTTTAATACATATTATTTTAATGAAACACGGTTTTTCCACCACAGTTGACACTTTACAGCTAAATTATATTACATAATGTTAAAACAGGTATTTTATTAAGAAATATTGCACTATATAGCACACAATTAGTTTTTATGAATAATTTATTTAAATGACTTCAAAGTCAATCCGTAAAAGTTTTTTTTTTACTATAATAAAAGTTTCATAAATTGAAAATTCATCAGAAAAAAATCGTTTGTAGTCATTTTCAGAAATAAGAATAGAAGAACGATAAGTATACTTCAAGTATTATTTTGTTGGCAACTGTTGCATAGCAACTGACCACAAAAATAATTACATACATTGTCAATAGACTAAAAAGTTTTATGGTTATATCAGTTTAATGCTAGTTAAGTTCTTAACTTCACTATAATACATAATTTAAATATAATACGCTTAGTTTTGTGTACATAAAATAATGGGAAAGTTTTTTCCATCTCAATTCATCTCACTATTTTGTCAATATACTTGATTATATATAATTTGAATATATAAATATACAATATAATAAAAATGTTTTTTTTTTTTTACTAACACGATCCTGTAAAATCAGCAAATACCAATTGTAATATAGCATTGGTATGTAAAAAAAAATGTGACAACAATAATATTTATATTATTTGGAATAAATAATTTAATTGCAGAAAATTCAGCTGATCACTTTATTGAAAAACAAAACTTTAGAATAATACTCTACATTAAAAATCACTGACTTGTATAAATACGATGAATTTTTCAACAGACCAATCATTTTTGTTTCAGTATATTTGTGTATATAAATGAGATAAATAATATAGCATAATCTACACTGAAGCATATTATTCAGTATTAAAAGTGTAAATATATATTTAAATCACACTGTTAGATTCAAAATTCCCATTGCAAAATGTTTAAACGTTGCTCGATTAAAAATAAAAAACAAAATTAAAAATATTTACCTATTTTAGCTTTTATGTTAAAATTAATTTTAACTTTAAACATATATAATTGTGTGTAGGAATTTTTGATATTTCAGGATTTTAACATGAACAACTCATGATAAATCTTATGCTAAATTTTTAACTGGTTTTTTTTCTAAAAAATAAAAATGCATTATAATCATCGAATACAGAATGAAAAACCTGAATAGTAAACAGCAGTGTTAAATAATTCAAAATATTTTTAAAATTATATCATGTCTAGTAAATTTTAATTTTAATAATATTTTGCAAAAAATCCAAGACTCAACACTTATTCATTTTTGAATAATAAATTGAAAATAATTTATTTTGTTTAAAACTAAATATTTCAGTAGAAAATATTACTTTGTCTCCTATTTGAGTTAATAATTAATAGTAGGTATAAGACATGACATAATTTTATAATTTTTGAAAAACAGATAATCAATAATGTTTTATTGTAGGTAATGGATTTATAAATAATGTCTAAATAAGCCAGACTTTCTTTTAGTAAATGGAGCATACTTCATATTTTAAATATAAAGGATAAAAAGCGGGTAAGTGAGTATCGCTCTGCTGTACATTAGGGGGTGGAATGGACCTCGGACTATGGTAGGTGAAATTTGAATGCAATGATAGGTATCATTGTATATGAAAAACGATTCTGAACGAAGATGATTTGTCAGTTTAGGATATATTATATTTAAATATTGTCATATATTCTATTTTGAAACGAATAGTATAGTTTTTATATGTTACTATAGTTACTTTATAGTATCTGTTTATTAATAAAAAAAATATTAGGCAACATACGCATAATGAGAGTATGAAATTTAATTTAAATTTTGAAATATTTCGTATGAATTCAAACTTTAAGCACTTATAAAAAAAATTTATGACTAACGATTTCGGATTTTTTTTTATCACTTTAAGAACAACTTATAAGAAACCTTGTATTAAATTTTCAAGACTTTCTGGCCACCGAAAAAATTTTTATCGGCATTTGAAGAAAAAAAACTTAGAAAAGTCGAAAATTTCAATTGTCTATAAGTATCTTAAAAATGGTCAAAATATTTTGAAAATTTAACTGTAAAGAGATAACTATAATATAAACATTTGGTGAAAATTTCAAGTATTTACAATAATTTGTTTTTGAGTTACAGCAAAATCAAAAAATCGATTTTGTCGAAAAGTGATTTTTCATAAAATTGTCGTTTTTCTGTCACTTTTTTTTTGTTTTTCTCGATTTTTTTGAAAACTATTTGAAAATTTTACTTTTGACCCCCCCAAAGTACCAACTAGATGAATTTTCCTATTCAAAGAGGGGTTGAAAAACATACATCATTGTAAAAGCAATACATTCATCACTTCGTTCAGAATCTAAAATTCTTTGTATTCTAATTCGATTGAGATTCTACAACATATATATTATTTTATGAATTGAATTGTTTTAAAACGTAGGTTTTAAATATAATATATTTCTTATATTTTTACAATTATTTCCATACAAGGTACATTTCTATTTGCCCTTGAACAATTTCAACATTTTTTAATGTTACTTCTTCAATATTTAAACGCCCCATATTACGAATGGTATAGTTTTAGTTTCCCATTTCATTATAAAATTTAGATTAAAAATTAACAGAAATACAAATCAATAATAAATATAATATTTTTATTACGAATGTATAATATATAAATATATATATACTATTAATTATTTAATACTATCAATAATAAATAAACAGTAAAATCAAGGGCAGTCCCTAGGTGCACCAAACACAGTGGTGATAGACGATAGTAAATATTTAAATAGTTATTTATGTCTGAACGAATCGTACATAACGATATGTATACGTTGTCATATCCAAAGTAATTCTTTATCAATATTGAATAGTAATTTTATCAGTAAATGTATGTATTTTTGAAATCATTGCTATCATATTACTCGTATAAGAACTACTTATACTTATACAAAGTACAATATATTACTAATATTTATTATTGCAACATATTTTTCTTTATATTTCATATATTGTTGTATTTTATTTGCATAAAATAGACAAGATAAAAATTAATTAATTAATTTCTCATATAAGATCAAGTTATTATAATACATTTTTTTTAACATAAAAATGTGAACATTTGTATGACCATAAAATTTAACATACTATACCTAAAACCTAACATAGTAATATATAAAATAATAAACAATTAAATTTTGGTATTAAATAATATACATCCCTTAATATTTTATTTTTTATTTTTTCATAAATGTTAACGCCAGTTAAAAGCTTAGCTACCAAGACTTACTCTCAATAGATAAATGATAATAAATTATTCATATCGTAATATAGATATAAATACAAAATGAATACGGTGTTTATTTTAAACTAAGAAATTGTTTTCTATACTGTATACTTTAATATAATGTAATAATATGTTATGAATAAATACTTAGCATCTTTGTGTACCTATTATATTAACGAGTATATTTTGGACTTATAGCAGATGTGCTAGTAAAATGTTATGTTTCATCTTATGTTTTTCGATACTTTTTTTTAGGTTCATCAAAATAATAGTTAATTTTTATTTAAATAAAAATATAAAACGATTATTATTTTTGAATCTTAAAATATTATGTAGTCAACAAATGAAATAAAGGCATGGTACTAATCAAGAAATGTTAACAATAACTAAAATATAATAAAATAATTTATATAAGTACACTTATTCGGATAAAATAGCTCGCAAATAATTATAAATTAATAGGTATACAGAAATGGATACTCTGTTAATTCTATTATTCTTATAATTATTATCATTTTTATTAAAAAAAAATCATAAACCATTCCAAATATAAAAAAACTCAAAGGGCAGAATACAAAATTTTATTCTGTGGATTATAATATTTTAAATCTCTTTTATCATATTTTTAATATATATATATATTAAATCGTTATTTAATACTATCAGTAAAATCTATTTTTAATATATAATATTCATTTGAACCCACATTTTTCATAATATTGCAGTTATATTGAGTTAGGTATGGTGAAAACTTACAAAAAAAATTGAACCTTTGTTACGTTTAACGTAACTGTGTATTATTAAAATCGTAATTACTTGTATGAACCGGGGTACTGAAAATGCTTAAAATTATATGAACTCACTTCATACAAAACTGACGAATATCTTAGTACTTCTCCTATAACAAAATCCAGATTACTCCATTGGAATATTATTTAACGAGACATGAAATTTTAATTTTAAAAATCATTTCTATTTGTACACTTCAGTTGACTCTTTTTTTTTTAATTAAAAAACTTTATTGATATTATTTTTATACATTTGTCATTTGCGAAAGGAACCCCCATATGCCCTTCCTGTGGTGTCAACCTAATAATTAAACACATAATGACCGGGTGCAACACATACCGCGACGCAAAGGACCGCAACCAACTATTGGAAGACCTATTTGAATGCGTTGGACCCAACATGCCAGTATCCAACATAATCGCCTTCCTTCAACAATCTGGACTTTTCAAACTAATTTAAGTTTCATATTCATTGTATAATATACCAAACCTCTAAGTGTATCATAATGTACATCTTAATACATAATATGTTTTAATATTTACATTACCCAATGTCTCTGATGTTGAGGGTTTATCTTTATAATAATAAAAAATATGTATATATTATATATAACATTTAACATAGATACAAATAAAATATGGTCATAGTTTTTTTTTCCTAAGCTAACGTCTTACTGATTTGATAATGAATAAATTGTATTTATTTTAATAAATTTAGGATATTTACTATTAAATTATATTATAATCGCATATTCAATTTTTTCCGTTTAATACGAAATTTGAGCCAAATAAAAGCATTCCCAATTATTATGCCATGAATACAATCACGATTAAAATTATAATTTTAAATAATATAATTTGACTCAAATTCGTATCAATAATTATAATCAATATTTTTTTGAGACTTTTGTATTTTATGGTAAGAATAAAAACTTATTTTCATAGTACGTTTAACATCTTTTATAGCAAATTATAAACTCAAAAATACTATTCAAATAAATTTAATATGCTAGATTACTAGGAGTATATTATAGTTAAATATATTTATTTCTATTTTTGATGCATTATTGGTTGTTGTGTAATCGTATTTTCTTATAAGCACTTTAATTTAATGTTAATTTCTCGATTCTGTTTGCTAAATATCGAAATTGAAACAAACTTAAAATGACGTGTTAAAAATTTAACAACATCTGTAAAGTACCTACCTAATTTCTGTAATTAATATTTTATTTTATACATAATATTTTTTAATACTTAAATCTTAACAGACAAATGCAATGAAATAACAAAATTTATTAACAATCAATGATAGACAAGAAAACAGTCGATAAAATATAAACAATTATGTAGGTATTAAATGTTTCGAAGACCATATTGTACGGATAGAGAAATAATTTAATAATAGCAGTGCTCAAAAATTAACGTGGTTAAAATATTTTAATGAGTATAAATACTGTAGTGAACTTATGATTATTTGTTCGGGAGAAACCTGAGATGAGGAGATAACTATATAAAAGTCACTATTATAGGTTATAACTAATAGCTGTAGGAATGTATTTTGACCGCGTGTCCACTTTTAAAAGTATCAGTAAATACCTGGTTAGTAATTTTAAATTGTCAAAGTTAAGGGGATTGTCATTATAGCTTTCAATAGTAATTTTGCTTCATAATTTATTTTATAAAATATTCAATATATTATTACATCAGTAATATGTGAGCATTAAGTTATCACTAAATCATAATTAATTTCTAAGAGTAAATTATTAAAATAATTATATAATATTATAATGTTCGTACATTTCATTGATTTAACTTACTTATAGATATTGCAATTTATTATACTAATAACGATTTTTAACTGTTATGAAATATTTTAATAAATTAATATAAAAAAAAACATGTTTATGACCTTATATATAATTTATAAAAATAATAATAATATTTTATTTCTCATTAGCTCAGTTAATTTCAACATAAAATGTTGTGTAAATTATGATTTAGTTCATAGAGGATGATAAAAATTAAATACCTAAAGAAGGATTTCTTGTGTTATGAGAAGGAACATGAAAAAAGATAGAAGGGAGTATGCCATGAGCATTCAAAGACTATATAAATATATACATAATATGTTGTTAATAACTCATCAATACACCTACAAAAAACTTATCATGTATTATTACATTTATAGTATATACACCAATTATACACCCATGTACACGAATACAACGTCGTCGATAAACGCTTTTATAGTATACAACACAAACCGTGGTTGAAGATATAAGAATAACGTAAAAATTCAGCTATCAAGAACCACAAAAATAATATAAATATATAATGCAATTTATTGAATTTAAAAAAAAACAGTATTGTACATCGACAAATGGGCTTCGAATCAAATGTATATTATATACGTGTACATTTAAGCAATAACAATAGAATAAATATCACGTAGGTACATCGATCGGCGTCCGCGATCTTATGAGCGAAAATAAAAAAAAAAACGAAGAAAAACGTCCGGGGGACTGTTTTCGGCGGTCGTACTCGTTACCGCGATCGCAATCGCTACCAACAGAAACGGCGAAAAAATCGTATATATATGCACGGCTTTCAAAAGACGCAAAGTACGCGAATATTCCAGAGTTTTTTCCAGCCAGTTTTTTTTTTGTATTCGCGTAGTTTGCGCAAAAACTGGCTGGAAAAAAACTCTGGAAAAATCCCGTCAAAAATTTGTACATAATAAATAATTGTTTAATATTTTAACTTTTAATTTTTCGTCCGAGAGGGTGGATTTTTTCTTTCTGGTGACTACAAATTCACTACAGCAAATGTTGCGTTTCCAGCGTTCCCATTTCAAATAAATAGAAGGGGTTTGCTACAAAAATTTTTTAAAAAATGGTGGACTCCGTCCCTTACGTCCACCCCCCAATTCAAGCACTGTCTAAACCCTATATATATATAGTTCAAATAGAAAGAAAACAAACACCATTATAAAATCTATACATTTATCGCTCCGCTAAGAATTTATAACACAACTATCCATTGTTAGTTTTAGATAATTTATACAAAATATTTTATATAAATATATAAGTACTTTATGAATTTTATGATCTTAAATAATTGTTTCAAATTTAATTCAGACTAATCTACGACTAATGACTCTATAATAGTATAAAAGAATATACAAAAATATAAACTATACAATGTTTAAATTATTTAAAAAACGTCTTATTGTAAAATCAATACATTCATCACTCCGTTCAGAATCTAAAATAGCTGTCCCCGTGCACTTCGTCGCCCGTACAAAAAAATAATATTCTGTTTGCGCGAGTGAAATTATTTTTACCTATATGCAAGGTAAAAACAGTTGAATAATCATCGCCCAAACGGTATTTTAGTTGAATAAACGTATGTATAATGTATATATGTGTTAAAGTTAAAAAGAAGATTCAAAATTCAACTCATCCTCGCCAATATATTCATATATATATATATAACTTATTCGGTATACCTTATTTAGATACTTTATTTAGTACCCTATAGAAACCGAAAATCTTTAATGATAAATATGTCAAATATACACTTAAATTTGTGTGTTTTTTTTTTTTTTAATGGCGTGGTACGGTAGTGAGACCGACTTTTGCTGTGCGACAATTTTGTTATTTCAAAAAATAACAGTAGTTTTTAATTAATTACATTTATAAAAAAAAAAACTCAATATTTAAGAATACTCGAAAATGAAGTCTTAATAATAAACTTTCTTAATTTTTCGTAAAAAAAAATTCACTCAACAAATTCCAACTTTCCAAATCCATTTAACAAAATAATGAACATAAAACTATAAAATAACTATAGAAACCATAGATTATACTGATTGTACATCGATCTGATGTTTAGATGTCTACGCCTACCATAGAGTAAATAAAGACAACGGTATCGAGTTCAAATCCCAGACATCAATAAATAGATTTTTCACTTTTTCTACTTATTCGGTTGACTTTTTAAAAATTTTCTTCCGTAAAAACCTTCTCCAGACAATAACAAATACAACAAAAAAAGAATTAGCGAAATCGGCCCAGCCGTTCTCAACTGATGCAATGTTATACATTTTTGTCTCCATTTATATATATATACATATATATATATGGTCTTAAAACATACTCCAAAAACCATAAATTAATTAAATGTATTAAAAAATTATACAATTTTTTTGAGAAAAATGAACGCAAAATAATAATTTGTGCTTTTACTATTATGATACTATTATGATTTTTCGTATTTCTTTACACTGTCCATTTTTTGTCAAAAACAATACAATTGCTGTTGTCAAGGAAATGATTAGCTATTGTGTTTATTTCATAAACATATCGAATACATATTATTTTTGTCTCATTACCAATTCAGAACTCTAATGAGTAACACGTTTACAATTAGAGCGTCTATTTTTACATTGTTATAGCCTATATATTTAATAGTGTTTAATATAACAACCAACGGATCAAGACCATGGACTCTATAGAATATGAGGCTGACCCAAACGTTTCTTCAACACCACCTAATGAACTGCTATCGGAACTGGACGCATCGAGATACAATTGCGGATTAATCGTATCGACGCCCAGCATTCCGATTGATGAAACAGAACATGCAAACAGAACAGAGGACCACATTCCTATTAATATTATCTTTCCGTCACCTGAGTCGTCAGAAAAGCCGGAAATCGAGGATCCGATAAAATGTGAGACTAAGCCTGACGTTTCGGCGACTTCAGATGAACTTTTATCGGAGATGAACACATTAAAATACCAGTGCCCAACCATCTCAACGCCCAACATTTCGATTGACGAAACAGAACATGGACACGGAACGGAGGACCACATTCCTATTAATGTTATTGTTTTGTCACCTGAGTCGTCAGAAAATCCGGAAATCGTGGACTCGATAAAATGTGAGACTAAGTCAAACGTTTTGTCAACACCCGATGCACTTCTACCGGATCTGGACACATCGAGATGTCAGTGTCCAACCATCTCAACGCCCGACATTTCAATAAAGCAAACAGAACACCACGCAAACAGAACGGAGGACGACATTCCTATTAATATTGTCGTTTCGTCACCTGAATCGTCAGAAAAGCTGGAAATCGTGGACCCGACAAAATGTGAGACTGAGCCTAACGTTTCAGCGACTTTTGATGAACTGTTATCGGAGATAAACACATTAAAATACCAGTGTCCAACCATATCAACGCCCGACATTAATTCGATTGACGAAACAGAACACGCACACGGAACGGAGGACCACATAACTATTAATGTTATCGTTCCGTCACCCGAGTCTTCAGAAAAGCCGGAAATCGTGAACCAGATAAAATGTGAGGCTGAGCCTGACGTTTCGGCCACTCCTGATGAACTGCTACTGGAGCTTAACACATCGAGATGCCAGCCCGAATTAACTGTCTTGCCAGACATCTCGTTCGTAGAGACAGAGTCGTCGAACAGTCCGCTAAACGTCCAAGTTACTATCGTCTTACCTGCAGTTGAATCAGAACATTTGGAAACCAACGACGGAAAATCGTGTGGCGATGTTAATGATCCACCAGAAGAATCGCGTGCATCGACACCTCAAACGAACACTAGGAAACGAAAATCGTTGTGGTACAGGACGAAGAAATTTTTTAGGCGCATGCTGTGCTGCTGCGCCTAATCTGATCTGTTTTGCCGTTATACGCATATTATATTATTATATTGTGTGTTTTATAAATATTATATAATTATATATAATGTCTATAAAATGACTAATGTCAATTTTTATGTTTATATGTTTATATGTGTATATGTTTATTTGTTTATATGTTTATATGTTTATATGTTTATATGTTTATCTTTATGATCATCTTGAATAAATTGTTTTGTTAATTTATTTAATATTGGTTTTTATTTGATATACTCGTATTATTAATAAATTACAAAATACTATTGTAAAATTAATTCATACCATGTGAAAATTATGACTGTATTTTTGGACTGTAAAAAGAAACGCATAGAGAACCTTGTGTGGAATAATCATCAATTTTTTTTTACCAAGGTGCAAAAAATGTATTCACTACATAATATGATATCGAACTATATTTATTTATTAAGAATACAGGCTAGTAATACATACAATAATATATAAAGAAATACATTAACATTTTTACACTTTTATTAGAAGTGGGCCTAGATTTTATTTTTGAAACTTAAAAAGTAATAAGAACATATGTATTTATCAAAAAAAAAATAATAAAAACATATCCTAAACAAAATGCATAATAGCTTATGAACTTTTAATTTTGAAATTTAAATTATTCAAAGTCTTTGGCTAGGTTCACATGACAGGCGTTAAACGCGCGTTGGATTAACGCGCGTTTACAATTATTATGCAGCTGTATCATAACGCGCGTTTACAGCTTTCCGGCGCGTTACAAAGCGTTAACGCGCGTTGCCATACATCCTGCGTAAATTTTCTAAACGCGCGTTCATCTAACGCGCGTTTAAGATCTTCATGTGAACCTAGCCTTTCAGATTCGTTTTTTAAAACCTCGTTTCGTAATTTCATCATTAACATCTTCGTATATTATATTATTTTTAAAATGTATCATAATACATGTTATAAAAATTCAAACTATTATACTTGATAGCACATTACTTGAAGCTGTTCCAGAAAGTTTAAAAGTTGTATCAAACTTTTGAGAGCATATCAAATTCTAAAAATAAAATTATTTTTTTAAATGTTTTTTTGTTTATTTTCGTTATAATACTTAATAGTTTTATTTTTGAATGTATATGTACGAGTATAATAATTAAGCATTATTTTATAATATAATATAATATCGTTTATTTTTTACAGATATGATGGTGAGAGGTGAAATATCTGCCTACATAACATTTGAATTATAAGTATACGGAATGAATAGTTCTTACTCTTACAAACCTGCGAATCATCTATGTAGAAAATGTTAAATATGATATTATACACAGCATATCAAGAATATATATATATATATATAATATATATATCATAACCTCTGGTATGCATAAACAAATTCAACCTTGGTTTTGTTCCGTGGCCTATATAAGTCCGGCACCGTTCGGGCACACTACCAGTGTTTGGTGTGTTGCGTTTGCGTGAACACTGCAGATCGTCACATCTGTATTAATATTTGCGTTAATGCATATTTTATTTTTTCTGTTTCCGTGTTATGCGATACACAGTTATTCGTAGGAATAATTTATTCGTAAGTGTTCAATTATGTTTCCCAAACAGAACGTATATTCGTAAAAACCCCGTTTCCCTGAGCGTTATCGTCATTGTCGACACGCGCAGAGCTACGGCGGGTTACGTTCCGCAGAAATTACAAGTCGCGCTAGTCTGATCTAACAGTCTGATCTAGCGAGCATATTATGGCACAGTTCCAGTGACTCGTAAGAGTTCCGCGTTACGGGTGTATCACTCCCGTTTGAGCTGCCCGTTTCGTGTGCCGCTGTAATGATCTGACAACGCGTGCGATTCGATTCTGATCCGATTATTCGGTGGCTGCGACGTCGTTGAATGACATACGAATCTGTTCGAAACATTGTACACATTACGAAAACGTTAATTTTTTTTTAGTATTTGTAAAATTGTAACGTAGGTGTATAATTGTCTATTATACAAGATTTTTTTTGGTAATACATTTATCCACGTTAATTTAGTTAGGTTTATCATTAATAAACACTCGGTTATGATAATACTTTTTTTTATAGATTTCCTATAAAATATGAGCAATTAACTCAACTGTGGGCTGTGGCCAATCAATGTTAAAAATGAATTAGTGTAAAATTTGTTGAAAAAACACTCAAAGATATGATATCTTTTTCTTTTATATATTATTATAATAAAAGTAAAAAATAGTCACGTTCATAATACCTAGGATCGCAGTGCTCGCATAGAAAAAAGGTCTAGGTGTGGTCGTCGCAACCTAACGATTGATTATATTAATTACCCATTATTATTAACCAATTTTTTTTTCATAGTCGTTACAAATATACAGATATTATAGCTATAGGTTATAGGTATATTTTGTATCAGAAAAAACTGATGATTTACAAATTCACTACAGCAAATGTTGCGTTTCCAGCATTCCGTTTCAAATAATTATAAGGAGTATGCTAAAAAAAAAAAATAATAAAAAATAAGTCGGACTCCATCCCCTGACGTCCACCCCCAATTCAAGCACTGCTGATATACATGCATTTATCTTCAAAATTCAAAAAGAACAACATGAAACTGAATCAACAATCGAATCGTTGATTTCAAGTAAAATAAAAAAAAAGTACAATGAAACTCTGAATAATAACTTATTGAAAATATGTAAACGAATAGTTAATGATTCTAATTATAATTTAGATGAATGTATGAGAGCTATTACTAATAATCTTAAGTATTAATAATTATTATATTTATTTTTCATGATAAAAGAATTATTAGAAAATATTTTATAAACGAGTAAACAGTAAAAAAAAAATATATATATATATTTCTAAAAATTGAAAATCTAAAAGTTTTATTTTCTAGAACACAGTGTTTCTTAAACTTTATATTCTAAAACTCGGCAGTCGGCATTCTAAAATATGATTTTCTAAAACTTGGCTCAATACCAATAATTACATAATATGTTCAGTATTATATTAATTATACTACCTTTTGAGATTCTGATTGAATTTAAGACTTAATGGATTCGCCTCAAAATGTCTTTGTGTTTACTGAAAGTCTTCATTATTTAAATATCGATAAAACCCCAATAAAACATACGATATACTTTAAACCTATAAACTAAATAATATAAATAACTAATGTTTTCAATGAAATTATATAAAAAAATATATATCCTACACTATTCTCAAGTAATTTACTTATTCAGTAATAACATTTTCATTAACAATATTTTTTATTATCTATATATTATAATATGATATTGTCATGCTATCATGAATTATTTACAAATTGAATTAGGAAAAATATGTATTAATAGGAGAAATAATCGTAAAATTTATACAAATAAATATATATAGATATAATAATAATTTTAAAAATTAAATCATATATTATGTATCTCTTGTACGCGTATAATTAATGCGAATAGGTATGACGTAACAAACATTTATGGAACACGCTTCTGAATTCAACCAAATTCAATTTTTTTTGTAAGATCCAACATATATTATCGTGCTACTACTAAGTAAAATTATTTTATCAAAACTAATTATTTTAATAATATTGATAGTATAATATAACCCATTAACTATTATATTCACCGTGTTAATTAAAATTCACTCAATCCTTTAAAATATATAACAACATCCAGAAAGTTTCATTGTCAGTAAACAAATACAATACAAAACTTTTTTACTATCTTTTATAAACAGCAAGCGAAGTAAACAGTTTTTTAAATTTGAGTTTGAGTATAGCTGTATTTAGGTCAAATATAGATAATATTGTATACGAGTAATTAAAATTATAAAGTGAAATAATCTATTCAATGTATATTGGGAATGAGTTAAAAATGAATAGATCATAATATAATAGGTACATAAAGTATCACATAATCGGTCCACCTATCCTCGTTACCAACTTGACACGTTTCCATGCGTTCACTTCGTGTAAAATGTGAAACTCCATTGTGATTCTGTACAGAATATTATACTAGACTTACACTTAAATATTTTTTTTCTCGAAAATCTCTATTTAGTTCACCTGCCTCCAATCTCACTAAAAAATTAAGAAATTTTAATAAGATATGATTTTCCGATTTCTTAGCTATTCCTGTAAATCTAAAATCTTCTAAAATCATTCACAGAAATGTCTAAATAGAGTAAACAGTGGCACATATGTGTGGTGTAATAACACCACACACTATTAAATTGCATCATATTATTCATATTATTAAAATTATTACCAAATTTAGTTTACTTAACCAACTTAACGCAATATATTTGTTTAAAACCTTATTTTTATTATTTAAATTTATTTTTTTTTTTTTATTATTGTTATTATTCATGTATACTACGCTTACCTATTTTGATCAATTTAAATAAAACATCTATCTTATTACTTGTTTATAAATAATATATTTATGATAATTAATATATGTTTTGAGATTTAAATTTGTTATTTAAATATTATTATTATTATTTTACTTGGGTTAAATACTTAAAAATTAATGCATTCTATACATTAGATTATAAGATAAGCAATTATTCTTGGCAAAATCTTTTGTTTAAGAGCAGTAAAAAATTGGTTTTAATAATATGATCATGTTTTTTTTTTAATGCATCTTATGTGTAACGTTTGTTTTATATACACATTACACATATAATGCTTTAAAAGTTATTTATGCGCCAACTGTTGTTCAAAACATTATATTTCGTGGATACTATTGCATGATCCTATTTTGGTATTCATATTATTATTTAAGAAAAACAACTCACGGAAATTTCAATAAATGCTGGATATTATGTAACACTGAAAAATATTGTTTATTAAAATGCATTCAACGTAGACGATCTTAGCAACATATCGTTATTAACGTTATTGGATGTAAAGTTAATACTACTAAATGTACTTTATTTAGAAATATTATATTACAGGCATGAAATAATTTTGTAAAAATGTTTAAAAATCTAACTCATAATATTGTTTTATAATCCTTTAATTGCTTATCAATTATTAACAATAGTTTACCAATATGGCAACATAACACAGTTGCAATGTCACATCGTTATTAAGAACTGAGGTGAACTGAATAAACAAGATGAGTTTTTGACACACCTATAGTATCTTAAAAAATGTGTACAGCATAAAATTAAAAGTATAAAAAAACCTGTAACACGGCGTAATGTAGGCAATAATGGTACAAATTTTTGTATGTGAATAGCACTTTAAAGTGTTTAAAATACCAAATATTACAGAGCTCCCTATCGCATACGTAATGTGTTTTATTAAAGTATAATATACATAAAGTATAAATTCATATATTCTTTCAGTACATTGTATAACACACAAAATATCTAAATTTATATTATAAAAATGCATTAATTGCATTGGTGGATGAGCATCATAAAAATATCATTTACAATATAAATATTATAGATACCTATGGAAAACTATTAAAAAAACAGTAATATTGGTAATTAAATATAATCTCAAGACTAAAAAACATAACAGCTAGGCACATGAATATCACTGTTTATTAATTGTTCTTATGTTGGGAAGTTAAAGGTAAGAAAACTCATAATGTGACTATATTACAACTAGTAGCGCAATCTATGATTAATAATTGAGTGAACATTTTATTTTTTAATTTTCACGCAACCATACGTCTTAAAGGTGTGACATATAGTACCTTTTGATTAACTGTAAAAAAAAATGATATTAGATAATATCTAAAATAATATTAAATACTATGATAATATAGAGAGTAAATTGTTTAAAAAAATTAATTGAATTCCACTGTAATTTTGTGGTAGTTAATGCTTAATTGTACGCTCAGTGTGTATGCCCGTTCGTTGCATCCGAGAAAGAGTAATAATTAGCGTTTTTGTTGACATTTTTTCCCTCAGTATACGAGTATGCAGGTAGGTGCTCAATCTTGGTATGTGCGACGACTTATCGGGTGTTGGCCATGGCCTGGTTGCAATTATAATAGCATTTTTCGTGTGTTTTCCAAATTACCTTATCACAACCTGAAAAAAAAACTATGTGGCCAGAACACACAACACTGTAGTATAATAAATAGTAGGTAAAAAGTACGGGCTATTTATTATATTTCCGTATTAAAGCGACAATTTCAAAATGTATTGGAAACAGTTAAATAAAAAAGGAATTTTAATCCAGAAATTAAAAACGATAATATAATGTAATACAATTTATATTTGATTCTGAGCAGAGCTATGAATGTATTGATTTTACAAATATGTGATTTTTTAATTTTTTTTTTTTAGTTTTTGTGTATCTGTCGTTACCTTTTAGAACAATTCAACAATAAACATTCTGTACCAAATGTATTACAATATTTATGCTTTTTACTACAAATCTGTACACATCGTTCTACGGTTGTTTATAATATTTAAATATATACCTATTAATAATATAACGAAGGCAATGTTTTAAGCAAAAATCAATTCAATTTATCGAATTACTAAAAATAAAATAAATTATCTACAATAATATAATTATAAATATATACAACAAAATATACTTGGCAATAAAGGCTGACCAGGATTTATTTGTATTTTGTATATATCATTGAACTCAAAAATAAGAAATCCATTACACCAATCTTTTCATTTTGTCAATGTGCATTCTTCATTCATTAATTAAATTAAACAATTTTAATTTTTAACTAATAAAATTTATATATTACAATAAATCAAAATAATGCAATCTCCAGCTTCCATGATAACATAATTGTAAAGTTAATTTATAAAATATATATAATTTAAAATATTTAGTTATAAACATTTGTTTAATCAAATTCTTAGACTTATGCGAATCTTAGATTGGTGTTAAATAAATAAAACTTATAAAAGTTTAAATCTTTGTATTTTGTTAAATTGTACCTAAAGATGTATTATTATGTAGTTTCTTATCTTTTTATATTTTAGTGAAAATTTAGTAGAGCGTTGAAATAATTATTGATTTTACGACGACATGTGTGTGTGTGTGTGTATTTTTACGTCTCTTCGGCTTTTGAAACTGTTTAAAATGTTTCTCATTTTTAACTTTGATGGTGGAAGGTGGAATAAAAATAAAAATAAATTCATTTTTTTTTTTATTTAGTTGATACTTTTGGACTTGGGTAGTCAAAAAAAAAAATTAATCTTAAAAAGCGGGTAAGTGAGTATCGCTCTGCTGTACATTAGGGGGTGGGATGGACCTCAGACTAGGGAAGGTTAAATTTGAATGCAATGATAGGTATCATTGTATACGAAAAACGATTCTGAACGGAGATGATTTGTCAGTCTAGGATATATTCTATTTAAATTATATCATATATTCTATTTTGAAACAAATTCAAACATTTAAGTAAAAATTTTTCAAGATAAAGTAAAAGGAAGTAGTCAAGTAATTTTTTAAAAATAACAAAAATCGAAAATTATTTATTAGTTAAAAGTTATTTTACACGTGTATTTTTGATTTCAAATTAAAATTAAAACTTTAAACACACGTAAAATTTTTTAAATTGAACAATCCTCAAACTTTTTTATAATTATTCTAAGCTTAACTTATGGACAGCATAGTATTAAATTTTCAATTCTTAGCTTTTGATAGAAAAATATTTATAAATTTTTAACTACCAAATAGTGAAAAATATTCATGATTTTGACGAATTTTTGTCAATATTTGAACTTCAAATGCTAATAAAAAAAAATTGTGCCTATGTATTTTTATAATTTTTGAATGAGAGTTAGAACAAGTTATGTGGACCCTTCAATTAAATTTTCAAGTAATTTGTCCCACCTAAATTTTTTTTATCAACATTTATAAAAAAAAAATAAAAAAAAATTTGAAAATTTCAATTGTCTATAAATAGCTCAAAAAAAGTCAAAATGTTTTGAAAATCAAATCACGTAAAGAAAATGGCAATCTAAATAACTGGTAAAATTTTCAAGTATTTACGACTTATACTGTTTGAATAACAACAAATATCAAAAATCGTTTGAGGCTAAACCGTTATTTAACGCGGTTTTGTAAAAATTTAAATTTCAATCACTCATAAAAATTTTTTGATTTAGTCCGGTAGAGTTTTTTTTGCAGATAGTAGAAGAAAATTTTATGCAGAACCTTGTACCAAATTTTCAAATCTTAGTTATAAAAGGAAAAATTTTTACGATTTTTTAACCACAAAATTACTTGCAAATTTTCGCAATTTTGACATATTTCGTATAAATTCGAACTTTAAGCACTTATAAAAAAAAATTGTGACTAACGATTTCGGATTTTTTTTTATAACTTTAAGAACAACTTATAAGAAACCTTGTATTAAATTTTCAAGATTTTCTGGCCGGCCAAAAAATTTTTATCGTTATTTTTAAAAAAAATACTTAAAAAAATTGAAAATTTCAACTGTCTATAAATAACTCAAAAAAAGTCAAAATTCTTTGAAAATTTAACTGTGTATGGATAACGCTAATATAAATATTTTGTGAAAATTTCAAGTGTTTACATCGATTAGTTTTTGAGTTATAGCAAAATAAATAATTCGATTTTGTCGAAAACTGGTTTTGCGTAAAAATTCCCGTTTTTCTGTCATTTTTTTTTTGTTTTTCTCGATTTTTTTGAAAACTGTTGGAAAATGTTTACTTTTCACCTCTATAATGCACCAAGGATATCCACTTTGCCATCGGAAACCACCCCCAAAGTTTGAAATTGAAGCATTATTTCGACTAGTTATGCTGTACACAGACACAAAAACAAAAAAACAAAAAAAAAAAAAAAAAAAAAAACACACATCATTGTAAAATCAATACATTCATCACTCCGTTCAGAATCTAAAATAACTAAGTAAAAACTAAAAACAGTAAATGTTTACACCAAACCAGTTTTAAAAAAAATTGATATTATTGTTGTAATT
Organism: Schizaphis graminum; assembly: GCA_020882235.1. Taxonomy (NCBI): domain Eukaryota; kingdom Metazoa; phylum Arthropoda; class Insecta; order Hemiptera; family Aphididae; genus Schizaphis; species Schizaphis graminum. The sequence continues at coordinate 40,077,929 of CM037031.1, forward strand.
CAAAAATAAATTACCGTAGAGACTTAAAATTGTTACCATATATATTGTATATATATTACATATATACATCATATATTGTTATTTATATATTCATATAAGTATTAACTAGACATAAAATATTTTTAATTTCTTGTTCTATTTATAGATATATTGATTTTTTTACATTTTTTAGTCTATTTGATTATATCTATATTTGTATATAGATACAGTTTTTTAAGTATGTAAATTTAATAATGAGTGTTTTTGTGTTATCTATAATATACTAATTAAAAAATATCAAACTTACGTCATAGTTTCAATATTTTTTAAAAGATCCTTACAAAAATCCCTTAAATGTTAATGAATTATTTATAAATAAACATAATACAGGTAATTATTTTAATGCCGACTTTTAAAAAGTTTTAAAATTTAAAATTTATGTAAATATAAATAGTATAATCTAATGAAAATTAATGTATTTTTAATTATTAGCAGTTAAATATATTTTTTTATAATAGGTAATATTATTTTAAAAAGGTTGCCAAGAGAGTGCCGCTCTAGAGTATATAGTTGTAACCTTGTAGGTATATCGAGTGCGGAGTGGGTCACTGTAATGGCGATGATAGATTTGAATTCAATGATATGAATTCATTATATTCATATTAAGATATCCACTTATGATTCAGTATTTATTAGCAGCCCAGGTAATTGATAGTGTTTTTCTTTTATTCCATAATATATGACGTATGTTTCACATCGGATATTATTATTTAATAATCTCTCAAAACTTGTAAAGAACACCGTTAAATACAGTATACAAACAATGCTTGTAATTATCTTATAATATTATTGTTAAACCCGGGTATATATTATTTAATTTTAATCAAAGCGTATATATTTTTCATACAAGTATATTGTGTGCATACGTTTTATTATAATAATATTTTGTGGGACGTTTTGTTATGTTGTTTGTTGTTACTGTAAGATGCTTAGACACTATAAGGAATTATATGCAGTCGATACAATATGATATTATATAGATGGTGCTTCTATAAGTTTCTTTACTCAGTGGCCGTTATAACCACTATAATATTATCATCATCGTGATCGTATGGTGTGATGTGCAAGTGTGACAAACTAGATAAAGTCGTATAAATAACACGACCGATAGCGTTAAAAATAGCTTAAAGTTAATACCAAAGGAAACTTTACTGTATTCAGTGTTGTCAGATAGTTAAAGTGTCCAAGTGTCTACATTCTACTGTTGGATGTCGAGCGTCCTTATCCAGCTAGTTTACCGCCCTGTCAGCAGCTTCGCGGAGTCTCCGATATCACATCCAATGTATGTGGATAGGGTAGTCGCCTATATTATAATGTGTTAAATACTGCAGAGAATCGTATCGAGTAGCCGCAATTGCAGTCTGACCGGTTTCTCGTTTACCATTTTATAGAATTTCTCTCTAAAGCGGATATATATCCTAATGAACGTGCTACTAGCCTTGTAATTATATAAGAGCGGTTATAAATTAAATTTAAAATACCAAGTCAATTTTGGCTGCGAAAAATAAGAGTGATGCTTTTTGACTAATATTCGATGAAAAATTATACATCCTAGAAAAAAATTTCACTATCTACTTATTTTAGATTCTGAACGGAGTGATGAATGTATTGATTTTACAATGATGTGTGTTTTTTTTTTTGTTTTTGTGTCTGTGTACAGCATAACTAGTAGAAATAATGCTTCAATTTCAAACTTTGGGGGTGGTTTACGATGGCAAAGTGGATATCCTTGGTGCATTATAGAGGTGAAAAGTAAACATTTTCCAACAGTTTTCAAAAAAATCGAGAAAAACAAAAAAAAAATGACAGAAAAACGGGAATTTTTACGCAAAACCAGTTTTCGGCAAAATCGAATTTTTTATTTTGCTATAACTCAAAAACTAATCGATGTAAACACTTGAAATTTTTATCAAATGTTTATATTAGCGTTCTCCATACACAGTTAAATTTTCAAAGAATTTTGAATTTTTTTGAGCTATTTATAGACAATTGAAATTTTTAATTTTTTTTAGTATTTTTTTTTAAAATAACGGTAAAAATTTTTTGGCCGGCCAGAAAATCTTAAAAATTTAATGCAAGGTTTCTTATGAGTTGTTCTTAAAGTGATAAAAAAAAATCCGTAATCGTTAGTCACAATTTTTTTTATAAGTGCTTAAAGTTCGAATTTATACGAAATATGTCAAAATTGCGAAAATTTGCAAGTAATTTTGTGGTTGAAAAATCGTAAAATGTTTTCCTTTTATAACTAAGTTTTGAAAATTTGGTACAAGGTTCTCCATACATTTTTCTTCAAATATTTGGAAAAAAACTCTACCTGATTCAGACAAAAATTTTTTATGAGTGTTTGAAATTTAAATTTTTACAAAACCGCGTTAAATAACGGTTTAGCCTCAAATGATTTTTGATATTTGTTGTTATTCAAACAGTATAAGTCGTAAATACTTGAAAATTTTACCAGTTATTTAGATTGCCATTTTCTTTACGTGATTTGATTTTCAAAACATTTTGACTTTTTTTGAGCTATTTATAGACAATTGAAATTTTCAATTTTTTTTTATTTTTTTTTTATAAATGTTGATAAAAAAAATTTAGCTCGGACAAATCACTTGAAAATTTAATAGAAGGGTCCACATAACTGGTTCTAACTCTCATTCAAAAATTATAAAAATACATAGGCACATTTTTTTTTTATTAGCATTTGAAGTTCAAATATTGACAAAAATTCGTCAAATTCATGAATATTTTTCACTATTTGGTAGTTAAAAATTTATAAATATTTTACTATCAAAAGCTAAGAATTGAAAATTTAATACTATGCTGTCCATAAGTTAAGCTTAGAATAATTATAAAAAAGTTTGAGGATTATTCAATTAAAAAAATTTTACGAGTGTTTAAAGTTTTAATTTTAATTTGAAATCAAAAATACACGTGTAAAATAACGTTTTACTAATAAATAATTTTCGATTTTTTTATAATATATCCTAGACTGACAAATCATCTCCGTTCAGAATCGTTTTTCGTATACAATGATACCTATCATTGCATTCAAATTTAACCTTCCCTAGTCCGAGGTCCATCCCACCCCCTAATGTACAGCAGAGCGATACTTACCCGCTTTTTTGTTTTTCTTTTATTTCGTGCTAAAAATATTAACTGCCATTATACATTTTACCTAAATTAATATTATTTACATTTTTATTTTAGTTTTATTCAAACATTTCAAAGTACCACACTGACACTGTAGTTATCATTAGTTTAAATTTCTTGTAAGTTATAATAATATAATATTGATATGTATATACAAGGATTAAACTATTTACCAACTTTTTTTTAATAGTTTTTTATTGTTACATTTTAGTTTTTAAGAATGTTATCTATTCAACTTGTGAACTACCTGTTTAGTCATAATATAGTTAATATGAGTAATCCAAATATATTAAAAACAAAATTATACGCACGTTTACATTCAGAGTGAAACAAACAGGAATAAGGTGGTAATTATTAATTTTACAATGATTCGTATTTTTGAATGATTGAAAAAATCAACAAATATATTCTAAATATTTAATAAATTTTTACAAATTGTGCAATATTATTACTATTTTTGTGAAAAAATATTTTCAAAAAATTTAAGTAAACTTGTGGTTAAAAACTAATGATTTATTTTCATATAACCAGTAGGCCACAAAAAAATCATTTTCAAAATCATCAATTAATCATTGCTTGAAGACATTATGAGTTATTAATTTACCTATACCTACCTGTATATAACACTATCAGCTGATTACCTATTTTTAGTACATATCAGCACTTTTTATAATTATTATATTTACATTTTTTTCATGTTCAGTAGACTTACTAAGACTTTACAAATACACTAATACTAAACTAAAAATATTTAAAATAATATTTAAATTAAATACTAGACTATACTATGATACAGTATAACATTTTTAGATTGTGATTAAAGAACTAATTTTTAGTTACTTTTGTTATTAATATTATAATATTTTGTTATAACAAATAGGTATGTCAACGTGAAGAATTTATGATAATTTTTCAAAATCAAAATATCAATACTCGTCGTTACACTTACCATAATGCATTATGCAGCTAATAAATAAATCAAATCAACGTCGAATATAGGTAATATAATATAATTAAAACCACGATAGAGCGTTATTATTACGTGTCGTAATTAGTTATGGATTAAGTAGGTAGATTATATTAGTTTACTTGTAAAGGTAAAAGATATCTAACATTCACTATTATTATAACTTAACAAATGGCAGTGTATTGTATGTTAACTATAAAGAAAATTTTTATTTTTTTTTCACAACACTACTTTAAAAATATACTAAAATTAATATGATTATAATGAATGTAATTTTAATTATAACGGTATTCTCGTAGGTATTGCAACACTTGAATTTCTCACGGAGTCACGGCGTATTTTTTTTAAGAACTAGGTAGGCAGTAGTGGTAGTAACTATCTTACAAAAGATATAAATATAAGTTTTAAATAAATTAAACAAATATATCTATAAATGATTATTGTATTATACATTACTATATTTTACGTAATATTATATTTTGTTACAGCACACTCTATTGTTTCAATTTTACTAAAAATAAATTATTTAATTATTTTTTATTATTTAAGCAACTAAAAAAAAAAAAAAAAAATATTTACTTAACATAATAAATTATTACCATTTATTAGTCATATACTCATACCTATATAGTTTTATAGTACATGATATAAAATATTGCTGTATTGTGATTTCATTCCAAGATAAGTGGTTTTCAAAACAAATTAAGTACCTATTTATTTTTATATCTATCAGTTTTTCATTTTAATGTATTGAACTCTCTCTAAGATGGACTTAGTTTTAAGAATTGTCGTGGACAGGGCTATGATAACGGCGCAAACATGGCGGGAAAATATCAAGATGTACAAGCTCGATTAAAAGAGATTAATGAACATGCTCAGTTTGTCCCTTGTGCTGCACACAGCCTTAATTTAATCGGCGTACATGCTGCTAGTGTATCAGTAAAAATGATTTCGTTTTTCGGTATTGTACAAAATATATTTAACTATTTTTCTGGATCAACAAGTCGCTGGGAAGTACTAATGCGGTGTTTGAAAATAACATTAAAAACGCACAGTGACACACGCTGGGCATCTAAATATAATGCAGTTCATTCGTTGTATTGTCAATTTGGCGGTGTGATAAAAGCTTTACGTGACATATCTACCAATCCAATTTTTGGCGATGGGGTTGCTAATGCAGAAAGTATACCTATTGAAACAGTTTGATTTGGAATTTGTTTATTTTTTAGTCATGTGGGATAAAATATTGAATCAAATATATCGTGTAAATAAATTATTACAAAGCTCAAATATTTCAATAGATCAGGCTTCAAAAATGATAAATTGTTTAAATGTTTCTCTCCAAGAAATGCGTGATAGTGGAAATGAACAAATTAAAACTGAAGCTATTAGTATTTGTGATAAAGTTGGAATAAAATCTGAATTAAAAAAAAATCAAAAGGACAATAAAAAGGAAAGTTATGAGTGGAGAAAATTCATCGGGTGAAGATATTTTTGCAGATCAATTTTTAACATTGGAATACTACAAAGTTCTTGATAATATGATGGCTCAAATGAAATGGAGGTTTGAACAATTATCAAATATTGCTGATGATTTTCAATTCCTTTCTGCTCATTCACTATCTGTTACACCAGTTGAAAAATTGAAAAAATATGCAGCTGATTTAGCTATAAAATACAACGAAGATATTGACCAGGAAATAATTAACGAAATCGAATTTTTTAAATATCAAGTAAAAGCAATTTTACCAGACTTAAACGCAACTGCTTTAAATATTTTAAACGCAATTAAAAAATATGAACTTGATTCAACTTGCCCAAACTTAATGACTGCATATAGATTGTTTCTTACCATGCCTGTTACTGTCGCTTCCGGGGAACGCTCTTTTAGTAAATTGAAATTAACTAAGACGTATTTACGGTCAACCATGTCGCAAAACAGATTAACCTATTCTGCAATATTATCAATTGAGCATGAAATAACAAAAAGCATTGATTTTGAAGACGTCATTGAAGATTTTGCTTCAATAAAGTCCAGAAAAATTAAGTTTTAACTATATGATACTTATATATGATACGCTCTTATGATACGTTTGTAAATATAACATGTATACATAATATAATTTGTGATTTTTATCATTTTTAATTATTTAATACAGTATAAATTAATAAATTATACCTAACTATTTTGTTTAATAATTACTATTACAATTAACTTTAGTTTTTTGTCAAATTAAGGTTCAAAATACGTTGTAAAAAAAAAATTAAATTAAATTAAATAGGAATGAAACGCATTATGATTAATGATAAATAAAATAGGGGGCGAATATTTTTAATTTGGCCCCGGGCGCCAAATCGTAACGGCATGGCTCTGGATATCTATAATAATATTCGTTAGGTCATTAGGTGCGTTATATTACCCTGATTACGGCAGACACGTTTATGTAATACAGTTGTGTATAAGTACACACAAGTCTTCTCTACACACAATTTACATCCGCTATAAAAACCAAAGGACTAAACAAAGTAGATAAAACTGTGAAGATCACTTAATACATCTGAATTAATTCGGTGGCATAGTTTATTTTAACCCAAATCACCACTGCGTGACTTGAACCGTATCACTGTATCAGCGTCGGTAGGTACTTATAATTGTTTATAAGTCACGTAATATTTTAACAGTTTCAATAGTGCATTAAGTAATCCAAACGTATTTCTTCAGATAACTTTAGAAGTTTGTACTTAAACTGTGGGCTATGGTTATACGGTCATACCTTCCAAGTTCTAATCACTAATCTACACTATTTACATGAAATTATACTACCTATGTATTGTATAAATATGTCATGTCCAAGTTTGGAAATAATAAGAAAAACTCTTCTTCAGAAAAATATGTTTAAGTCATCTTTCAACAATATTTATATAATATAATATAATAAATAATTCGGCTTAATAACTGTACACTACACTGACAAAAAAAATCCGATATAGCATATTATTATTAGTAAAAGTAAAAAAAAATTAAAGTTATTCTAAATTTAAAATGATTTAATTGAATTGTATCTGTGTGTTGTATAATGTACCCCCTCCGAAATGAAAACCTATATACGCCACTGAAATTACCTATATCTACATTAAAACATTTTCAAACCTCAATAAATAATTTTGCATCTACATAGGTATTTTATTTAATTATTGAAATTTTTAAATACACCCCAAATGGTGTGAAAATATTAATACCTATACCAAGGAGTTTTGAGCGTCTGATGATTAATATAATATTATTTGTTCAGTAAACTCGTTTAGTCGTTTAATCTTTTATTTAACTATATTCAAAAAAATTAAAATATTAAGTTTAGTATACTTATTTTTAATAACAATATGCTATTTTAAATTATTTACAACAAGTATGTGTATAAGCTGTAATAATTATTATAATCATTGTTGATTAATTTATAAAAGGTTCTGAGTTTAATATAGTTTATATAAAAATAAAAACCTTTAATAGCCAATAGGCATAAGTACATATTATAATATCTATAAATTTACATAAAATAAAAGTATATGTTTAAAGGCACGTATATAAAAAAATCGGGGGGGGGGGGGGGGTTGAACCCCAAAAACTCCCTGTAGGTTACATAATACATATTATATATGTACCTGCATGTTTATATTATAAACAAAATATTTAGATAGGTGCCAAAAAAGAAAGCACCAATCAGTTTTTCCATTATACAACATAATTTTATAGTAAAATACATTTCATTTTTAATTTTAATTATTGTTATTTTATTCATCTTTTTATTTTTACAATGAACATACCTTAAAGTTGCGATGGTATACTAAAACTAAAAACTATACGATTTGTTTGTTTATTTTATAATATCGATCAGGTAAATAATTAATTTTAAAATTTTTTGTAGGATTATTGAAGGTAAATGATGAATCGTAAATTACAAGCTAAACAAGTTTATCCGATACTATTCATTTTAAATTCGGAAGTAGGTAGGTACTGAAAATCACTAGAAAAGTACAAATTTACAAAATCCCATATAAAAAAAAAAAAACTGAATGAACTTAAAATCTTTGTTATTAGTTATAGTGAGAATTAAAATGTCCTAATAATCTAGCTAATATAGATACGAGTTACATAGGGGACGAGACCGAGGTAAACTAGTTTAAGGTTTGAAAACTTATCATTATATTACCTATGCTACAACTAATGGTTAAATTGTCTTGAATTTTTTTTATAGATAATTTACCTACCTATATTATAAAAACTATACTAAGAGTATATGGTAATATTTTGGTTTCTTAATATTTAGTACCTAACTTGTTTTAAAAATAATTTATTTAGATTTGTTTATTTCATCAACTTGGTTGTGATGATTAAAATTGTATCATCTCAATTAAATCTTTCAAATTATCTTTAGGTACAATATAGGTACAATATTATAAATTATAATAGAATAATATTTAAAACATTGTGTTGGGTATATTCATTTGTTTGGCAATACTATAGCAATAGCTCATGACCTTTTTCTCATTGATATAAATATTCAATGTATTTTTCATGTCTGTTTTTAACCACCAACCCCTAATAGTTTTTTCCATATAATTTCGTATCATATTTTCCTATAGAGAAATGTTAGATGAATTTTAATATTACATTTTTAATAATCTCAAGTACAAGTCGTTGAACCTGAGTACGGGATAAAGGGAATATGAGTAAATAGACTATATTCATCAATTTGCCTCAGCGTGTACTTTTAAGTACCTAGATTGTTATTTAATATTTACTTTACACCTATACCTAATAAAATTAAATTTCATATACCATCAGTAATATTAAGTATAATAAACTGATATATATATATATATATAAACGTTTTTGAAAATCATCACTAGATATCGTAATAAATGTTTAAGATATTAAATTAGTCAATTTTCCTCCCTTTCACCCACCAATTATTAAAAGTCGATTTTAAATTAAATTATGTCCCATTTCATTGATTGAATATTCGTAAAATGTATATTTAATCAGTGATTATACAATAGCAACCATAATTTATAATTTGTTATGTACTTATGTACATAATGTAATATGGTTTTAAATAATTCATGTTTTTTCCATATTTCCAGACACAAAAAAGGTAGAAATCTAAAAAGCATTCGCACATAAGAGTACATAATTATTATTAATTATAGTAAAAATAAATCTGAACTTCTTACCACTACTAACTGGCATCAACAAAAAATGTATTAATATTTAATAATATATCTACAGTAGTGACGTCTCAAGAGGTTCACTTTAAGTGGTGCACAAATAATTAATAAAGTACCTAGGCTAGAAAAAAAATACTAATTTTATTATAGGTGTACTTAACATACGAAAAATAATATATATATCTAAATTACATTTTTTTTAAATTTATTTAATCTCTTTAGCACGATAAAATACAAATTTTGATTGTATAGCCGTCCAGAGCATAATAATGAATGTGTACTCCGCAAATTATTTATCCATAAATAAACTAAATAAACACACTTCTCAACACAAAAATCTGCAGAAACATTTTTTTTTTTAATAAATAATTTAATTAATAATAGATCAACTTTAATTTACTATGGGAAAATTGTAATATAATCTTATATTAAGAGAACACCATACCCACATTTGTTGTCTCTATCTTACTAATGTACATCATACCAAATTTGCACTCATCAGAAATTCAGAACACATTATATGATGTTATCTTTAATATTAGAGTAAATTTATCTATGATCAATTTTAAAGGTAAGAATATTATCTAGAATGACACATGCTTTTATTAATATTATCAATTTACAATGATAAAATCAATAGAAGCATAATATATCATTTTCTAAATAATATTCTATCCTTTAAAATTGATCATAGGTAAATTTACTCTAACATTAAAGCAAACATCACAAAATATGTTTTGCTGAATGCAAATGTATTATGATGTACATTAGTGAGACAGGGGACAAAGTGGCCGAGCGTTCTAAGGTGTTGGTTGCGATGCGCACCGTCGCTGGTTCGAACCTCTCTCACGGGCAGCACCTCTCTTCGGGCAAGTCATGGTGTCTGGAGAGAGACCGCCATCCCCCCCCCTGGGCATGGCAGAAACCTACGCGTGCCTAAATAGAAATTCTGCTAACAGGCGTCCAAACTAGGCCTTTGACTACTCCTGGACTATTTACCGCCATGCAAAAAAAAAAAAATGAAAAAAAGACAACAACGCATGTGGGTATGGCGTCCTCTTAAAAAAAATCTTATTATCAATGTTTTGTATCAGAGTAAGAGGAAAAATATAATGGATCAATATATTATAATAAAAACTCATTAATATTTTTTTTTTATTCTTTTTTAATTAAGTATTTTATCATGAAAGAAAAAAATGTTCATATACATAGGCTAGTAGAGAAAATAATATACTAAATCTACAATGAAGATGGCTTGCATTAGCATACAACTTAACCATAAAAATAATTAATCATTCAATAATGATAAATTATTGTACACATTACGTCATACAATGCCTATAATAACTATAATAAGTAATAACTATCATATAGTTAACATATTTGAATAAAAATAGTATAATTATTGAAAAAAACCGTTGAAAAAAAAAAATTATAATATATGAACCAAACAAAATGTTGAAGTTAAAAATTAAATTTAATATAGAAGAACAATCTAAAAAGCAACATATTTTACAATATAATTATTTATTATTATTCTCTTTACACCAGTGAAAAGGCTTGAGCTTAAAACAACAACGCTAAATTCTCACCAGTTATCAAAATTTATATTATGATTAATTTGATAATTATTAAAAAAAAATAGTATATATTTGCACCAAATCATTGGTCATGACAAAGCCATGGTTATCTACTTCTAAATTTGTAAATTTTATAAAAGTACAAACGGTTTTAAACTTAAAAAAATTTTCATTTAAAAAAATTACACTTACTAAATTTTATGGAAGTAACTATACACTTAAAATGTAAAATTTGTTATAATAATAAGACAAAAATAATATACAGTGTGAATCGTCTCTGGAAGATGTAATGTGAGATGGAATGTACCGTGTATGCGATAATTCGTTTCACATAATGATTGGGCATATAATATGCCTCATACCAAAAATATCATAATATTATAACTAAAACTCACAACAATTTTTCTTTTTTAAATTAATACTAAATCTTTAATTTGGGGTGAAAATAAAAATAACAGAATTTTTTTTAACGTTTTATAAATATTTTTAAATTAAAATAAATACAATTAATTGCTAAAAAATGATATATATAATATAAATAAACTTACAGAAATTAATATTTGATCAAGTTGAGTCATTTTTTTTGTTTGTATATATTTATATTACATATATAAATAAATACAGGCATATAAGTTAGTAAAAAAAATAACTATTTAAAAATTAAGCTTGGTCCGGGAATGTATTTTGGTTATAAAAAATTTGAGCGTTACGTTTCATTATCAAAAGAGCAAATATATGTAAAAAAGAAAGATATTGTATTTAAATCATATTATGACTTAACTTTTAATATGTCAATCTAATGTTATTATACTTAGTTATTTTTTAAGTATAAAATCTAATATAATAATAAATAATAATAAAAAAAATATTTATATTTATAAACAGCCGATTAAAAAAAAAAATTGTACAAAAAAGTATTATGTCGCAGAGATTTGTTTTGTTTCAATTTACAAAAATCGAGTATAAAAATAATTTGAAAAGAGCAATGCATAAATTTATTTATGATCATCAAAATGGGAATGTCTTTTTAGTTATAGGATTTTAAAATAAAAAATTAAAGAGGAATTTATTACGAAATCAAACATTTTTTTTTCACATAAAATAGTAGGTAATAACATTAGTGTAGTTTTCGATAACTGACGTCAACGTTTAGTGAATAATAATAATAAAAAAAAAAACGCAGAGCATCTTTTAATTTCCTTCTTCATGTCCAGCATCGCCATTTGTTGTAACTGCTATTGCATCACATACTCCATTTACTTCATGCAAGTCCTGTAAAGTAATAAATAATGAATCAAATATCAACATTTCTTAGTTTCCAATATTTTACACTAAAATTGGATGGGACATCATAAAATCAAATTAACTGTTATAATGAAATTGGAAACTATAATGCATGTCCAAAAAATAAACTATGTTTATTTAATGAAGTTAAGCATAATATATTTTTTCTAAGTAAAAACTCAAGGGAAATAATAAGAAAAACAAATTACAAAGAAAATTAAATATTAAAAAATTACATTTGAAATTTCATTTGTTGCCTCATTAATATCAGCTGTGTTGGATAACTTGATTGCTTCAATTTTTTCTGATATGGAATTTAGCTGAAACATTAAATAATAAACATTAGATAGGTAATTATTATTTATGTATAGAAGTATAATACTAAGTTATAAATTAAATAAGCAAATTTAATTACATCAGGCGAGGAAGGCTCAGATTGTTCACTTTCAACGTGATTACCATTAACCAAAGGTACCTCAGCTACTTCTTTTTCAATATCAGAAGTGTTTAAACCTTCAGGAGGTTCAGCCAAACCTTCTCCACCACCAACTGCTTCATCCTAAAATAGTTACTTATTTAGGATAAAATTCTTGAACGTTATATGAAATAAATATTTTTATTACCTCAGGTTCAGCTTGTACAACTTCAGGTTCCACTGGTTGGACTGGAGCAGGAGTTTCAACAATAGTTGGTGTTGGTGCAACAGGGGTTGCTTCTACTGGGGGAGGACTACTTGGTAATGGAGGCGGAATTTCAGCCACATTTGTGATCTGAAATAAAATAATAAATAAACAGATTAATACAAAGCTAATAATAATTCAATTATTATGTTTATACATTTAATTCAACAGCTTCAGGTTCTTTCTCTTCAACAACAGCAGATGGTTCTTCAGTGACTTTTGGAGCTTCAACAGCAGATTCAGTTTCTGGTTTAGTTACTTCTTTTACTGTTTCTTCTTCGGCCACCTGGAAATAATATTAATTAATTTATATTTGACAATTGACTATGATAGATTTATTTTAGTAATGTGGGCAAGGTCAAAAATCGTTAACAATCAAAAATGATTCACGGGATATATGTAGACTTTTTTTTGTAAATTGTACAATGATCGAATTACGTTCAATTAACAGCAACAATAAATAAGCAAGTCTTGTACCAATGAGAGGTCAACAACTAAGGAGATTCTCCTATTAATCAATTCGCCCCTACGGGAACCAACTAATAAAATAGACCACTATAAATAATAAAGAAATTTTTCATTCTTTCATTCAGCCATCTATTCTATACTCGTTAAGGGCTGTTTAATATAATTTATATTATAATATACACGTAAAAAAGAATAAAAAAAAAATTAACTGAGTAACTGGTAACAACCATTTACATGAAAACAATTTAAACAAAATATTCAAAACTATACTCAAGATAAGTCAATATTTAATGTTTTTTTAAAAAAACAATTTATTTAAAATATGTTTATAATTTAAAAAGACACGCGAGTTGTAAGAACTACATAATATAATTACTCCATTAAGTAATATAAAAGTTTATTACTTTTTTTTTCAATCACTATTAAGTTAAGCATAAATAAATTATTAGTGTTAAAAATATAAAGCACTAATTTTTTTTTTATTATACCTTTGGTAACAAAGCAGAATCTCTAGACGACATTATAACGATAACGAAATAGGTAGCAAATTTCACTTAAATTGCTTAAAATCGAGATAACACACGACCAGCTCAACCGGACTAGACACTGTTGCTTAGTGTTGGTGGACATTATATTTATAGCACCATGAAGCAACGAGTATTATGGAGGGACGACATGATGATGAAACATATTGTTTACAATTAATTTTTTTTATTGATTTGTTATTCTGATTTGATATCGTTTCCCGCCACGCTTACTCGATTTTCAGATACGCTTACAGTTGCTATATACGCAATATATGAGTAGTTGCATAAATTTTAACTAGGACGATACGTGAATGATCCTTGAACAAATATGATCAACCGTGATGAACAGCAACAGGAAAAAAATAATATAGATAATCGAATTATTTATAATAAGTATGTAGAAAAATCGAACTTGAAAACATTTCAAATATTAAAGAAAAATGTTTTTCACATTGTTTTTAAAATACCAACATCTATAATCAATGATAATATATTTAAATAATATTAATTAATTTAGTTAAAAAAAATAAATTGTATAGCAATATTAATAACTAATAAGGTTATAATTAAGGACGCTAAAAGATCTCAAAAAATTAAACGAACTAAATTTATAAAATACATTTTTATTCAAGACAACTTGTAAGAAGAAAATGATGGAGTTAGTAGTATTTCTGGTTATTTTTTTGTTATACAAAGTTTAATATTTTATAGGTTTGGAAATAAACTTACAATTACATGGAGACCTAATGATTTTGACGTTAATTGTACGTATAATTTTCTAATAGAGCGAGTCATTTTAATTTTAAACTGAATTTTTATACAATAAACACCAATATAATTGCTTTTATTACTATAATATTAAATTAACAAAGGTATGCAAGTGGTACCCACTTTACTGTAAATAAGGTGTCGATTGGAACACAACTATATAAGTGTGTTAAATTTTGACTTACGAAAAACGATTCTGAAAGAAGGTCTGTCTGAATATTTCACAAACTATATTTCATGATATGCATAGCCATCAAATTAATTAGTTTTACCCTTAATACTACCTACGGTAGTAAACCTTTTCAAAAAGCATTGCATTTATTATATTATTAGAATTATTATAATTAGTATAATATATTACTCTGTAAATACCTTAAAATAGTAAAAATAGATTAATATTATAAGCAGATAATAGGTAATATTATATTAAAGGATATTATCAAAAATATCATTGAGTATAGTAAAATTCATAATAATATAACATAGGTACGTAAAAATTTTAAGTTAACACAAATAATGGTTTTAAATTATATCAAAACAATTATCATTATTTTAATTTTTTCCAAGTATGAACTTAAAATTCTACAAAAAGTAGACTTCTATAGATTTTATGGTTTCAATACGAATGACTTGTGAGGAATCTTGTATTAAAAAGTTTTATTGAATTAATACAAAATAATTGTCAAATAAATTTTTTTGTGATTTTGACAATTTTTTCATAATTTTAATTTTAAATTCATAAAAAAAAATCGGTGATACTCGTTTGTGCGCAGTACACAATTTTTTACCTGTAAACTAACAACTCGTTAGCGTACAAAGAAAAATGTGAAAACTCGCTTACACACATTTTGACCTGTAAAATGACGATTCGTTTGCGTACTCAATTTAGACTTATATTGTAACTTAGTACCTAGTGCAAGATAGTAGACACGATTTATCATTTACCGATAAGATACACGTACTAATTGAATTAAAGTATAATCAAGTAACAATTTTAGCCGGTGATAATTCGGCTATGTTTTTTGAGTAATTATATCGTATACCATATTATACCTATTATTACTACGTCTATGGTATAGTTGAACGTAACCTATATAATATTTTTGTATATATATAATAAAAGATTAAGTGGGTTTTTAAAAAAAAATTTTAATTTTGATCCCTTAAAATAACAAACATATCCACTTTCTTAACAGAAATCATCCCTTTAAAATTTTTGAAAATCGAAGCATTTTATTGCCCCGAAAGGTGGACATATTAAAAAAATCATATTGCAAAACTAATACAGTCATTGCTCCACTCGGGTGCAGCTTTAGTTCTTTGCCTAGGAGGGGGGAATATTTTTTTACATTAATATTATAGAAATTATACATAATTAAATCAATGAAAATATTTGACAAAATAAAGAGTAAGATGTCTTGAGGAGAAGGTACACGGCCACTATGATCAACCCTCCTAAAAGCTGCCACTGGCTCCATTCCGAATTTAAAATTTAATGATTTTAATTGAAAATTCTTTATATAATCGTTATTTTGACATCCAAGCAAAAATTAATTGATTTTGCAACATTTAATGTTTTTAAATAAACTCAATAAATTTTACGCCAATTAAACTTTATCACAATATTTTAAGCGTATATATATATAACATATTCAATGATTTTAACAAAATATGTTTATTAGAAAAGACATTTATGAAATTATATGAGAGATAAATAAAATACGACCATAAATAATTAAAGATATACGATTACATTTCGTAAGAACAATATCAATTGATTTGAATCAGCTTAGACCTATCGTATGTCTAATGCCCTACTTTGATCATATGACAAATGCATAATAAATACACTGATCTCTCCAATTTAGAAGTATATAAATCGAACTATTATATTACGACTCCAGTATGAAAAAATAAAAAGAGATGTTAGGATACAAGTTATAAGTTACCTCACAAACCGATACCTAATGGCTAATAGTTTTTGAAAGCTATGAGCCATAGTTTGATGACGGATTCGATTTAATTGGTTTTATGTTTTCAGTCTTGAGAATGAAGACGAGTCCGGTGTGATGATACGGCACGAATTCACAGAAACATTAATATTATAAGTCATGTACCTAATTCAATTTTAAAATAAAATAAAATTTATATTTATTTAGATTCTATATAATTTATATTATTATAATATTATCTATAAAATGACTAATCAAAAATTATGAATATGTTAAGTATAATTCAGATTATGTAAAACATATATTATTATTATATAGGTATTTAAAAATGTAAATTAGTTATTCTATTGTATGATATACTATATTTTTTTAACTATTAAAATAGCACGGGTATAAGTCCTTATTTAACAAATATTTACACTGTTGAAAACAAACAAATATATTGGATAGGTATTAAATAAGATATTGGGTTTATAATTATTAAAAATAACCTTATCCTAACCTTCAAAACATATTTTATTATCACAATATATTACATGGTCTTTAAAATACCACTAGATTTTATCGATTTATTAAGTCGCATTTTATTTAAAACATAAATAAAAAAATAAGTAATGTGCTTACTAATGTTTAAAAACATATCTTTGTAAAATTAAAATACTATTAAATAAAATGTGATGGAAGAATTCTACATAGTATAAATTATTTGAACGATTCTTAATCGTTCTATAAAATACTTTTAAAAATACTAATTAAGTCAAATAGTTTGCATTTTTATATATATAAGATTACTATATGGTGTGTTCAGCAAAATTTTTATGGTCACGAATAAAAAGATAAAAACGATTATACCTACTGGCTACTGTAGTATATTATTGTGAATAGGTATTCTATCAAACATTTATTTTGGTTTATGATATATGAACCACCATCTCGTTGAAAAATCAAAAATGGCGTACTTGACTTCCGGAGACAAAAGTAACAATCTGATGAATGGGAATAACGCACAATGTATTCATATTTTATAATATTACATCATCGGGGGAGCAGAGCAAAGAATATCTTATGGCAGCATCAATTTATCAACGGAGTATCCCCAACATGTTTTATTAACCATATTTTATATTATTAAAAAAAAAAAAGTTTCAAGTACAAAACGTGACTGTTTATTTTTTTTTCTGTGGGACTAAACGGGTCTTTTCATGACGTAAAAAATATTTCCTCACATAATATGTATACCACCCAACTTCCTATTGTTTTTTCTTAAAATAAATTTTAAACAAGCATTCTATCCCATATTACATTTAGTACACTTAATAACATTTCAAAAAACTCGTTTATCTCACGTACCTCATAGAATTTGACAATTTATTATTATAATGACTTTATAATATATATATACAAATTGAGCACAAAAATCTAGCTGGTGGTGGGGCGGCAGCAACGTATCCCCTCGTTCCGCAGTTACGCGCCATTAGAACATCAGTAGCGACAGTAGCAGTACTTAACAGTCAGTGTGTGTATGTATAAATATAGTACACTACTGCGGAACACCACGCCACAACTGTTGGTAGGTTGGGTCTTTGTCGAAAAACAGAAGAAAAAGAAAAAACTAACATGGTTCAATGTACCCTGGCAGCACATAAACCGGTTAAAGACACGACAAAGCTATACAATGCCACAATATTGTGTGTATCGGGAACTATCGGTTAAGGGGAAAAACGAATAACGCGTCTTCCGCTTTTGTTCGTCTTCAATGTCTCTGAAGGACGCGATCTGTGGATTTTACAGTTACCTTCATTGTTTCCTATATACCCTAAAGGTTTTCCCGCATCTATATTATGTACTTCTTATGGTTTTTATGGACACCTAAATTTTACGTAGTCTTCCTATTATTATATATCTGCTAATTTCCGGAATTATGATGGTAAACAAATAACAGCTATTTAACAACAATGCGATACATTTTATTTTTAACTATGACCTACATAATATACAACTTTGGGTTGAAACTAGTTACCAGATTTTAACTGATACACAACATTCAAATAGGTAACAATAATTATGAATTATCACTATTAAAAATCAAATATAAAAAATAATTGTTAAAAAAGACAATTTGTTTTTATTGGTAAACATGAAAATGTTTAATCAACTATTTGATTACAAAATAATATTTTAACAATTTATCTTTTGTTTTGTTCAATTATTATATTAAAACACTGAAATATTAAAAGTAAGCACATATCATTTTGCTTTTTAGTAAAACTTCAAAAATTAAACGAATACCTATCAAATAGGTGGTACCTACAGGCTACAATATTTTATAATTGAAAAATTAATTATAATAAAAACGTATTGAATTTGTTTCGATAATACATCAATTTATTATAAATCATATTTTAAATACTGTACACATTAAACAACTATAATCTTATGAGAGGCGTTGTCTAATAAATTGCTTAAGAAATATAAGCTACAAGTTGGACTGTCACTTGCCATTGTTATGCAATTAACAGAGTTCTAATAAAATAACAATATATTATGAAAACTATTGCTAGGCATATTATTATCCACACTTCAAAAGTTATAAAAAATTATATCAGTGACATATTTTAAGAATTCTAGATACAGAAAAAACAATGTTAAATACTTACATTATAGAATCAATTATCAAAGCATAGAACAAGATTAACGATAATAACAAGGAAAGAAATACAAATACATACTCAATAGTTTATCATATTTTAATTAATAAATAATGTACCCAAATATTTATAAACATAACTATATTAACAGGGCGCCAAACTGAAAAAGTTTGTTATTTCAGTTGCATACACTAGACCAAAAACATCTTCACGAAGATTTATATATAATAAATGTTGTAAAATTGAAATTAAAGAAAAATATTCTAAATTTAATGCTACCGGAAACAAATATTTGAAAAATAATCAACATTAAATTGTTATAGACACAATACAATAAAATTACGAACAAAAAACGATCTAGAAAATATTTTTTATTTACAACTTATAATAGAGTAGACAACCAACACTGATATCACTTTCCTATCATTCATAAAATACATTTGTAAACTTATATTCCCACGTATTACATAAACATCGGTGTGACATCATCTTATTATTATTTTTTTTTTGTATAAACTACAATTGTATTTAAATTAAATACATACTCATTATGCTGTTGTTTTTTTAATTAATTACAATTTCAAGTTCTTATGTTTGTATATATATTTTTTTTAAGTAAATACTTATACATTTATATGTACAAGTGTATTTGAAATAAGATAATGACAAATTCCTAAGATTATTTTGTTATTGAACGATAAGAATAATGGCGCATAAGATAAATCACTACATATAAAATATTAACTAGAGTCAGAATTTAAATAACGATAAATCATGATTAAAGGAAAACGTATTAAATTGTTTTACTGAAAAATTAAAGCATAAAGTATAAAAATAATAATAAAACTAATTGCTGAAGCAGAATTCAAATATATTACATTTCTATTTCATTTTTTAAATAAACAAGCAATAAAGTTCTTATCGTTTTTTTTTAACTGGTAATTTATTCAATTAATATTATATCTAATGATCTGATTGATACACCAAACACAATAAACTATAATCATTTAAAAATATGTATATTTCGCACTGAATTTAATATGGTCTTAATGCAATTCGATCTAAAGGAAAACACGATTGATCTACCCAATTAAATCATTTATGGTTTTTGACGATAGGTAGTAATATGGTGTTTCTAATTTGAATACAATTGACAGGGTTGTACTTTCAGAACATCTCATTCACACACCTTGTATACTGCCAATTAGCTAGTAATATGTGGATTTAATTGAGTAAATACTGTCAGCCGGGTTGTGGGTGGAATAAAATATAATAACTATCAAACGGGACAAATCATGATAGTAACCGACGTGGGCGGCGGATATATTCAATTTTGGGATAGTCGGTAACCGGCCGGTTTGATATTATAATACGTACGTAAACGTTACAGCTCGAGCCCACTATGCAACGTGTTGCTATGGATACTGGGGCGTCGCAACGGGTCTGTAGCGATCGATCGTGCACGTCTCGCGTTCTAGACCCTCCCAGACCAGATATTTTTTTCTTCTGTATGACAGTTTTTTTTTTTTGGCTTCATGCCCTTGTACAATAATTTTTTTTTGGTCAACTACCTCGTTCCCATAACTTTTTTCGGTCCAAGCAATTTATTTTTTGCGACAATTCTTGCACCTTTTCAACCACAAAAGCTCATTTATTGAACAAACGGCTTACGATTTTACCATAATTTCATATCAGAAACCACTGCAAGTATATTAAATTTGCGACTTTGCACGTAATATATTTTGGTTGAGAGCCAAACGTTTGAAATTAAAACGCGTTTTAATAAAAACTGTAGTTTGAAGCTACGTTCTATTTATTTTAACCATGACCTATGGTTATAAAAACGTTTGTCACAAGAATATTAAGTCATGAAACAATAAGTAAACAAACAATTTACTTTTTTTCAAAAATCTATTTATCGCAGCAAGTTTCAGCATAAATTAAAAATAAATAAGTAATTGATATATTTTATTTAAATAAAATCCATTCAATTTAATAAGAATATACAATACCTACATTTTTTGATCATAATAAATATTATAATCGATACAAATTTTTTATTATTTATAAAACATACTTTTAGAAGCTACATATCTAGAAAATAACCACAAACACGTTATTTAAACACCCAATGGACATATTTTTATGACAATAGTTAGTTTTACGAGTATTAATTCTAGTACGCAAAGTACCTCTTAGAGCAACTGCTCTCGGGGTTAAGTAAGAGGAAGTCATTATTCTTTACATCCACTCTAAGAATCATTCTTCATTAAAATTTAACAGTAGAGGGTATTATTTATTATTAATATACAACTTGTTTAAACAAATATCATAACAGAACACATTTTCAGAAGCCTTCGGGAACGGGAAGAGTACCTATATTATAAATTATAATGTAAATTGTTGAATACTTATCAAGGTGCGGTTAACGGATAAAAAAAAATATTTCAGAATTAAAAGACACAACATTATAATAACTTAATAATTCCTTGATCGCAGTTTCCTGTAGACAAAAGTCGTGTAGCGCATATTGTATTCGAGAAAACCCTCAAACTATATCCACGTACGCCTGAACATAATAAGCTATATACTATCATCAAAGAGGTGCGTTTGTAATGTTTATTGTTTAGGCTGACAATTTTCAAGCGGCTATTGTTGTCCATTTTTAAGAAATCAAAATGTTATTAATCCTGATTGCGCAAGGCACATATACTATACCAATACTTTAACCCTTTCCACATCTCGTATGCTTCTCCGTTAATAACAACCAAAAATTAAAATACAGTAAAATTCGTGACTATCAACACGCGCGCGATCTAGTACGTTATATATCTGTACAACAATACCATTAGAGGAACCGATATATAGGGCTATCACACATCGGGTATTCAAACAAGTCAATGTCCTCCATTCAACGTGCTAGGTTCAAGGTTTCACGATTGCTTTTGTGACCACGATGCTGCCAAGAATAATATATATAAAAAGAAGTAGAATAAAACTTACCCAGAACATTCTAAACTAAAACAAGAAAAAACTAGGCCAAAAACTAATAAGATGATTTTTTTTTGATCACTCATCAAATACTAAAAATATTTAAATTTAAAAAAGTATATATTAAATAATTTAATATATAATCTGAGCTTCAAACAAGAAAATAATAATAATAATAAAATGGGGCGACTAATTTTGTATTGAAGGGTTTGGGATTATAATTGTTCCAAATTACAACTAGGCCTATAAAAAATACCTATGTATTATAAAACATAACATAAAATTACCAAATCTTAGAATAGATAACATTATATACTAGTGATATTTGTTTTGAAGTCATAACGATTTATCATACGTGTATGTTATTACTCACTGTAAATTACTTTGTAATACAACTATAAATTATAATATTATATGATCTTATTAAATACCAATTATAGATTATATTCATTAGTTAACTATAAAATTAAGTATTTTATAAGTAAAACCCAGATTTATATTAAATACATATTATATTATATATTTACAAATTTATCAGAAATTAATTTTTTTTAGTTAAAAGTAATTTATCTATGATATAAATTTATTCCGAATCTTAGTTGATAAAGAAAATTTCAGTGACGTGGGAAGTCACGAGAAAATTAAACCAAAACAGAAATAGACCGTCTTAAAAGTTTGAGGATCATTAAGTTTAATAATATGGTTTAAAGTATCATCTTCAATAGTGATAATAATGAATGATATATTAATTCAATCAATATTAAAATTAATTGTTATCAATCAACTAAACTTAAATTTTATTTTAAAATTCTTAATGTTTTTATCTTACCTCTTTAACTGTTTTGGTTTTTACATCAACAGCAGCTTGTTCCTTTACTACCGGTTTAGATTTATCTTTCTTATTGAAACTGATATTTCTGAAGGACCAGGATTTTTTCTTCTTACGTTTTTTTTCTGCAGATGCTTGTACCTCTCCTGTAGTGGTTTCGTCAGTCGGAGTCTTAGATGATTCATCTGCAACAGCTTCTACATCACCATTAGCTTCAGAAATCGGTGCTGCGACTTCAGATTTTTCTTCTTCAGTTTTAACAACAGGTTCTTTGACATCTTCAGTTTCAGCAGTTTCCTAGAAAAATAATTATTATAAATTATAATACAATACTTAGATACTAATTTCACAAGAATTCATTTGTATTAATATACAATTCAATTAAAATTGATTTAAGCGTTTATAGGCGTAGTTGTTCATAAAAATAATGATGATAATATTATTAAATCAAAAAAAAATCAAAATAGCTATAATTAAAACTAAACTATTACACTTTATTATCACTTTTAATGTATATTTTATGAATTCTAAATCCAAACAATCATATAACAATAGATCCATTTCCATCTGAAAACTGATTTGTTTTAGTATCTAATGATGATTTCGTTTTATTAATATTGAGACATCAGATTCTATACCATAATATTATTATTTCAAGTATTTATACCCATCTTCTCTTAAAAAGGATTAATACATTTAAAACATATTAATAACGACAGATCTCACGATAGAGAAAAAGTAATTCGAATAATTCGCATTAAAAATCACAATCATTTTTGATTTTTACAAAAAACCTATTTTTTAAAACCTTTTTTTAGGTTAAGTATAGGAAATTCAACTAAAAATATCAACGCCACTAATAATTTATTCTCTTAATGTCCAGGAACGTAAAATAATAAATTCGTTTCACATTATTATGACTATTAAATTATATTTTACTTATGTAAACCATTTGTTTATATTTTCTAATCAGCTGTTTATCTAAGTCTAAATATCTACAACGGATATTCATACTGTGTTTATGTTTAGTTATTTGAGAATATACAAAATATCTAAAAACTTACTATGTATAAAATTTACTATAATACTTAGTTAAAATAAAACAAAATATTCGCTTCATAAACTTATGTAGGTTTATATTTTATATAGTATAGTATTTAAATAGTGATATTTTAAGTTATAATATACCTAATAATAAAACATAATATACACATATATATATATATATATATATATATAGATGAATTAAATAAAGTTTAAAGTACCTACAGATGCGCGTAACAAACAATAAACGCTGATTTTGTGTTCACGTAGCATGAAAGGATGTTAGCCGACATAACTATATTATATTATTTAAATAATAATAAGCTAAATTTAAACATTAACTACATTTTTTATTATTATTATTATCATCATTTTTAATATTTTTACACTTTAGGATACATTATTATTTTAATATATTCTATTTTTGAAGCTGAATATTTTTTGAAACTTCCAATTTATAAAAACTAAATTTTGAACGACTCAAACCGAGCTCAAACGAGCAATAAATCATGGTTTTTAATACATTTAATTATGTTATAAAAAAAAAATATTCTCAAAAACGTAGTTTTCTGAATAATGAATGTGTTAACAAGGTAATTGTAAAGTTATGTAATTACGTAATAATTTATTAAAAAAAGTATTTAGGATTTAATATTGTAAATTATGTTGACATAATCCCTATCATTTTGACAATAAATAATGATATGATACTAACATAATTATTATAAGATGAACAATTAATGTAATCTGGTAATTTCATCAAGGAATTATAATACTAAATCATAAAATACAATTCAATTTAATTCCTAAATAATTTTTATAATATTTATAGAATGAAATGTTGAGTTAAATGTTATTTTATAGTACATGTTTTAATTAATAAGAATTCAAAAAATATAGAAAATACATAAGTTTTATTTTAACAAAAGATCTATTTTTCTAGAAGAATCAATTCCTAAATAAATATGATAAATTATTATCTAGCCAAATATTAGATAATGGTATTTATACTAAGAATATTTCATTACTCGCAATACCTACCGTAAAGCATAACAACTAAATAGATAAAACAACTAAAAATCAAAGGTCTAGGTCAGATTACAAATCGAAGAAAACCGCGACGTTAAAATTAACATAGGTTAAAAAACTTAAACGCTCAAATGCCACTGAATATTTTAACTAAAATCATTACGAAAATTATACAATTATAGCGTTTTAATTATACTATTAATAGACCTTTTAAAGTATTTTTTCGTTTTGAAATGCTTTTTGGGATATAAGTATTTATTATAAGAAAGTAATAATAAATATTTTATTTAACAAATGTTTATTATGATTATTTATATTATTTAAATGTTTATACCTATATGTTGCTATAATACTGTTATTAAATAAAATGTCAATAAATTAATATCTATTACCAAAGTTTAATCATAAATAATACTATAAATGTTAAATTTTATAATATCATACAACATAATGTTAAGTAAAATATTAAAAATGAAATAGTATTTCATAAAAAAAAAAATTGTTAAATTAACATAAAATAAAATAATAAAAAAATCAAACCTTTTCATCTATATGGGGTGTTGATCCATTCTGTTTGGTCGTTTCTTCTACTCCACCATTTGCTTCAACAACTTGTTTTTCGTCAGCCGAAGCAGCTGTAATTGTGCCATTTTCTAAAGGTTCTCCAGCTGCTACTTTTTCTGCTTTTGTAGCTCCAGCAGATATGTCTACAGATCTTTTGCTTTGTCTGGCTCCCATATTTTGATAATTAATAAATTAGTTAGGGAAATGAAAAACAACTAGTTTGTGCGTTGTATATAACTTAATAATTAAAAAGTAAAACACTATACAATGTTTTTCTGTTGATAAACAGTATTCGATTTGTGACACAGCTTCTTTGTCAAACTATTCTGAAACAATAATAACGAAAATATCAAAATTAGTTATCGTTAGCCCCACCACTAATCTAAATGTCACACCAATGCAGCCTTATCTCTAAAAACACTGGACTAAATTGTCGGCGGGGAATTTGTTCATTGAATATAAAGAATTATAATTTATTTAATACTCAGATTATCTGTTTTTAACGATTTATTTATTATATATTATAATATTATACATTTATTAAAATGAAACATTATTAACTAAAATGAGAAGTCAGATGGAATAACTAGTTACTAAATATAATAACATATGCGACAGTAACAATTAATATTTAACTAAAACATTTTGGGAATCCGTTGATAGTGATTGGTTTCCGGTAATACACTGCGTTTAAAAAAAAATATCGCGGTTTATATTACTATAAAAATTATAGTGGAATGAGAATGCATAAGGTACGTGATTTAAAATAAACGTCCATCTATACGTGCGTTGTATACCAGCGTGTTGCACTGATAATAATAAAAATTAAATAGATAGACTAGTGGATAAGCGATTGACTTGGCCACCAGACATAATTCAATTTGAACGGGAATGTCTTGCATACATCCTGTGATCATTACCTTTGTCCTTGAACCGAGTTGTATTATGATATATGTTTAAGTTATATTATGCTACTTAAGACACTCTTGCTATTCTAATATGCTATACAGTACACACCCAATACAAAAGGAAAATGTATACCTAATATCAAGTCGAGATTATGCCAACATTGAAAGAGAAATGTAATATTATTCTATTTACTACAACTAAATAAGTTTAATAGTTTAAACGCGGCTAGTGTCAATATTTATTTTACTATATTGTAAATATAAAATTATTAATTATTGATATGAGATACAATGGCATGTTTAATTTTATACCTAGGTATAATGTAGGTACAAAAGGTACATATTATATTTTTCGAATTAAATATTTAAATATTTTCTAATATTATTATTGGAAGTCATTAAAAACTGTTTTAATTATTGTCGTACATTATTATATTACAACATATTTTTAGTTGGATGATTAAATTATCTTATTTGTCTGCATAATTATGTGGTATATACATTGTACAATATATACTTTATGTGAAATGTAGACCTTTGCGATTAAAGAGAATCAATTTTGATAATAAAAATAAAACCATAGAGCCGTATAATAGTAGTACAGACAGAATATAATATTCGTTGATATATTTGATAAATTAATATCAATTGTTATTGATAAATTAAGTAGGTATGATTTTTTTGTAAAACATTAACTCAACAATATTAAAACACCATAGAAATATAATATATTTGTAATTTTTTTTACTACTATTATCATTAACTTTTAATATTAGGTAATTATTCATATTATATTAGTTATTAAAATTATATTTTTATTAAATATAAATTATAATTGAATATTGATATAATTCATTTTAATATAATAACGTTATAAACGTTTAGAATAGGTACGATAACTATTGTCATTAAATCTAGGAAAACTGTGTACTGAATACTTAACATTCAACATTTGAATAAAATAAAAATAAATTAGAAACTATTTTTATTTTCCTAACGTGTTTCTTTAATTTAATACAAAAATATAAAACAGCAACTATGTAATAATACTGTACTCAGATTAATTATTTTATTAAATAGTGACGAATATTAATGATCTATTTTAATTTAAGGTCATTAATAATCGATTGTACTCTGCTATTAAACTTATCACATTCCTAAAACGTTAATAAATTCCAATCATGCCGTACCTTAGAAGAATTCAAACGATCTATATCAATAAATAACAATGTTTTTAATATGAATTATACCTACACAAGAAAATGTATTAACATGAATATATTTTTATTTCAACAAGTAAATAAATCAAAACTATACAAAATAAAAAAGTATATTATTTATGATTTTTATATAATAGGAATAGTTGTATGTAAAACATATAAACCATATTAACGATGATCAAAATAATTCGTCATTATTGACCAATTAAATTAGGTATATAATAAATTATAATAATATTTAATACATAATGTAAATAAAATAACATTTTTATTTAAGGGCATTCGATACCGTGATGCTTTGTTTTTGTCTAACGCACGCGTGACATAGGATTTTAGATGGATCTTTTGCCAATCATATTAATTGATCCAATGAAGCGATAAGAATTCTAAAAACAGATTTAAATTTGGCATTAAGTCTACTTGAAATTGACTTTCCCAGATTTTTGATTTTTTGATTTTAACTTCTCCAAAAATTGAATTACAGCAATTTTTAATTACTCTTTTTTAACATAATTTTTTAGAAATTTGGAGGAAAATATCAAAAATGTGAGAAAATCGATTCTAAATAGACTTGACGACAAATTCAAATCTGTTTTCAGAATTCTTATCGCTTTATTAGATCAATTGGTATGATTGGCAAAGGATCCGTATAAAATCCTATGCCACGCGTGCATTAGACAAAAACAGAAAATCACGGTATCGAATTCCCTTAACAACTTGAGATTATTTTATAATATTTTAAATAGTTTAAAAAAAATAAGAATGAAAGTTCAAACAACATAATATTATCAAATTACAAATTATTATAAAATTTCATATTAGCAAAGCTATTAAAAAATTAAAACATTGTATAGGTTATTACTTCAGTCAATCAAAATAAAAACTAATATATTAAGTGTTAGATGTATAAGACACGGTACTTTATAATTTGTAGCATATAAGATACTACAAAATATTATTAACATTTAATAATTATAAGCTCTACATTTTGTTTTAAGGAATAATAAATTATACTAAAAAGGATAATTATTAATTATTTTATTAATTTGCATTGTACGAGTGCAAATAACATATATATATATATAATGTAAACGTTAAAAAACTCGATAAATAAAACAACTATTCGACATCCAATTCATGGACAACTTACAACGGTATACAATGTACCTACTATATATATATAAAAATACAATAAACATAAGAAGACACTTTCTCCCCTTTCGTCTGCCCCAACCGACTAGGAACTCGTGACTCATCGTCGACGCCAGTGGTTTTCAACAGTTTCACTGGACAGAGGGTCGTCGAATGAGTCATTTATCGTTATATTGATTTTTTTTTTATAAAACTTAGCATTATAGTTAGATACAATATATTTGCATATTTTTAAACCTATTTAACATATTTACTTGGGCATATTCGTAATATTGTTTATTCGTAATAAAAATTAATATAATTAAGTTACTAAAATGTTGATAATATACAGGGTAATATATTATTTTTAAGTATTAAAATAAAACATAATTATAAAACGAACAATATACATTCATTAGGTAATTAGTATTGGATATATAAGTTAAATAAATTATTATTAAATAGAAAATATGATTGAAAAAATTTTTTTAGAATACTTCTAGAATGCTTAGCAATGTTGCAACTAGTAATTGCTATTTGACGTGATGAATTGACAATCTCTCATATAATCCATAGTATTTTTTTAAAGGGACATTTCAAGTAAAGATTTAACAATAAATAAATAAAAAATCAGAAATACAAAATTGTATGGCAAAATATCTAGTCTTTTTTTTTAAATATCTACAATATCTAAAAAGCTATATTACTACTTTATTAGTAATATAACTTATATATATTTATTATTATTTAATAATTATTATAATATTATTGAAATAAGATGATCAGTTAATAATTAAAAAAAACATATTTTTATCGAAATTATTAAAAATACGGGAAATAGCACTACAAATATAGAAGTCTACGATAACCATTTATATAAGTATTATTATGTTAATTATTACTTATTGTACACTTGTATAGATTGTAATATTTTAAAATAAAGTTTTATATTATTTTTACAAAAATAAAAAAGAAGTATTATTATTGAATATTTTAACAATTTCTATAGTAATAATTATTATAATCATGATAATAAAGATTACACGGTATGCGATTATAATGAATTTAAAAAATACATACATAATATTAGGTATGTATAATAAATAAAAAACGACGACCTTGCTCGAAATTCAATGTCGACATGGCCAACACTGACCCGTGTCGCGAATTGTGATAATGATGCGTAATAACGATTCAAATGACTCACCACGGTATTGATCTCTCTTTATATAAATTAGTCAGTTTCAACGATGTGATCCGATGATGAGTAACGAGAAAACCACTGTTCTATAAATAAGGTACCTGTAATGCTAATATATTACAGTCTAATATAATTATTTTAATAATATTAAATAAAAGAAAAAATCGTAACAAAGTTAAATTATAATAGTTATCATTTATATTTTATATGCTTGAGATATAAATTCATTCATCCTCTGTTGACATAGTTCAGACATTTTTATGTAAATATAATGTGGGTAAGTACATAATATTTAAGATGCAAGATGAAAACATTTCAACACAGTTTGTTGTTTCGATGCTTTAAGAAGCCGTACATATTTAAAGCTTTAACATTTATTAAACACAATTTAACACATCCATACGTTAGATACAATATTATAATTGTAATGAAGTTTGATTTTATTTATTAGTCTTTATTAATATGACGAGTAAAATCAATATTCCTATTTATAAAACTGCTCTGATTTTAATATTAAATTATTTCTAGAAGATAGTTTTCATGACTTGACTAATAAATGAATCTAACTCATAGGTTATAGTATATTGTAGACATAGTTATCCCAGTATAAATAATTCAATGAAATTTTAACTAATGATTCATAAAAATGTATTTTTCTATTTATTTAAAAAATTTTAATTTAACGAACAATAATATATTAGAATTTTATTTTCTACATCAATACTAAGTAAAGAATTTCAGTCAACATTTTACGACTAGGTCGTAAATGTGATAAACTGTTAAAATACAATTGCAGAATAGTAATCTATAAATATATTATATTACAAAAATCGATTAAACGATCATTGACACCGTTTCATAACTGTTTTATAGCTTTAAGCCCATAACAATTTTCACATAATAATAATTTACAAAGGTGATGGAATAAAATAAGAGTATACGTTAAGGAATATATGAATATGAATCTACTATAGTGAATGTTATACTTGACTGAAACATAAATAAAAAAAACTGAAAGTTATAGGAAAAATTAGTTTAATTATTCTCCATTTTATTTTCCATTTAACATTAAATTTACTGTATATACCAAAACACTAAATAGTATTTAAATCTTAATGAATAACAAAAAATGTATTCAAATTAAAACACTTAACTATATTATATTACAGTATTTAAAATATGCATACACTTTTACAATATTTATAAATTTTAGTTATTGATGTCGTTGTTATTCGTAATGTATTACTCGATAATAGTTCTATGTATACATAGGCATCGGAGTAAAAATGTTTACATGAGTATATGCGCAATATTTTGAAGACAATGAAACATAAAGAAAAATACGAAGTTATGACAATAATAGCATAAACTAACTAATTTAATTTCATTTCATTATTTAATCTAATTACCTACTTTGATTTACTCTGATTGTACACCAGTATTGATTTGTTATTTGCATACAAATCAAATACAACTATTACAAACAAAGATCAATAAAAAATAATTGTTTCTAATCTTTGTTAGGAATGTCTAATATTATATTTAGTTAGTTATTCATATAATTCAATAACCTAAATAAATTGCTGTTCATTTTACAAAAATAATAATAATAATACGTTAGACATCGTTCAAATTGATGTTGGTAAAAAACAAATTTTTTTCTAAAATTATATACAAAAAGAACAGGCTTTAATATTATATACCAACAATAATATACGATGATAACATTTTTAGATAAACTTAAATTCATACTTGGATGTTTTATATTATAGTTTTAGAGTCTAAAAAAGTTATATGAGACACGAGTGAGAAATTTAGCTTAGCACTCAAACACACTTTGTAATAGTCGGAGTAATAGTTATATATATAATATATATATATACATTTATTATAATATTATGACGTTTAACAATTGAACAATTTTAATGATGTAGTTATAACATAATCAAATATATTGTTTTAAACTGCGTAAATCAACTGCATTATATAATATTTATAAAATGAACCTCTTTGTCTTTGTTTGCATACTCCAGAATGTAGATAAGACAGTATAAAAATCGAATTCATTTTATTTTATCAACAAAATGTTTATAAGTTTATAACATTTTTTATCAAAATATTGCTTCAACCAGAGAAATATTATATATGCAAGTGGCTTAATATTTATTATTCATATCCATTTGATTGGAACAATAAATTATTATAAAAATAAGCATAATATTACCTATCTGTTAATAAAATATAATTCTTACTATCTCAATATTAATACAAAACATTAACGTACAGGAGATAAACAGAAGGCAAATCTAATTCACTTGACGAAAATAAAAACCGTTGTATGCATATCAGGGAAAAAAGTAATCCAAATGACTATCTAATTAGAATACAAAAATATCAAGTTTCCTGCGGTCACGGTTTCGGTTTTCATTGATATAGTCTTGTCGAATTACATTACACGTGAGATATGCATTACACAAGTCGATTAAACATGTAAGGAAGTTCACAATAGAAAACAAACACTGTTGCAAATAATTACCATCAACGGAATGTCGCTTCAGTTTAAATTAGGAACTTATAAGACATGCGGATCACCTAACAATTTTTGCCTATATAAAGTGAACTATAATATTATAGTAAAGTGGTACTCAGAAACATAATTTCCCTTTATTCAAAAATTATAATATAACTAATATAAACATTTTAAAGAATAATACACAGACAGTTTTTTTTTTTTAATATCAATTATAAAATCACAACATTGGTAATATTTATATTAGCAAACATCCTTTCATCACTAACTATATGTAATTCAGTATGATGAGCGATTTTAATTAATAGAACATCTGGCTAACATAACATTTAGTAGTATCTTTGGTCTCTTTTTATTTCTTAGAATATAAAATATAGTTAAAATTGTACGTTCAGAAAATAATCTAATACACCATGTTATTTCTAATATTGAAGTGAATAGATTAAAATTTACATTATCTAGGACCCCGTGTATGATTTGTATAATATTTTTATTTTGTTATAAGTTATGATGATTTTAAAATTTACAGCAAAATCGAAATGTTATGCGGTAGTGACAGCTGCAAATACGTAAGTGTATCAAAAAATGTGATTTTAATAAACTTAGCATTGTCGTATTTATACATTATTAAGTTAACACCTATAAACTGTAGTAGAAATGTAAATGTCATAACATATTGGGCTTTAAATAAAAGTAATATAACACACAAATATAATAATGTCTATAGAAGGGTAAGCGCCAAGATAAAATGTAAAAAAAACTAGATCACCATGTGGGTTAATCCTACAATACATTATCTTCAGCGCCATGTAGGGTTTTTATGAACTGCAAAATGATTTAATCTAACTACATAGGTTCTAGACATTTAAAAGCCTTCATTGACCTAAATTTAGAAAAATAACATAAATATTAACATTTCATTTTAAATACTAGTTAAAAAGGGTAGTTTTTTGAAAAAAAATTCTATAACAGTGATTAACAAAAATGAAAACAAATGTATGTAAAAACACAAAATAATTAAAGAACAAATAACATATATATACGATCTAAGAATTGTTTGGAATGTAAAATAATGTTATTAATTATCATAAGAAGAGATTTGATCAGTGTAAAAAAGAATATCGTAAGCAGATAACTAAAGCAGACAATTTTTTATACAGATTTAACAGGACTTTCATGTGAAACTGATCCTTGCACTAGTTGTACGCTCCGAATTAAAAAGTCGTAAAATCGTTTTGAGTTTTTCACTTTCTTATTGGTTAAGGAAGCTCTCAATAAAGTCATTGCTTTCGATTTGTTACGTGTTCGTAATTTCACTATTACTTATTCCGATCGCGACGACAATGTAAATCCGGTGCACGAATGTGCATTAAATAACGAAGAAGCACCGCCACTAGTTCT
Source organism: Schizaphis graminum (assembly GCA_020882235.1). Lineage (NCBI taxonomy): Eukaryota > Metazoa > Arthropoda > Insecta > Hemiptera > Aphididae > Schizaphis > Schizaphis graminum. The sequence goes on from CM037031.1 coordinate 40,112,063, forward strand.
TATTGTAAGCGCGATGAAAATTACTACCTCTTTACCATTCCGTTCACACACAACGACGACGCACTTTGCTTTTCAACAACGAAATGAATAATACTGTATGTTCCCTACCAGACTACAGGTAATTATCTAACACGGACCAACGAAATATTGGTTTGAATTTTACTATCAATAAACCAATCCACAATCTTAATCAAAATATTTGTAGGTATGATATATAGTACGCACTTTAAAATATAAACTTAAAACGAATAATATAACACAAATTACTTAATTTAAAAAAAAAATGGAAAAATATCTATTTGTTAATTATAATATTTAATAATAACTCAATAAATAAATGGTACGTATTCCAATACTATGTATAATATTTACTTGTTGTTAATATTATCAAGTAAGCAACAAGGATATTTAAACAAAGAGTAACTTAGAGGCTCACAAATAATAATATACAAACATTTAAATATAGTTATAAGCAATACACAATGCATAAACATAGACTAAGGAAATCTATTTCCGTGATAAAACATCCGGCAGATTCATGTTTACTCAAAGAATTCAAGCATCCGAAAATAGGATCAAAAACAAACAAGAGTCATCCTCGTTTAAAATCTGGGAATGGTCAACCCGACCATACCCAGAGGCAGAACGAACCGGTTTCTAAACGCCATTTCATGCTTATAAAATGTAATCTTAAGTACTCATATGGAAACTACTTATTACTGGATAATTTTTCACGGTTCAAGGTCACGGGTCATACGTACAGAGGATTGTGTCGGATTACATAAATAAATAAAAATAATTTACAGGACTTTAACAATGCTGCTAACGTTGTTCCTTTACAGCTCTCGGGAGAGGAACGAGTTTTTACTAACCTGTATGACACACAAGGTGATGGAATTAATCTATATCAGCCAATGATAAACTTGGTGCCCCTCTCAATTGCTAAGTTTGAATCTATGGAATCGATCAACAATAGAATCATCATGCTTATATCTTTATTATTTTTTTATTGTAAAAAATATGACCTTCCCAAGGGAATGGGGAACGAATTGAAGATTTTCTTATGTAGGGTTCTTATTCTCTAACGTCCACTAGTTGTTAACGGCGAAAGTAAAAAAAAAAACTGATCTGAATATATTAATAGTTAACTAATATTTTACTTTCCATTAAATTGGTATAATTATGGGTATAACATTGCTATTCTATTTCTAAAAGAGCGTATACATATAATGGTGGAAATATTCTAAATAGATTAATATCTATATCTAAAATAAATAGATGGATTATAAGAATAAAATATTTAGTATCGAATTATGTGGTAAAACTATATTTGTACTAGATCTTGTTTACCATCGTAATGTCTACTTATGGTATACCATTGAGATAAATAAAACGGGTAAGTACATAATATACTATAATATGAAATAGGTATATAATATAATACAAGTTAGGTACTGAAAAAGATTTTTAATTAATTAATTGAAATTATTGCATTTTGAAAATTATTTCAATTGCACTTATATGAAAAATATATATCATTTCGAAATTGATTATATTTCCCTTAAGTGGAAGCACATAATATATAGTTAGTAAGGTCAAAATTATAATACAATTTACAGTTAAGAATCAAGAATCTAGTTAGGTGGTCATCAAGTGGGATTTACACTCATCAAATTAATTCTTGACACCAGAAAAGTAAAATCGAACTACTTTTTTTTATACACTACTAAACATCTGTGACCACGTGAAGATAAAGTTGTAATTGGTAATAATGATAAAATTGTAAGTACACCTAAGGTATTTATTTTAATATCAAGTGAATAATCATGTTTTCACGTCAAGGCGGTTTCTAATTAAATAATTATCTAAGATGTAAAAAGTGCATATTGAAGCATCGATTAATTACATAGAAAATATTTAATTATTCAAAATTGTTACTATTGTTATTTAATTCGCTAGAAGCAATTTCAGCTTGTTAAGTCCTTATAGACTATTTTTTACTATAATATGTTTTGATTGAAATTAGAGACTAGCTAGAGTTCAGTATTCAGCACACGTACTAGAAATAATTTAATAAACAAACCATACAGGTTCATGGTTTTAAAATTACTTAATATAAACAAGAAGATAGTCCCAATCATTTTAGATTATGTTGCGCAATAGGTACATAACATTTGAATACTATTGCAAAACGTGAACTATTCAAACAATATTTAATTTACTACCATATTGTTGATAAGGATACTGCAATACCTACCTATATAAATCGTGAGTAGAATATATCTACTGTCAACATTAACTTGGTTATTATTGTGTAACCGAATTCCAACAAAAATTGCAAAATGTGTTATTTACGACGTAGATTAAAATTTATATGAGGTAGGTATTATTAAATAATATCATAGCTAATATAATATGTCTGTAAAGTTTGCCAAAGTTTCACCATGTCAAAATTTGCAGAAGGAATAAGTTAATTATTTATAATTACAAGTAACTATAATTTAAGTTAAATTCCTAAACTTTAAAAATGTAATATACACTTTGTTCTGAATGATTTTTACCGTGTGATGATGGTGGTAATGTGGAAGGGTGAAAATTATGAACAAAACAAGTAGTATATATACTAAAGACCTGCATGGGCCGGGCTTACCCGGACCGGCCCGGAATTGGCCCGGCCCGGACGGACTTTGGGCCGGGCCGGATTTCTATAAAATGCAAGACGGGCCAGGCCGGATCTTCAATTAGCACAAAAATTACGGACCGGGCGGGCCGGACTCTTCTTAAATAAAATCCGGGCCGGGCTGGACTATTTTTTGGACAAAAGTTACGGACCGGGCCGGGCCGGACTCTTCTTAAATAAAATCCGGACCGGGCCGGACTATTTTTTGGACAAAAGTTACAGGCCAACAAAAAAAACATTACGGTATCAAAAATAAATTATAGACACGTACAAGTGCAGTATGACTTGCTTTCTTTTTTTTTATTCCATGAATACACTTTTACTTCCAGTTTTGATGTTTTTAAAAAATACTGACCAAATAATATGGCTGGCTTGCTCCCCAAATACTATTCGCGGGCCGGGCTTACTCGTCAAAAAATATGCGCGGGCCGGGCCGGGCTTTCTAAAAATGTTACCTGGCCGGGTCGGGCCGGGCTTACACGCCTTAAAATATGCGCGGGCCGGGCCGGGCTTTCTAAAAATGTTACCGGGCCGGGTCGGGCCGGGCTTACACGCCTTAAAATATTCGCGGGCCGGGCCGGGCCGGGCTTACTCGCCTAAAACTATTCGCGGGCCGGGCCGGGCTTTCTAAAAATGTTACAGGGCCGGACCGGGCTGTAAAGTATCGGCCCGTGCAGACCTCTAATATATACCTAATTCTTTCGATATATTTCGAACGGTTAACTTATAGTTTTTAAGACAAGATTTTATCATGACAGGGGCAATTTCAAACATATGTCTAAAATATGCTTATTAATATATTTTCTAGGTAAAGTCATTATAAAAAAAACTTACAAATTGAATATTTTGTAAAATAAGTATGATAAAACGAACAATGATTGTAATCATACTGTGATCATACATCACAGTACTCTGCAGGCTATAGTTCACCGAAAGATAATTAATTACATTCCGATGTATAGTAGATAAGTATCCTTTTGCTTGTTCTTATTTCGTACAAAACCATTTAATGTATGTTGACACAATACGTAGATATTTCAGTTTGAAATACTTTAATAAAATGAATATAGCTACACCCAATTATTTTAATAATTTTTGGGTAGGTCCGGATATTTTACTTATTGAATCTATACCACACCTTAAAAAAATTTACTCGGAAATGTAAAAAGAAGCAAAACATCAAAATAATTGAAATGCGATATAATCGTATTAAATACCTACTATCAAAAATTAAAAAGAATGTCTGGTGCCATGATAACAACAAGTATAAAAGATGTATACAAGAAATATAAAATTTAATACTTTTATATAGGAATCGTTTTCTGTATCCAATAATTTATCAATGTATTCAAATACAACACATACACAGTAACCTACTCAATGACGAGTTACACTCGACACTACTGTAGGTAAAAACCACAGCGAAACAGTTACCTGCTTCCCCCATTTTTTAACAAAAATTGTATTAACAATATAAATAGGTACGAATGAGATTTAAAATGTTTTAATGATCATTGAGGCATTATGGGGTCCGGCTTATGCATTTTATACCGAAAAAATTACAAACTTAACATTAGGAACAATGCAGTTTTGAAGCAGTTAATGTGACCGAACAAAAATCTCATCTCGGTATTTATTTACAAAAAGAACAGAAGGGAATCTTGGGGGGTCCTAAATGAACTAAATAGTAAAAAGAGTTTATTCTTAGACTCTCGAGGAGAACAATTAAAAAAATATAATCTTACGAAATAAATTAATCAAACATCACGCCGCCGCAAGACTTATCATAACATGTACTCATAATGGATTAATTACCACAATCAATGATGTACAATTCGTAAACAACACGGTTTATTATCTTTTATTTCTACTTAACACTTTATATAGACGTTAGAAAAAAAAAAATAATCAAGGTAGGTATTTAAAACTGTATACCTAATTTTTATGAATTAATATAAATTGTATAGTTGTTATTATTTTGCAAAGAAAACACGTATTTATTTTTTATTAAGTATTAAAACATATATAGAATTATTTTTTTAAATTATATACTAATGAACAAATACAACCAGCACATATAAAAAATACATTTGACATTTTTAATAAGGGTATAGTGTAGACTTTAGAGACTTCAAAATTTTAGATTATCGATAAAGAATCAGATCATAAAATCGATCTCTCGCAATATTAAAAAAAAAAAAGAAAATAATTTGAACTTGATTTCCCGGGCGTTTAGTCACTGGTCACGGACTGCTACCATTTTACGTATATAATTTTGTAACAGTAAAAAATAAAGAAAGAATAAAAAAATCGGTATCTCTGTATTATAACCCATTGTTATGCCCCCACTACGAATTTAGAACGTATTCTGACGAAACAAAGAAATAGTTGGTTATAATCGAAATGGCTTACAAAGTATAATAAACTCGTGTGTATTATTATCATTATTATGTTACACGAATTCTGACAAAACACCAGGTGAGCATGTCCGTTTTAGTATAACTAGATAAAACCAACTACAGCAGCACCAACTTACTAGAACAACTATTATCATACTTTTAAACATATCATTTATATATAAGAGTATAGGTATTAAGTATACATTTATTCATAAATACATATTATATAAATACGCGGAAAACATAAAATACGTAGAATATAATATTATAATGAGACAAGATCCAAAAATCATAACGTATGACGTAATTTTAAACAGTAAAAATAATTAAGTACTCATTTTTTAGGAATTGATATTGTTTAATTCTCGTAGAGATAACACTAAAAAGGCGACGAATACGGAGTACATTGTGCGTTTCACAATATAATCCGACAAATTGTTATTATTTTAATACCAGTCAGTAAGATAGTAAATATTAAATACATCGATAAAGAACAGTATAATATTATGCATTAATTATAATATGTAATATTAAAATAAAACGATCGTATTCGTGCGATAGTGATGACGAAGACTGGCGGTCGAGAAGAGGATCGTCGACGTGTGTTGCATATATACGCGATACAGTACGTTCTACGTTAGAGTACAGACCCTTTTAGTTTGGAGAAACATTTCGCAGTTTAATGACAACATGGCCAAGCAAATACCCTGCTGCAATGCGTTGTCGCACTTGTACTCACTCACACACACTCGTATACAATCTGACTAGCGATCGCCATATTGCTCCCCCACACGACTACACAATATTAGCTCAAAAATTCCATACACACTACGTATACGTCAAATGGGCCGGCGTCGCCAAAAATACAGAGTTGAATGCGGGTTATATACAAAATTTAATTTTGTCGTGTGGCAATTTACACGCGAGTACATGACACATTACGATGGTTGTCTATATAGATATTAAATAATACAATAATTATTATCGTTCGATGACTGCGTACATTAAAAGTTATAACGTTTTAATAACTAAGCGTGCGAGCACACACACACACACACACACACACACACACACACACACACACACACACACACACACACACACACACACACGTATTTATCACATCTAAGAAACACGTCAGACGATCGATTATGTCTGTAATGTTTTTAATTGACAGTAATTTCGTCGGAATCACGACAAATACACAAACAGTTAAATTAAATTTTTTTGTTGCCTCTTTGCCTACTAGTTATTGATAACAGTAGCTGTAAAAAATTATAAAATTTCAGGACAATAAAAATAATCATAAATATTATAGTATATAATAACCCTAAATATTAGGAATATTATTCTATATAATAATTCAACAGTAAAAATAATAAACCTAACTAGGGCACCACCACTGTTACCACACACGATGACGCGGTTTAGTTTTTGTATTACAATACCGACCGTTTGATTCGATGACATATGGCTCCCGCACGAAGTTATATGACAACCGGTGTCGGCCGTTAACATAACATAATATAATCACAGTTTATGACGTCCGAAAATATTTTAAACGGCGCCATTAGTGCAATTCATACAAAATACCATTAACCAAAAAAAAAAAAAAAATATGGAATGTGTCTGCCGTCGCCAGTCGATTCCAAAATAATATGCTTCTAAAAAAAGGGTGAACACATTCCGCCATACGATATAATACCAAGATATTTACTATATTTATAGAAATTAGATGAGGGGTTGTTGTGTGTAGAATGATCCAAAATAACCATTTTACGGTACGCTACTATAAACAAGTCGTAAAATGAGAATGGGACAAAATCCATTGCACAAGGGGTAGGTTTAAAATTAGATTGATTGTTGTGTGATTATATTATTTCGTAGGAAGGCGTAGTAAAATTATTTTTAAAAACTACTCAACATCGATGTAAAAAAAAAATCATCTACTTAAACTCTTTTATTTTTATTTATTCGAAGATGTACCGCACTAACCATTCTATAGGTAATCTGTATAATATACAGAACAGGTTTGACTGCCCACGCGGGTCGAATAAAACGAAAGATTTTCTATTGAACCTGGTAGACATGACTCATCAGCACCGATTTGGTTTCGGTATAACGAGTAACGACGCATAGTATTCAAATATCTAAGGTCAAGGAGCAAAATAAACCATATCTTCACTCATACATATGTTTATCAGACGGTACGAAAGAAAATATGGTAGGAATATATTACATCCTATACAAATATATAAAGAAATAAATTACATCTATTGGTTTACAGACTGGCATCAGACAGCTGTATCATTACATTATTTTTAATAATAACGTCAATTGTCGTAAAAGTAAAAATTATATTTATCTAACAAAAAACAATTGAATAGGTAATTAATGAAAGTTGAGAAAAACATAGTAAGTGGAGACTTTAACGTTGAGTCGTTGATGCATCACATACACTAGATATTATACACTTTAATACGGTAATTTTTTTAAATTAGAACTTTAAAATCATTAGTTTCAAGTGTTTACATTTACTTTTGGATAGTGCTTATGTCAACGATCAATATAATCAACTAAAATGATAGATACTACAAAAATAAAACTTATAACAATAATAATTCGATTGTTGGTTTATAACAAAATTTAAATACATTAAAAAACCGATTTTAATTAATTTACGTACACGATGTGTTATAGACCATCAAGCAAAAACGCAAGCTTAAAAACAGAGATAAAAAGTTTAATACATACTACAGTATATTTGTAATAACTATCATTAAAGTATAATAAAAAACAAGTCTAATTGGACGAAATATAGTTAATAACGTACGGCTTTGTATAAAGGGATAGAACTCAAAAAACTAAGTATACATAATGGCTATTTAAGAAGGGTACAACACAGAACACACACATATTATAAGATATTTATGCCCTCATATATAGTAAATATAATAATTGTTGAGGGATGATAGACAATTAATAATACACAACACCACACGTATATTTTACTTTTCGTTTACCCGCACACAAGGATATAAATTCGTTTTTACGATATTTTGAACGACAGTGCGTGGTCAACCAGAATAGGGTTGCCCCATCCATTACCAGACGCAGACCACCCCTCCCATCATCAGTAGAGGAGTAGTATTACAAACGCATTTTATAAATATAAACATACGCAGAGACGCACCCCAAAAATTCGTCTGTGTGACAATGGTTGACGGCGACGGGCGGGCGCGCGTTTGCCAGCATTAAACACACGACTCCCGCACACGGCGAACCCGCGGTACGACGCACCCCTATCCTGATCACACCCTCCCACGAGGCGCGTTTTACTATATGAACAGTATACCATACACTGTATAGCAATATTATATTGGTCTCACTGACGGGGTAATTCAAATACACAACTCATATTTTTATTATTATTATCACCATTATTTAGGTCACGTGTTTAATGTCTGAAATGTTTTTTCTCATAAAATACATTATTCAATCACGAACAAAGTAAAAAATAATATTTCTCCACGCCCTTTCACACTCTTGCGCTCGCACCGGATACCTGAATGCGGTTATCGAGGGCGCGGACACGTACGCATGCATATTCTTGAAGACGAAACGTTATATCACATCAAATAGAGTATATTAGAGAATAAAATATAATATGCAGTGCGATGGTGGTGGTGTCCGAGTAACAGCAAGCAGCTGCAGATGTGGTCGGGGGACGGGTATTGACGACGACGACGCAGAACCGGTGAACCGTGCGCGCGCCTCGCGCAGTCGCATGTTGTCTTCACGGTCTCGGCCGAGTTCGCATCCCGATTATTGTATTATAGAGTACCATTATAACGGACAGGGGTTCCAAAACGTGTTCATGGACAACTATTAATATGCTATACAGCCAAAGCATGGAGAAGGCAGAGAGGCCGGGTCATGGGCCATGGCGTGGCGGCGGCTGCTGTTGTTACTGCTCTCGCTACACCGAGAACTGAGAAGATAAAGGAATATATTTTATTTGTCCTAGCAAAATTTAATCTATGGGCATACCGGTGAAAACATATATGAGAAACACAACGGGGAATACTGGGTACACGGACACCCGCATCCAAAAATATATACCTGCTGTCAACAAGGAAAGGACGACCGGAAAACTAGAGTAGAGGTACACAAGGTTGGCCCGTCGTCCCCAAAGAGCACATTATTACGAGTTGACAACAATAATAATATGGAATTTATGCCATAACCGATATATTATCAAAAACACGATGACGAAAACTTTTCTATAAATCTTAAGTACAGAAAAGAATAAAATATACATGAGAAAAATTAAATAGTTCAAGAGAATTTATAAGTTAGGTTTTTCTTTACAAAAACGACGCCATAATAATGCACAACCGGTACGCACATAATAGTACAGTACACACTACACACAATCGTGATCACAAACTGAACAATTATGAGGCAATTAGGAAAGGTAACGACTAACGACGTTACTGTCGTCAAGTACAATCGGAATTCGGAAACTAGAATAGTATAGTAAGGTTGGGAGAAATACATACAACGTTGCATAACAACACAAATTGGTCTTGGAATCTATTAACGAAAATATCGATTAGGTAAAGTTAATTTGTATAGTGTACACCGATTCGCTTTGGATCATTAAGTTGACAAAATGTTTAATAATATGTGAACGCGATTAAAATAGAATACCACATGTATTTTAAGTGAAACGCAAAATTGCGTCTCTTCTAATAAATTTTAAATAAACCTAATCTACCTTTGCTACGTTTACGGTTTCTAAAAAAACCAATTGCGCACACGAGAAATATAAACGGATTTCAATCCGATATAATAATAGTTAACTATAGTTAAGTGATATGAAGTATAATACTGTATTGTAAAAAATCTGCTGAGGCATACGAAAAACCACATCGACATTCTTTTAAACATTATCTCTTATGCCACAATATATTCCTATAGCAAAATTATTTATATCGACACCTCTGACCTATCGAATATATTGTAATGAGTTTGGTATGTTCATGAATGATAATATGTAATTTGATTATCACATTTTTTTTATACATTGAATATATTAACTTGTTATAGATACCTATCACATAAAAATATCACTAAAAATTGATGATTTAACATTAAAAAGATAGCATTCAACTCGGCATTCAATAAATACCTTTAATACACAAAAGAGGTAACGTTTTGCTTTTTAACATTTCTGCGTAAAAAAGAAAAAATAATTTATTTAACGGAAGTTTGTGAACAAAATATTAACAAGTCCGGAAATTGCCTAAGGTCACTGAACAGTACCTACTACATTCACTAAAAATGAACTAGGTACCTAATACCGCCTAATACTTATTACCTATGTTATTTCAACATGAATAAATTGCATAGGTATCTGTGTTCTACGCATTCTGGTCCAATTTTATGTAATTTTCAAGAATTACTAATGGGTATCAAGTTCCATTCAATAATAGAATAAAAAAAATTACCTATTAATCATTGTCTACCTAGGTAGTAGGTATATGCAGACCATTCATTCTGATTAAATAAATAGGTTTTAATTTTACTTTACTAGAGTAACACACATGATATTATACTTAAACGCAGTTTTTTGTCTTATTCAACTCGCGTATGTCTTACAACCAAAGTACAAAGCATTGACATAATTCATTTCATCGTTAGGTAAGGCTAGCACTAACGATACACTAATTATAAAGCAAACAGGAAAGTTTGTATTTAAATAATAATGCGTAATATACTAATATTATACGAAGTACCTACTGTCACCCACGGGCTATAAAAAAATACGTTATTCAAATTCAAAATAAAAATATAGGTACTTTGAGAATCCCTATATAGTTGGATAAAAAAATTTTCCGAATCGACCTATCCAATAAAACAACGCCCAAAAAGATAAGAATACGGTTTGAAACTTCGAAAAAATAAAACAAAAAAATCATAATAAGGGCGTGGAAATTATCGTAAACGACCGCGGCAACAAAAAGGAAATAGGTATTACGCAGATCGAGGGGACTGTAAATAGCCGAGACTTGAACGGTGGGTTAAGTTGACGAATGTGCGCGAACGTGTGTATAAACGAAATACATAATATGGTTTTAGTCTGTTTTGTTTCTGATATTGTCCTGGGGAAAGGGCAGGTGCGACAGTATCCGCCAACAATGGCGACCGTAGGGGCAAGACAGAGAAAAAGAAAAAGCTATACGGAAAGGGTAGTAACTACGGCGTAACAATAATGGCAAATAAAAAAGTAATAATAGTAAAAAAAAAAATAAAAACTACTCACTTGACAATTTATTATAAGACAGTGTCGACTTCGTCTGATGAATCTGCAATACCGCGTAAATCACTACCCAAAAAACACTGAATCGTATTATAATGGTTGACCGAACGGGAAGGTTCGATGTTTTATTCCAACAGTATAAAAATATATTTTTTCTATGAACGGGATAAATAAAACGTTCAACGTAAATATAAATGCGTGATGTAATGTATATATTATATTGTAACAAAACGAAAAAAAATTAAATAAATCACGAATATATTATTATATCGGCGATCCACAGTCAGTGTGCGTGAAGCATCGAAAACAACGACGGTCTGCCGGAGCGGCTAGGAATCGGTTTTGCCGTTTGCCGTTCAGTCGTAGCCGCGCGGCCGGCCAGCCAATCGCAGTTGTCCTTTACCCACGCCGCCATCAATGCCGCCAACTTAGGGTGTGGTCGACACAAGAATACCCGTTTATATCTCTGATATGGACCTACACTGGTACACTGCACCAGATTATACAAGTGTACTTATCACTTATCACCACTTTTTCGATAATATTGATATTTGTTATCGCACTGAGGACTGAGGTCCGAAACTCCGAACTCCGAATGTCCGAAAGATGTATTATATCACATTAAAAATTAATACAAATTTTGACTTTTTCGTAAAGTAATAAATTAAGCCCTAAGACACTTAGAAATAAAATATTAATAAAATAGAGTATAGATAAAAATAAATTCACAATATCTTCAGAGGTTACATGTAAGTATTTAAATCGCCACAGTAGCACTATGTCAGTCTTTGTTTAAATGCCAATTTATAGAAGCTAGTTTCCCTCTTCCATACAATAGTATTAACATTAATACATGTAAAATTATTCAAATTTCAGATCCTATCTGAATTGACTACATTTTCATTTGGTTATTGTCATAGAAATCAAAAGGATATTATTCTTATTTTCCATCAAAATTATTTATTTATTTATTATACCTACTTAATGTCAAATATTTTAGAAATCCATGTATTACCTGTATATATATATATATATATATATACTCATTACCATTGTGCATAAAATAAATATGATATATTTTTATTTAATATAAAAATAAATTTATTTAAGGAGCAATCTGACCAAAATTAAGTATTATCAATTGACACATATTAACAATCAATATGTACCCAGTGATATTAATTGTAATTATTATTATATAATTAATAATATGAATTTTTAATATATATACATATATAATTATTTTTAGGCATGCTAGGTGATGTCCAGTCTAAATCATGTACAAAGAGTTCGTTTGTTGTACAAAACTATTTTAAGGTTACACCGTGGCTTACCAAATGAATTACAAGAATTAGGTCAAACATATGTTCGTGATGAATTTCGTAGACATAAAAACTGTAACCCTAAAGAAGCTAGTATATTTATGTTGGAATGGAGCGTATGTATATATATGTTAATTATTAAATTGTTTTTTTTTTTAATCATATTCAAATAATTTATATAATGTTGTTTTTCATTTAGAAATACACATTAACACTATCAGAGCAGCTGTTAAAAAATGCAAAATCAGATATTGGTTTTGGTAAAAATATTGATACACAAGATGGTGTATTAGACTCTTTTACAGATGATCAAATTGTGCAACTTTATAATTTATTTAAAGAAACAACTGGAAACCAGGATGAAACCATTGAATCTGAGCTTTCTAAATAATTTAATTAGGCAATAAAGATTGTACCTATAGAGGTACAGAAATATATATTTATGTTACCACTTATTTTATAACTTTGTTAGTCGATTTTAAATGGAATATTATTGATACTACATATAATTTTTTAACCTGTTGTATATTCAAATTATTTACAAAAATATATCATGATTTTAATATAATATATTTATTATAAACTAATTTAAATACCAAAAAACCTCTAAATATATTTTAAATATTATCAGCTAAATATAAAAACTATATAAAATTACAAAACATTCTAATGTAAATATTCTTTAAAAATATACTTTACTCATCATCAAAAAGTACTTAATATAATTGGTGATCAATAACATTAAATGATTTTAATTGTTCTCCATTTGTTAAATTACTAGAGAGTAGAGTTAAGTATTTTGATATGTAATAAAGAATTTTTTTGTTATACACTGATATATTGTAATGACTAAGTGTATTATCTGGAATATTATTATTTTTTTTAATTTTTTTTTTTTTTTTTGTAGTTGATCATAATATCTCAAAAATTATTTTACTTAGTAGAATAATCTTTGAAGCAAGATTTTAAGGGATTGAATTATGACAGTCTAGTTATTTCTTAAATGTTTACAATCAATTATGATAACAATTTACCTATGATTTATAATGCTATATTATGTTAAAATTAAAATTACTGGCTTACTGATAGTCATATCAATAAACAATTTGGTTGAACTATTAAATTACCTGTTAACATAGATACATATTGTCTAACATTTATAATATAAAGCCAAATATTATTTTATTCATTGTATAAATATTAAAACTAATAAGAAATGCATTAAGTTTTTAATTATATTATATTATTATAATAATTTATAAAGTTATTACAACAATTATTGCTATTACTTTGAAATATAATATGAATATGACATTTCTATCATTGAAAATAATGTTTCACACTTTAAGTTTAGTATCAATAGTTAATATATGTAATATAGATAAATTTATAACATTATTTTGAAATACAAATAGACATTAATTGTAATAATTGTAAACCTGGTTCTGCAATGTCTTATAATAAATATATTAATTTTAAATTATAGCCGTTATTTGAGAATGTAGTACAAATTTTATAATTTATTAACTTGACCACAATTTTTGATCAATGTGTATTTGATAATTTGATATGTATTTTAGTTTTGTTCCACTTTATGGATGGCTTTTCAAACTAAACATCTTATTTTTATTTTTGAGAATCATTTTGCATTACATTCTATAGAATATAATTCTTATAATCTACCAAAGATTTTTAAAATGCCTTTATTGTTTTATAAGTTTATAAAACTTCAAATTATTTATATTGTTACAATCTAGGTATATAATTAATGGGCAACTGTCTACTAATAGGTGCAATAAATTGTATTATTGAAAATTAATTTATTATTATTTTCATCTAAAGTTTGTTGATTTCTTTAATAGGTACCTATGTACTTAGTAAATTGGTCTTGCTAGTTATTGAGTTATTTTAATAAAGTATGAAAATTTTAATTAAAAAGCTCTTACAAATTTTAATTTTAGTACTAAGGCTGTAACACAGTAGTTTTCAACCTTTTAAACCATGCGAGATACAACACTTCATTTCCTACAAAATTTTTGTAGCACACCAATCCATATAATATGTGAAGCATATTTTATCTATATGTATACCTATAAATACATACTAATAGAACTATTAACAGATTTTTCGCGACACACTTCAGCTCTTGATGTGCCGAGGCAAACTGGTTGAAAACCACTGCTTTAACATAATATAGAATAAAATTCCTTACACGTTAATTTAATGTTTGCTGGATAAAAAAAAAAAGTATCATAAAACACTAAAACCAAATGATTTTGTAATAACTTATTTAAGTTCCAATTTTAACATCAATTAATGGATATTCAAAATTTAAGGTAGAAGTAGGTAGGTATCTATAAGAATGATTTACCCATTAATGTTTTTGTTATTTGTTATTGTTCAAAAAATATAAATCATTGGAATTTAGATGTACATTTTGCATTTTTGCTATTATATACTTAAGCTTATATTAATAATTACCACCATATCTACATTGGCTACATTTAATTTTTTTAAATTTTTATATTTTTTTAACTAGGTACCTATTTAATCCATAAATTGGCTTTATGTGGTATTGATAACAATCATTATTCATTTACATAATATTATAATAACATAGGTAGGTACTTGATAGGTTACCTATGTAGCTATGCATCATAATCATTGAATTCAAATTGAACACATAGTCATAGGTACTTTACAATTATCTACACAATATTTTTGAAACTTATACTGCCATAATGAGTAGTGAGTGACATGCTATAAGATACTATAACAATTCCCTCAATTCTGTTTTTTTTTCATTTTTTACCAACCTTAAATATTATTAGATACTTACTATTATGCAATTAAAAAAAAATAACGTACCTAATTGGTTATTTAAATACCTAGAGTTATTTTAGTATTACACAAAAAATATTTTGATTATTATTTATTTTGAAGTTATTTATTGGCAGGAGAAATTTTGGATTTTTTTTTCTATAAATGTTGATAATAAATTATTTTGAGTTAAAATTCTTGAAAATGTATACAAAATCTCATATATGTTGTTCTCATGCCTGTATAAAACTTAAAAATATTAAAAATATACTGACACGGCTACGGCGGTAGTAGAATGTGAGTGTCCGCGGTGGACCGGTCAGTTTCGCCGGTCAATTTCATACTTTGTACTGGCGACCGTAACGTACCGTGTCAATACAGTCAGTACTTTTTTTTAAGGGGATTGGAAACGATGATTTTCTGTCTTTGTCTTACACACGTGGAGTATAGGAAAAATAGCTATACTCGCCTGACAAAAATTAAGGTACTTCTAGTTGTTCAATTTAAAATATGTAAATTGTAAAGATGATTGAATTGGTATACCAGTTTACTTTGCATCGGTCGAAGTATATTTTTAATATTTTCAATATATATTTAATAATAAAAATTGACATATTTATTAAATTTAAAATATTTATTCTCATCAAAATATTTATCTTAAACAATAAAACAATCGAAAAAGTACTTCGACCGATGCAAAGTAAACTTGTATACCAATTCAATCATATTTACATATTTTAAATCGAACAACTAGAAGTACCTTAATTTTCGTCAGGTGCGTATAGCTATTTTTCCTATATTCCACGTGTGTAAGACAAAGACAGAAAATCAACGCTTCCAATCTCCTTAATTTAAATTCAAACTAAAGTATATATAATATCTACTACTTGTAATATAGTACAAAAATTATAAAATTAAATAAATACTTCTTATAAGTATAGTTGATACTGGGATAAAAAATGTAAAAAATATATTAACTTAATAATTAGGTATTTTTTATAGACATTTAAAGTTCAAATCGGGTCGAAATTACGCATTTAAACAATAAATAATGAGATGTCCATTATTTTGTTATAATTTTAAAACATTCGTGGGAACTTGAAAGTTTACGTAATATGTTAAAAATTAATTTACACAATGGTCAATGTCTCAATGATAATTTCTATGTAGATAAATTCTAAGCAATTAAATACCTACTTATTAAATAGTTAAAATTAAAACAACAACAGGAAATGTCACTTATAGGTGGCTTTAAAGTCACTGTCACTGTGATTTAGCTCATATTCTTATACTGTACCCGAGAGACTAGGATGCTGGTTGTGTTTTTTAAAAAAAAAGTTGACTAATTTTAAAATAATATATCTAATTAAACTGTTTCATAGAAATGTGGTTATTGACTAAATAAATTAATAACAATAAATAACAATATAATAAAGTATACGTATAAAAATATGTATATTATTATAATAATTAAATACTAATAATAAAATAAACGTTTAGTTTTTGGTAAACATTAATTAAACCAACCGTAATACTAGACTACAGTAGTGGTAGGTATATTTAGCATTTTGTCAAGTGGAAATAAGGCGGGGGACGATACCCGTTTGCGTACATTTAACCTTTTTAACGACTCATTTGCGTACAAATATACAACTCGATTGCGCACACAAATTTTTAATACCTATGATAAATGATACAAAATATAGGACTCGTTTGCGTACATAAACTATAGCAAAAGTCTACTAAAACCCTTAACAAAAATAATGTTTAAGATCACTTGATTTTAAAACACGAAACTCGCTTTACTTATAGTTTTCAATATTAAAACAACATTTTCCTCTGCGCGTTTCAAAAACATTTGATACTTGAATGTCCATGGTACTACACGAAATAAATTGACTCGTATCTCGATAGCATGACACGTTCTACTAAATAATAAGTATATAGTAACATCCAGCGGTCGTCAATAACGCACCCATTTATTTAAAATCACATTATCGTTTAGAACCGCACATTAGTTAATCAATTACGTGTATCTTATCGAAATTTACTCTACAAGTAACAATATAAGTTTAATTTAATAGCTGTACGCAAACGAGTTGTCAGTTTACAGGTAAAAAATTGTGTACTGTGCGCAAATGAGTATCACCGTCATCAATTACCATGGGCATAACTAGGATTTAATAGTTACAAAGGCTAGAGTCCTAGAAAACCAAAGTTAAAAATAATTTAAAGGCTAATTGAGGCTAAAAAGTAAAAACTTTAGGGGGCTAAATACAAATACAAGTGACTAAGCCCCCTCTAGTCACGCCGATGTCAATCACCATCATTACTGTTTCTTGGAAATTTCAAGAATTTATGTTATCAGTAAGCATACACATATTAAATATATTTATAAAAATTAAAACTGTTATTTTTAAACAAAAAATAGTGACGAATGAAAATATACAAAATAAAATATGTACCTAAAAATTGTAATATAGGAGGTTAGTAGTATAACGTACCTATTTATTATCTACTGAGTATACATAAATTGACAATAATTAAATCATTAAACAAGTGGGTTTAATTAAATGCAAACAAAAAGCACAATAAAAGTTTGTAAGTACCTACTTGAAGCCTTGAACATTAAACTTAATCATAAGTTAATGACAACCGTCTGAATAGTGCGCCAGTGCGAATATACGACTTTTATGGAATGAATTACCTAATAATGAGTTACACTGTAATAAAAATACAATTTTCGTATTTTAGTTTGATTACTGTATTATTGAAATTATTTAAAACTCTCGAACATGAATATATACCTATATGGCTACATATATTTGCTATAATTTTTAATAGGTAGGTACCTACATGCTCTCGTGGTTTCACCCTGCAATATATTATGCATTTATAATACCTATAAAAGTACTAAACAGATCGCTGAGTATTCAAATATTGTTTAATGATATTGTAATCATTATAATTATATGGATCAATGGATCCATGAACCATTGCACCCCAGCTATTGTCGTAAATAGCAACCAAACGCCTACTATTAGTAGTAGGTATGGTTTATTATAGCTGGATGATTGACAAAATGACGACATGAATCGTTTTCAGTCATATTAAATTTAGCAGTAAGCACTAAGCAGGACTAGCAGAACTACGGGACTTGATCATAATATTTTCGAACAAGTACTTAATGTATCAATATTCAATATTACAATTTATTAAGTGTACCATTTTCTAAATTTTATTCAGCATTTTTCAGTGATATTATATTATATTATCACAAATATAAAAAAAAATATTATACCTATATCAGCTATATCAATAAAAATAAAAAAATTACCCAAGAGGAGATCTACCTTTCCCCTCGTAAAAATATGCCACTAGTAGTAAAACAAATTAATTTAATAGTAATATCAAATTTCAAAAACATACCTATAACGAAATATGTTATTGGTACTTAGTGATACAGGCCATCAGACCGTTTACGCTCTGAATCGTTTTTTGAAGCTTGTAGGTATATCATATATAAATTGATATATCATTGAATTAAAATTTAACACGCCCATTACAAATACCTACCTATTGAACAGCAGAGCGATATCCATTAGTCCGACGACCATTTTCATTTTAATATTTGTTGTTATATTGTAAATAAATTTTTATAAACTATCACAGTAATATTTCCTATGTACAATATACAAATACTATATATTTTAATACTGACTATAATTTTAAATAATCCTAATTTATTGAAGACAAGTATTTTACCCATTCGTCAATTATATAAATTACTAATAAGTAAATAATTATAAATTTATATAATAATTTAAAATATTGTATTCAAATAGGTTATTATAGGTATATAAATGTATAATGGTAAATGGTAATGGTTAATACCCACTCGGCTACTAGTCTAATACAAGAGATGATTGTATTATGTCCATTTCAAAGAATCGATATTTTTTAAACTTTAAAAACAATAAATCATAAAATAAAAATATTATCTTCAAAAGTACTGAAGTCTGAAATCTGTTGATTTGATAATGATTTAAATTCTATTATAATTACTACTTGTTACAAGTTCCTTCTCTATACAATATTAAATAGCTAACATAATGTGTTTAATGTTTATAATATATTTATAAATGGCTATTTTTTATATGCATACAATTTTTGTTTTAAAAATACATTAAGTCAATTCTTATCTTGATTCATATTTTATTAAGTATATATGTATTATTAAAACCTTTTTCAGTTTTATGATAAATTAATTTTTATTAGAATTTTTCTTTTAAGTTTATAATTAAAAAAAAGTCTAATACATTATACAATATTATAATTAGAAATTTTTGAAAGCAATAATAGGTATATTCGTAGATGTTCGATAGAAATTATTATAAAATAATCGCCAAACAGAATAAAAACAGTATTTCACCTTGAAGTTTTTTTTCCAAAACCTGTTTTCTTAAACTGAATAGTTTTTTAGGTATTATGATGACAATAGATTTTACTATTGTACCATCATTTGTTGCTTTATTAAAATAATAAACCAGTTAGATTATACGCTTTTATCAAAAATGCTGCTTTATCTGATCAAAATTGTCAAAATTTAACTTTTTTATAAACAATCTATTATTTGTATAATTCATGAAATAATTGGAGTTAGAGATTTGTCGGCTAATTCAATGCAAAGAATACTATGATTTTTTTAAAGTACTATTAATGTTACTACTACATTTAGACAAAAAATCGTAGGAATAAAAAATCCTCATTAAAAATAAGAACAATGTTCTATATGACTATCATTTTCATTAAAATGTAGAATATTTATGTAGCAATATTAAATTAGTTATAATAATTATAATCTATAATACTATAATATATGCTCTTTAAGGGGTTTTATATAGGCAATTTTAATAAAATAATAACGACTTTAATTTAAGATTTTACATTACATCATGTAAATACCACTGTTGTTTGTTGAGTAATTACTAGTTAATACAAAAAAATGGTTTTGTATGAAAAAGAATCACTAGTTATACGTAAAATTGTAACTTATAATAGAAACCAAATGTACACCTACACCATAGATCATAAGTAGAGTACAGATTTTGAAGTACTTAATAAAAATCTAAAGAAAGGCTCTTAAAATAAAATAACAGATCTTTAGAAATGTTATAAAAAGCTTAAAAAAAACATTTAATTTGAACCATTAGTTAATTAAATTATTAAAATAATGTATTATAATAAAATAGATTTCTATTCACAAGCCTGCTGTTTTTCTTCTTCCACAGTTCATCTGTAGATTCAATTTATTTTGCAATTATTCTGTATTATTTATAAAAATAAATTATTGACGCACGACAAAAGGTTGTCAATAAATTACTGAACAGGTACCTACTTTTATCGATAAATCGATAGATAAAAATCAAACAAACGAGATATAATCGATTGAACCTTGTTCTCAAAACGCATTATATGATATAAAAATAAATATTAACCTTTTAAAAACGTTTATTTATAGAACATATTTTGAAAAAATGTTACAAAATGTTATACTTAAAAGCAAACAAAGTACTTAAAACCCTGAAAGAGCATTCAAATTCAAAAAGAAACAAAAAAGCTAAACAAAATTTCGTGCTACATACATTGAATTTATAGCTGACAGCTTCGCTTTAGAGCAATAGAAAAAAAAGCAAATGCCTTCAAAATCCGTACTTTACTCATAAAGAATAAGATATAATATCTATCGTGTTGTAGCGTTTTATTTTTCCAATGGACGACAATATATATCGTTTAATTTGAATTCATACTAAAATATTATAATAATTATTAGAGCCTAGTGGTAATAGGTAGGTAGTTAATTACACGTCTATCATAATTTAATCAATATAATGTGTTTAATAAGATGTGATTTCTATAGATATAATATACTTAGTAGTTTATATAGGTTATTCAATAGTATATATATATATATATATATACATTATACACACTAGACGAAGATGATGATGATTGATGATCCCAAGTTTCACGGCAAGTTTAATATTGTTGTGTCCTGATTTTTCCTAAGTGTTAGTAGGTACAATGAAGCATAGATCTAAAATCTAAACTCTAGTTTAGAATATTCTGGAACTATTCATTATGGGTACTGACATTGATTTTATCTATAATAATTAATAATATTGTTGTTTTGTGTCTATATAATATCCTGTGTTACGTCATAATAATTACATATTTTTTTATTTATTATATAGGTATTTTATTAAAGTACATAATTTATTATTATACCGAATGCTGGTTATAATATAATATGCAATATTATATAGGTAGTATATATTAGTGTAATAAACACACAAACCAAAATATACGAAAACGTCATAATAAGCCAACGTTATAATTACCAAACACCTAGAAACACAATATCGTATTAGACTGTATATTATTTGATGCTAAGATTAGACCTGTATTATAATAAAGTTGTATACCTACTAATACGTAATACAGTCTGAAGTGAACACGCCGCCGTCATTATACACGAACGAGGGCGGATATGGGCGCGCTCGAGGCAATTTGTCTCCCTTGATCACTATAAAAAGTTATTTATACTGACATTTATTAAAGCCCGAGTTACATATTTCAAGCCTATAAAAATGTTTTATCATGAATTATATAAACAATTAATAGCTCAATCATATTTTGGTTATAAATGACGGACAGAATAAAGTCATAAACGTCGGAGAACTGTGTACAACATATTATATAAATATAGACTGATACATTTATATAGTACTTAACTACTGCAAGGCTACTCGTTTCATCACTTCAGCGCAAGCTAGTCTGCCGGAGTGTACTTTTATTATAGTGTACCTATTTATGTATATTATTGTAGTTTTGCATTTTTAAACAACCGTAAATAACTTAAACAGGAAAACGACTTTATTTAAAATTCTATTTATATACATAAAAATTTTCAAATTTAACTCGCTTTAAGTGCACAATATGTAACATACAAAAAAAATGCTGAAATTATTGAAACATGCACTTCTTTCTTCTTATCTGAAAACTGCATTACGTTGTTTACTTACTCCTTGTCCTTGATATTATATTATGTGAATATATTAATGGGTAAATCATACGGAACAATCAATAACTAAGTACCTTCTAAAAGAAGGTTCAACTGTTTCAGGTCGAGAGATAGGTAAAATAGAGTTAATAAGCTACATGTATATAAAATACAATATATAATACAGTACACTTACGAGTATAAATTATAATATGAATAATAAGATGGAGTAGTGTAACAATTAGCTTTTTAAGAACAAATTAAAATAATTAAATTAACAATGAATACAGCAGTTAAAACCATGAAATTATTTAGGCTGCACTACTTTAAGGAGAAAATTCAACATGATATTGTACTATAATATAATATACCTATAATGATGCTTAGTTTTTCATACAAAATAGTAGTTATTGAGAATTGTTATCTGTTATTTTAATAATTATAATAAGATAAATAAATTAAATCACTGTGAAAATCAATATAATATATTTTAAAATCTAGAAAAAAAGAAACTATTTTGAAAATAAAAAAAACATTCATAAAGATATTAGGGATTTATTTTAGGCTATATTACGGTTGTGTGCCATACAAATTAAAACAAAAAATTGCGAAAAATTTGATTAGACTAACTGGAATTGTAAATCATTGATCTTTGTCATGTCTTTCTAATGTTTAAACCTATACATATATATCTATAACGCTAATAGCATAAGCTTAAACTATAAATTTGTTTTTGCTCAAAATTAAAATTAGTTAAAAAAAACAATTATCCACGTTCTATAGTATCATAATTATTATGATCATCATAGAAATAATTATCGTAAATTAATACTGTGCATAAATGGCTGGTAAGTGTTATTGGGTATGGATATTTAACTCGTTACGATAATAATATGGGCGTAAATTAAATCAAATAAGAAGCTTGAGTATTATATTATTTATATTGAGGTATAATATATAGAGGTACGCGTAGATGTATTTTCACGGCTAATCGTGTTTTGTGCATTGAGTTCACGTCTTGTACGAGTGCATACATTGTGTTACATTATAAAGGTATTTTTGTGCGATCGAACGGATGATTTAATATAAACAGGTGTAGTACCTGTTTATTACTGAAGTGAGAGCAGAGAGGGGAGTGTGGTGTTGCTAGCAAAAAACTTGGTCTTTTGTCTTTCGATATCTGCAGAGTTCATGTTCTCATTTTTAAATACATACATTCTAAATAATAGATTTGATTAGGAAGTTTAGACTGCATTTATAAATAAAAAAAAAGTTGAATTGATATTTACAGCTGAATGACCAAGAAAACTAATAGTTTGTTTTGAAAACGTTAATAAAAACAAAAATGTCATTTGTATGTATATTGTATATTCATTGAATCATACTTATACAGCTGTACTTATTAGAAGTTCTCTAGACTGGTAATAATTAAAAATAATGGGTAATGCACATTATCTAATTTTACACTAATACTCACACATTTCGAATAGAAAAAAATTATATAGTATGTATAAGAAATAATAACACAAACATTTGGTGAACATTTAAATATTTATGGTTTTTCATTTTTGAGTCAAACAAAAAAAAAATCAAATCTAATTTATCTATTATGCGTATAAATTCTCATTTTTTCTTTTTTTTTCGTTTTCTTCAGCTTGAAAAGTACTATACACTCAACAGTAAAAATGTACTTGGAATTTTTAAAAAGCACCAAAGTACCAACTAGATCCAATTTGCTATCCGAAACCACCTTTAAAGTTTATAATCTTAGTATTTTTCTGACTACTTATTGTATACAAGTATATAAAAAAAACATATTGTAAAATCAGTACATTCATCGCTCCGCTTATAATCTAAAATAATAAATGATAGTCAAAATTTAATTATAATTAATATTTAATATTATTTTAGCTCTTTTTTATAATTGATTAAACGAGTAGATTGAAACTTGCAGTAGTGTAGTATAGCTATTACTAGTAGTCAATTGTCAAATGCTCATACAAAATAAAGTGTTTTATTAAAATTATAGTCATTCATAATTGAGCTTTTATAGCGATATTAAAATAACTTAAAAATAAAAATTATAAGTCCATAGTTTTTAAGTAGTCCGACCGACAAATTTTTTTCTATGTAATTGAAGTTTTAAGCCAAATTCTGCTTAATATATTCTTTAAGCTATTTAATAAAAAATTTTTTTGTTCTTTTATTCACTATAAGGATATAAAAGTGCCAAACGATTGCGCTTTTGAGTACCTATCATAAAAAATAACCGTTTTATAATATAAGATATAAGGGGTAATTTCTATAAATAAACATATTATTATATAACAAATTTAATTTGACGAAGTGCATCAGTCATTACATATATCACATAGTTTAATTAGTAGTGAATACTGAATAGTATGCACATTATAAATAGATACTTACTGATGGGTTTATTAGGTTGGACTGACAAAAATTACAATAATGTATTGTAGACAAAATGCGTTGTTAGGGATCGAAGTTTTCAGTATAAAACCATTTCTACTGCACATTTATATGTCAATCACGTTGTTATTCGACCGGAAATATTAATTATTTCAAAATAAATATCAAAACTATCGATAATTTTGTTTTTAGTATATAACTTAGTATGTACAATGTACATAGGTAAATTGTATAAACTAAATCGAATTACCTATGGATATGCCGTAGGCATATAGTAAAATCAGACATTTTACTAAATGCCTAGGCATTTAGTCAAATAATCTAATTTTTATGCAATTTCACTATCAGCCTATATCTAGAGTTTAGACATCTCATTAAATGCCTATTTCAAGTCAGGAAAATAATAAAAATGAAACATTTTGTATTATTTTAAAAATTTAACTATATTTTCTATTAATTATTTATTGCTATTATATATATATAAAAAAAACTATATATTATTTATTAAATAATATGTAAAATATGTATAGGTACATACAATTTATGTAATTTCGTATCCATTGACACTATTGTTTAAATTAATATGTATAAGTAATTATTACTAATATTAGATGTGTAGTACGAGTATAAAAAATGAATAAAAAGGTAATATAAATAATTACAAATTTTTGTAAATTGTTAGTTATTACTTGTTGATATTTGGTGGCAAGAACATTTAACATTTTTTTTTTTTTAACAAAAACACTGATTCGTTCGAAATTGCTGCTTTCCTATAATATAGTACTCATTATTATTACTCGTACTATAGACTATAGCATTATATACTATGTAATAAACTCGTAATATCGTTTACGTCTATCACACCTAATTATCTAGTTATGGTCTATGCATATATATATGTATTTATGATTTAAGTTTTAAAACAATAGTACCGATGGACACAAAACTAAACATATTTAATATACCTACCTAAGTGTCTTACATATTAATAAATAATACATAGTTTTTTTTTTATATATAAAATAGTAATAAACAATTAACTATGTTAAATGTTGATAGAACAAAAGTGAAATTTATTAATGTAGAAGTGTATTTTGTTGTTGTTGTTATACATACTACATAGGTACCCGAAATCATCTCGTTACATTGTTACGACCTAAATTATTGCAATTAAATATTAATAGAAAGTAACGTGTACAACAAATTTAATTTAAATGTTAATAACTGGTGGATAGGAAATACCAATTTTCCATATGCTGTACTCAAGGGATACATATTTTGAATACAACGTGTACAATAATTTCTAATAGCTTCCAATATGTATTTTATTTGACTCATTTCAAATGTTTGTCAAAAGTCCAATTCACCAGATAAATCGATAAGGATTTATTATCAATAAAATTAACCTATATTTATATTTTTTTTTATCTTATTTATATAAGTAGGTACAATTGAAAACGTGTTCTAATTTAATTAGAAAAATAATGTCCAAAATAACATAAATAAAGCGGTTAAATTATATATTATTATTTTATATTCTATAAAGTACAAAATTCTCACACAACATTGTAATAAACGGTACTGTGGTTACTTTCTGTGTTATGCCATAAATGTTATTATTTGATGAATATTAAAAATCATACAATAACAATATATAATAAATATGCAATAATAATAAAAAAAACCAACTCCTTATTATTGATTTTTTCAAAAATATAGGTTTTTAATATTTAATATTTATTCGGGTGGTTTGCTTTTGTTGTTATTCATATACGTTTTCTATACTCGCATAACACGTAAAATAAAATGTTATAGCGAAATAACATATTATGGACGATAGAACCTATTTAAAAGTATTTTATTTCTATATTTCTAAAAAATAATGACTATTTAATTTTTGAAAACATTTGCTACATTAAATTATGGAGTTGGAATTTTTAAATAATAAGTTGGTACCGAGAACAACTGCGTGCACAGAATTTATAAGAATAATTATCATCATCTATTTTCTTTATCTTAAATAATTTGTTGAATCTTGTTTATGCTATTTTTGCCTGCACTTTTAGAAGGTTTAACACGAATGGTTAATTTAACTACTTACATGGTAACATCTTATACGCAATGTGGATTACGATTATAATTCTAAAATAATATTTATGGAATGGTACAGTTAATACGTCATTTCAAACATCCCGTATAATATTAATAATAACAATAATAAAAATGAAAAAGTAAAATAATGAGTTTTAGAAAAATGTAAATGTATACATAGGAGTGCAGTTGAAAAATAAAAAACAAAAATATGACAGCTGTATGTTTGATACTATATAATTTTATTAGCTCCATCTGTACGACGATAAAACCAGGTGGTGCGTGTATAGTCGAAATTAAATATTCATTTTTCATTTGGGAGTTGAAATAAACAGAGCCGCGGTGCACGGCGGACTTACAAATAAAAATCCACTATCAGGTTTTATCCATCTGGCACAACAATGGTTTTAATTGTAAAATTAAATATTTATACTGTTTTTGACTTTTGGTAAGAAAGAAGATTTGTTCGTTATCGAGGAGTGAATAAAAAAAGTAAAAACCATCGACATTATTTTATCGTAACAAAACGAATACACTATACATTTTACACAATTTATATTTCCAAAGATACAATATAATATAATATTAATAAAGAATTTTAACTACAGGGTGTTTGTTAGCATATTTTCAAGCGGTGACTAGCATATTATTTATCATGATAATATAACAATATTATATTTAAATATGTATTATAATATATGTACAGCTGGCGACTTTTTTCGAGAATCAATATATATAATCGGACCACGCTCTATTCTCATATGGTATTATTAGCTTATGTACATGATAATATATTCAAACACTAAACGATTTATATAAATAAAAAATCAATAAAAAATATTTTACAGTAAAATAGTAAATAATAATAATTGTTTAACAATGATTGAAATCATTTTCAAAGTTTACAATGTAAACAATAGATTACAAGGAAATGTAACAAATGAAGATGGTGTTAAATTATAATACAATATACATGTTCCATATTTGGAGTCGGATTTTCAAAACACAGTAAAAGTCTTAGGTATTAACATTTTAAAAACTAAAATTAATTTATGACTTAAAATTGTTCATATTTTCTCCTTTTTTTACTAATTTTTTTTTTTAAATTAATTTTTTTAAAGATTATTATTGTTAAAGTATTGTTGTCTCACATAGGTCTGTGATATTAATTAAATTGCGGTAAATCGCTACCGTAGAAGTACTATGAACAACGACGCTGACACGTAGACCGCGATCTCGTTGATGTTGAGTGATTGAGCAGTATATATGGAAGGCGAGTTGCTCGATGCTGTAAAAATAATTATAAATAAATATTAGTTATGTAAAACGATGTTTATAGGGTGAATTTTTATGTTATTTTTTACGCAAGTATAGATAGGTAAATAAAATCGATAAGAGTAATAAACAGTAATTGAATAGTTTAATTTATGTACCAGTGAAAATGACAAATACTTTAGTAATACAAACATTGTTACAGTAATTGTACATGTATAAATAAACCGTTGTATTATAGGTAACAAATTGATTACTTGAAATTTTAGGTCAAGATGATTTTGTAATAAATAGAGTTATAAAATGTTGCTAAATCGTCGATTCTATTAATATTATATAATATACATCGGGCTATCGTATACATAAAATTGTTTTACGTGATGATCGGGTATGGGCGTGGCTCGAGGGTTACATATTAAATTGATGTAGTATAAAATTCAGGAATAAATACGAGTCACTATATTACTATATTACTATGTTACTGTATTATTGAAATATTTGAAGAGCGCTATGCGTGACATTACACTACCTATATAATCGAGTGAGAGGTGACGAACAAAAATAAAATTATATATTATAAGTGTGATCATTATTTGTTCAGGGTAAATTCTCAATATGACCAATACCATATTCACACCCATAACAACCGGCGCCATAGATATCAGGATTTAAATTATATATAGTAAAAATGTCAAAAATAATAAGAAACTTAAGATGTTTAAAGATGTCAATATCTTAGTATAATATCATGTCATTTAAATTATGCGAAAACATTGTAATATTACGACATTTCATGTTTATACATATTATAATAATGATAATATTAATTATCGTAACAAACTAAGTATAATAGGTATATAGAAATAATATATCTACATAATGTTTATTAGGTACCTCATGTATAACCTTATGCTGAAATACGTATCCAAAAATTGATTGCGATAAAGTTAAGTAGCTTTATAAATAACTCTACGAGTCTTAATATATTTATATTTACTGGGATGAATCTTTAAAAATTGTTTGCACAATAAGAAACCAAAAATCAGATATTGTATAACTGATTTCGTTGCTTAACTTTTCTAGCATGTATTCTATAATATTTATTATTTAATAACTTTTAAGAAATGTTTGTATGACCATTAGTATAATATAAATACAACTTATATACATTTAAACAAATTTTAATAATTAAATAATCCAGGTTTATATTGTATTTGATTGAGATAAACGTGTTATATTATCTAATAAAATTATACCTATCTTTATTATTTTTTTTTTCAATAAAACTAAATATATGTTATGATTATATTATTAATTGTGTGTTTTATATAAAAGAATTAAAGAATGTATCATATGTTTAGTACCTGTACAAATAATTTTGATTTATACAATAGGACACGACAAGCAATATTTTTATTACCGGAAAAATGTTTATGAAAAAAATAAAAAAATAAGATATACAGATAATTAAATGAAGCGTAGTAAATCGATAAGATTTAATATTTAAATAACGGAGCCATGTACCTCTATAGGTGATATTATTATGCAATGCGATTTTCGTGAAATCATGACGTTTGCCAGAGAATTGTATCATATTATGCAGATAAACGGCGAAGGACCACATAGAGAAACGCATTATTATATCATATATTATAAGGTCGCCCACGATGACAATTTCTCGACAGTTGAAAGCCAAAGACTTACCTAAAATTTATGCCTAATATATATGCTATATAATAATCTATATTATTTTGTTCACCTGCCCTCCTTTCTATTTGATCTTCTTCGCCCTCACACATAAATTATGGGAGCTCTAAAGTGAAAATCTCCGTGTGTCATACGTATTTTTATTCAAACAAATTTTCTCAGCCATTCTCTTGATAAACTAAATATCAATACGTTGTGTAATATATTAGTTTGGAGTCCAAAATAGTACAATATACTCCATAATATGTTGTACTGTCTACGAAAATATTGTAGAGTTGAATATTTCGACTTTTATGTATCTAATTCAATAATTAGCTCTTAATTGTTCGGATTTTTCTTGAAAAAAATCACTATTCTTTTGACAATTTATCTATATACACTAAAATATAACGCGTTCAAAAAATTAAAATCCTCATAAATTCCATATACATTTATTTCATCTTCACTATTACTCGTAAATTATAAACAAATTTTACTGGCTTTACGTAATATGCCATTTTATCGCATTAAGTAAAAGGATTAGTGGCGTCACACTTACCGTGAACGGGATCAGCTCGAGAGTCGGCGTCTTGTTCATCGCCGCCTGCTAGTACGTCTTCGGCAGCCGGCAATGGCAGTCCAGCGGAGGGTCGAGGTCGATGAGCCAGCGCGCTCTGCTCTTTCGACTTCCAGTACACCGTGCCCAGTGTGGCCACGCACTTGAGTTTCATGTCCCGGTCGAGCCTGTTCCGGTGTTGCTGGTGGCCACTGGAGCCTGGCGCCCGGAAGTGCTGCATGCCAGCCTCGAATTTGAGGCCCAACGTGGTGACCATCAGTCCCTCGCGACCGACATAATCCGTGTACGGGCCTCGTAAATACGAAGAGTTTACCTACGAAAACGAACATCACATTATTATATTATTCAAATTTAGGCCTGGAATGGTGTATGCATCTACATATTTTTATTATTTAGTTAAAAAAAATAGCTAAGTAGGTACGTCATAAATTCGAATTTTGGCCTATAATCGAATTATAGAATTGTATTATATGATATTAGATTACAGAGGGTGGATTTCGTGGTGGAGACGTATGCACTATACTACAGGTTGGGGCGAACAGACAGTGCAGTTCTGAAAGGTTATTAAAAAAAAAACTACGCAACTTTTAGAAATTATGTTTATTAAATTTTCTTCAGTAATTATCTTAATATACAAACTAACCTGTTCGCCATTGATATACCAGGCCAGCTGTACGGCGGGTTTCGATCTTCCGGAAGTACAGTTCACATTAACAGTGTCCCCCGGTTTGTACCGGTCTTGGCCACCGGATATGCGAGGTCCTTCATCGGGAGGGGCTAAAAAATAAATAAAAAAATATACAATGGGAATATAATATATTATAATAACTTTAAATTGCGTAAAAAGAAATATTATAAAAATGTTCAGTTTTCTAAATAATGAGTATGTTAGGGTTATTGTATAAACTGTACAATTAATAATTTATTCAAAAAAATACTAAAGGTAACATATATAATATATATATAAAGATTAATGACATATACATAATCCATATCTTATAATAAGCCAGCTATTATCATCATGGACTATTTTATTTCGACTTTATAAAGCTTAATAATTCAAAAATTACTCTTTGGAATTGCGATTTAAACGTCTTTTTAATTTACGGTAAAAAGGAGCAGTTTTCGTTGAAAAAAGAAGTTCTCATCGTCACTGGTATTCTTGAAGATATACATAATCTAAGTATATGAAAGCATGATCTTTGAGTATATTTAAAAATACCGAAATTCCGAATTGTAATGCATGTATAGAATGGACCATCAGTAGGTAGTCAACATTATAGTGAATGGTGATTACCTGCTATAATACATTATTATGGCATAGGCCACGGAGTTTTTCTAAATCAGCCATACTGTGTAAGGGACTATCGACGAAAACTACCAATCCTATATATATATATATTATATACGTTATGCCCAATAATAGGAACATGCATCATATAGGGACTTTATTAAATTCTGAGGAACGTTATTTAATACGTTCCGGTTGTAGGAGACGTTTCGAATAAAATGCACGTGGAAATGTTTACGTCAATATCAATACGCGATTCGAGACTTTTCGACGGCGGTAATCCCACGCGTAAACTGTATAATATAATATACGTAGGTAGACTGTACTCGTAATTTTGTGGTTTAATTTTTTTTTTTAAACTAGTTTCATGCCGGTGGAAAAAATATTGTCGCAACTCGGTGTCCAACGTCGCATCGTTAATCAGCCTATTCGAAAAACTTTTATTCGTTTTACAACTTTTTTCTTGTCTAGCGATATTGCGAAATAACATTTCATTATAGAAGTTTGAAATGTCTATGAGAGGCATCGCAACTAACTGCCACAGGAACTTGTAAACGAAATATTTATTATCTCTGTCAAGTCAGAGAAGAGTGAGAAGACCAACCTAATTTCGACTTTTAGTCGGGAAAAAAGTTTTTTGTTTCAAACGGGGATCATTAACTTTTGAACATTTATGTATAACAAAATAAATAAATAAATAACATTATAATAATGTGAATAAAATTTATATTTAACAGCGAGCACCAGGAAAAAATTCGAAATAAATATTTTATTGGTATTTGAAAAAAATACAATTCAGTATCAACTTTTTAAAATTTTTATTTTTTAAAATGAAAAATCTTTGCTCTCTACCTCTAGAATAATATATTAAAACAGGTTTATCTTCGTGAGTTAATTTATAGAAAAATAGAAAAAAGATTTAGCGTATTGAGTATTTATTTTTAGTAATTTTAAAATTCTTTGCATAGTTACCGATAATGTTTTCCTGTGATAAGGAAGAGGAAAAATCAATAATTAATATTAAAATAAGATTTACTATTAATTATAATTTATTATTAAGTATTATGAGTTGACATTTCATTGATGTTGGTGTTGTCATTGGCATAAGACACATTATATTACATATTATTTTATTATGTATAATAATTTATAGTCAAAAATGTGAACTTAAATTGTTATTTAAACGTTATTACGATCAACTACACAATCAAATACCATTAATTTGTATAATTTGTCGTATAATAGAACTTCAGTGAAGGTATAATATACGCGCGTGTGTTATTCTTAAAATGTATGTGTTAAAAAGCGTCCTAATCAAATTTCAAGACACAGTATGACGATATTGTCCTGACCTTAAGTTTTAAACATAAAACTATAAATGGTAGCGTTTTTATAAAAGATAACGCAACATTTTGTTACTCAAATAACATAATATTATTATAATAACGATATCGCACATCCATTAGGTTTTGTTATTGTACACCTACTCTGTGTTATTACCAGTAGGTATTTTAATAAAATGCCATCAAGCGGCAAGTCATGTATTACACACACACACACACACACATATATATATTGATTTATTTTTATAAAATAAACGTAAGGAGTCATCATGAAATCCACTGCAAAAGATAAATTTTGCTTACACACGTACACACACGCGTATATTTATAGTTTTTTGTTGTTGTTGTTTTTTTTTTGTCCCTGGCAATAAACATTTAGAAACGTAATCGTAAACGTCGTAATGATCCTCCGCCGTTAGCGCATATAATTTACCAATCGAATCGATTCGGTTATATCTACGAGATTACGCATATAAGCGTATATCCACCGAAAGAGCGGTGCACATATACATATATTGTATAAGTAATATACTTGTCTACCACCTTCGGTTCGAGTGGTAGACAGTGGCGCGCTCGAGAGGGTCGGATTGAATTGGATCGCCGAGACAAAGGCGCGCCACTGAGTTAACCAATTTGCACGTGCGACGACAATATTCTCGTATATATCGGGTTTTACGAGGCGCCGGGGACCGAGGACTACGGTGGATGTATATTGTTCCCGGTCGTTTAAAACGCACTAAGGTTGAATAAATATTTGGTCGAGTACCCGGAGACTTTTACGTGTAATATATACTCTTAGGTCCTTCTCTCTGATCCTTCAGTGTAATAAACGTGTAATAATATGCACCTCGTTGACGACGACGACGATTAGGAGACGGTATATATATATATATAGTAACCTAAATACAATCGGTCACTAGAAATGTTTTTCTCCCGGTAAAAATGTATTGTTTTTACGTGGAACCGAATGAATCTCAGACACTAGGAAAATTACAAATCTTCAAAGGCATTTTCTTGTGCAAGGACTAACGTCTTAATCATTATTCTACTAGGATGAAAGTCATTTGACAGCGCATAAAATATATATCAGACGTTTTAAATTAATGGAATTTAAAATAATAGCTATACACTAGTAGTCTGTAATAGTAGTAGTAGCAGTAGAATTTGGAATAACTCAGCTATTGTTAAGAATAATTTACGTCATTTCTGACTAGGTATAAACAATAGTTTTTAATATTACTCATTATTACTCTTATATTATAATACATGTTATGATTCTGCGGTTACTACGTCAAAAATTACGTTTTACTAAAAGGTAACTAATAACGTAATCTTTCTAGATAAGTCATTTTGGCAAACATTTCATTACCAACTTTCTTCATCATAAAACAATAAATCAAAAAAATATCGGCAGTTAAAAAAAAAGTAAATGGTGTAATTAATAGTACGAGTTGATAATTGAAATGACAAGCAAATATACATGTGGTTATTGAGTGAATATCATGATTTAGTGGTATACATTAATTAAGTATTTATATATTACTCTCGGCTACGGTATAAATAACATTTATTGATCACTGTAGCTAAAAAGCTTTTTATAGGGTTAAATTTTCAAACGGCTTTCCTCTTTAGCATAGTTTTACGGGTCAGACATAATCGCAATTCGTTTGATTTCAATGTATAAGGCGAAAATTATCACAGAGTAAACAATAATTATTTACATTTTATTACGGTATAAAATGTAAAATTATTATTGTCTATTTGAGTTGATATTTTATTCGGGGTTTTAATTAATTGGTTTAATTAAAAGCGCATAAATCAATTTATTTGCTACATTTTTCATCTTTAATGTCTGTGTTGATCTGTTTAAATTAACAATATTTTTCTTCTCAAATAAATAACGGTTTAATAAGCGATAGAGTTAATAATTTATTAGTGTTATGAACGGTTTACATTAATGAATAATATATTGAAAAGTCTTTAGTTTTGAGCTGTGGAAATTAGAAACTTATACAAAATATGAATGATTATTGATGTGTTATCGTAGATAAAACGAAACTTACCAACTGTAAGCATTGAACTGTGGTTGGTAACTGTTTGGAACGACGGGGCTTCGGCGGAGACTTCACAGCGGTATTTACCACTACTCGCCAATTCCAAAGGCCTCAGAACAACGCTTTCTGCCGTAGACAGTTTTTCCTGAAATTAAACAAAAAGCAATAAGATATTAGTATTAATTAGCGAATTGTCTACATGAAGTATACCAAACGTAAATCGATCACATTTTTTGGTATTAACTATTAACATATAATAAGTAGCTATTGATTTAAAATTCGTATATTATAAATTATAAATCAGGTGACAGCTATAATATTATATAGGTTAGGAGTTAGTGTGCGCGTCAATCGTCAACCGACTTCTGAACTTTTCCGGATGTATATCTAAAATGTGAGTGGTTTCGTCACCAAGTTGTTAATATTAATATCACGAAAACAATATGAAATATGTAATACGACCTGTGTGATGTTGAGTCATAATATATTATCACAACAACAACTATTTTTATCAAAAGCCGTCAATGACATGCGTTTGTGGTAAGTATCGGAGACGTAACCGCGCTGTAGAGGTTAATAACCATAATAATAGTTATTATTCTTCCTATGTTATATAATAATATCCACACACGCATTTAGTATGTGTCACACTATGTATTTAATGAGATTGCGTTAAATTTACCGTCAAATGATCACGCTATAATTTCTATCGAATTATAAGACCGTGATAATGGCTTTGCGAGGTGCGCACCCTTATACTCAGTGTGTATTATGTCACCGGAAAATGCATATTAGTGGGTTCTTGTCAAACATCTTCTAACCACTCCCATCACAGCCAAAACCGACCTTTTACTCTCTATCCCGAATTTCCAACTAACTGCAGGATGACTCATCACGTATCGTCGAATTTTATGTAAAACACCCGGTTAGTGAGTTCAATCACTTACTTTCATCGACTTTGTGACGTGCACCTATATACAGTTATTATAGTATATTATATAATGTAAATACTACGTGTAAATGGATTTCACGGTAGAAATGGCCCTACATGGAAATTGCTAAAACAATGTCATAAAATACAGTATCAAAACACATAACTTTTTAACTACACCAAACGACACGAATGTTTTTTATCGATGATGTCGGGAGGGTTAAATTCTTCCTTATGAAGAAATTTAGAAACAACTCGTCTTTTTATTACATTGTCATATGTTATTATGTATTACAAATAAAGTATACCTATACATCAAAATCGTATAATTTGTATGGCAACTTATTTTTTTATCAGTAAATATTAGTATACTTATTTTAGCATAAAAATCACTCTTATCATTTTTATTATATTCGACATCTGATTACTAAAATTGACAGTTAAATCTATTATGTTGCATGCTATGATTATTTTTACCGATGAAGTAACTATTGCACAATATGTTATGGTATGACATACAGAAATAATACACAGAAAGTAATATTATAGTCAAACGCAACATTTTAAAGGGTATCTAGATCAATAGGTTTTAGAGCGCACTCGAGACGTGAGTTGAAGAAAAAAACAATTAAATGTATTATTTTGATCATCGTTTGTTCAGTATACCCATAAGATACAACGGATATTACTCTGTTCTGTAAAGAAACATAAGCCAGTAGACAAATCTAGACTATTTCACTTTCTTGTGAAAGTTATTATTAAAAATGAGTAGTTGATGAGTTAAATAAAGTATGAATAGATATTATATAATCAACTATGAGGATATTATGACATATACAAATATATTAAAGTAACAAATTTAAATATTTATGTAATACATACGGCGTTTTGTGTATGCAATTTTACTTTAGGTACTATGTTTTTTTTAAATATCAGTGAAGGCAATATTCTGTACGAATAGCATGATAAACGGCATTGTTATAGTAAATAAATTATAAATAAATAAGTACATATGTTCAAATGTTAACGTTTATATAATATAATAATGTGAAGATTATTATGAATTTGAAATATTCACCTGCATAATCATATCAAATGGCAACATTTAATACGTTTAATGGCAATATTAAATGATTAAAAATAATACTACATCTAGATATAGGATTTTAATTCAACCAAATAAAATGACAGTTCTTATTATTGCGTGTTAATGAAGATGGTCAATAATTTATCACTGTTGTCCTTCCATGTAGGATTTTTTTTTGATATTGACGAGTATTATTATAATATATCAAAAAAGTAAAAAGTAAATATGTTCCCAATAATATTATTAGTCTATGATTATAACAAGTATATTATATACCTATATTAAATTCGTAATATTATTTAGAGACAAACATTTAAATTAATTTTGTACAATGAAAAATCCGACTAAGGATATAATAATAATGATGTAATATATTTTCCACCACCCGTAAATTATAGTAAACCGTGTACCGTTATCTTGATACACAAGCAGACGACTCTACTATATAATTCAAAAATGGGAAGTGAAGGTGATTTCCGCTAACGAAAAATCAGGATGCTTGGATAATAAAAAAAGATATATAGTCCATTTATTTTGTTATTTTGAGTACACGTTCGATTAGTGCGACATTAAATTCTAATGTAAATCAACCAAGTGCGATTTTACATAATTTGTAAATCGAAAAAATATCTTATTTTACGTAAGATGGTAAATTTCAATATATTTGGGTAATATCCGAATCGATGGGCTTGTTTAGTTGGTGACGGTTCTGGTAAATCATTATAATACTGTATATAGTAACTTTACTTAAATTAACTCCAAATTGTATAAATGTATAGAATACGTCATGTTATTGTAATGAAATATTCTAACGTATGTATTATACACAATATACATACAGGATTGATGTTTAATATGGAACTTATTATATCAGTCTAATTATTATATTATAATTTTTATTTTAATAATTGAAATCATTTTTTTTTTATTATAATTATTTTTGAAGTTGTAAAAATTATTTATTTATTATATTGTTTTTAAATATATATAAATGTTATTTTTCATAATACGTATGCTATTATTGGATTTCTTGATTTGAAGTTTACACTTTTATACATCGAGAAGAATGAATAAGTATTACTTATTTATAACTATATTTAAGGAGATTCACCAATTGTTGTCTATCCGTTTTTTATAAGTTTTTTTCATTTTTATTTTTAAATTATCTTTTTTTTTTTTAAAGTCATCGCAGTTATTTTAGAAATGTAAAAAATAACAACCGACAAGTGAAATAATTCTGAAATGTGTGGTGAATTAAATATAAAGATGTTTAATATTACATTTATTTATTTTTAAAATGTAAAATTATAATTAATTATAAAAAGCGGGTAAGTGAGTATCGCTCTGCTGTACATTAGGGGGTGGGATGGACCTCGGACTAGGGTAGGTTAAGTTTGAATGCAATGATAGGTATCATTGTATACGAAAAACGATTCTGAACGGAGATGATTTGTCAGTCTAGGATATGTTAATATATTATATTAAAATATTGTCATATATTCTATTTTGAAACAAATTCAAACATTTAAGTAAAAGTTTTAAGATCTTACGTTAGATAATGTTTTAAAAATAACAAAAATCGAAAATTATTTATTAGTAAAACGTTATTTTACACGTGTATTTTTGATTTCAAATTAAAATTAAAACTTTAAACACTCGTAAAATTTTTTAAATTTAATGAACATCAAACTTTTTTATAATTATTCTAAGCTTAACTTATGGACAGCATAGTATTAAATTTTCAATTCTTAGCTTTTGATAGAAAAATATTTATAAATTTTTAACTACCAAATAGTGAAAAATATTCATGATTTTGACGAATTTTTGTCAATATTTGAACTTAAAATGCTAATAAAAAAAAATTGTGCCTATGTATTTTTATAATTTTTGAATGAGAGTTAGAACAAGTTATGTGGACCCTTCAATTAAATTTTCAAGTAATTTGTCCCAGCTAAATTTTTTTTATCAACATTTATAAAAAAAAAATAAAAAAAATTTGAAAATTTCAATTGTCTATAAATAGCTCAAAAAAAGTCAAAATGTTTTGAAAATCAAATCACGTAAAGAAAATGGCAATCTAAAAAACTGGTAAAATTTTCAAGTATTTACGACTTATACTGTTTGAATAACAACAAATATTAAAAATCGTTCGAGGCTAAACCGTTATTTAACGCGGTTTTGTAAAAATTTAAATTTCAATCACTCATAAAAATTTTTTGTTTTAGTCCGGTAGAGTTTTTTTTGCAGATAGTTGAAGAAAATTTTATGGAGAACCTTGTACCAAATTTTCAAATCTTAGTTATAAAAGAAAAAATTTTTACGATTTTTTAACCACAAAATTACTTGCCAATTTTCGCAATTTTGACATATTTCGTATAAATTCGAACTTTAAGCACTTATATAAAAAAATTGTGACTAACGATTTCAGATTTTTTTTTATAACTTTAAGAACAACTTATAAGAAACCTTGTATTAAATTTTCAAGATTTTCTGGCCGGCCAAAAAATTTTTATCGTTATTTTAAAAAAAAATACTTAAAAAAATTGAAAATTTCAACTGTCTATAAATAGCTCAAAAAAAGTCGAAATTCTTTGAAAATTTAACTGTGTATGGAGAACGCTAATATAAACATTTTGTGAAAATTTCAAGTATTTACATCGATTAGTTTTTGAATTACAACCATATAAAAAAATCGATTTGGTCGAAAACTGTTTTTGCGTAAAAATTCCCGTTTTTCTGTCATTTTTTTTATGTTTTTCTCGATTTTTTTGAAAACTGTTGGAAAATGTTTACTTTTCACCTCTATAATGCACCAAGGATATCCACTTTGCCATCGGAAACCACCCCCAAAGTTTGAAATCGAAGCATTATTTCGACTAGTTATGCTGTACACAGACACAAAAAAAAAAAAAAAAAAAAAAAAAAAAAAAAAAAAAAAAAAAAAAAAAAACACGCATCATTGTAAAATCAATACATTCATCACTCCGTTCAGAATCTAAAATTAAGTAATGAATAGCATATTATACTAATAATAAATTAAATTCATTAAAATTATTTTAATATAATCATTTAAAAAAAGTATCTACAATAACGATAAGAACATTAATTAATAATTAATATTCGTTTATAAATGAAAAAAAGTCAGCAATAATAATAATAATAATTTATTTTTAAGATGTATTTATATTTGTTTAGATTAAACAATCTTTTTATAATTGCGTTTTTATTGATGTTTTACAGTGGTTATAAGAGCTTTTTGAAGTAAGAGTGTTTTAGATTTCACCGAATAATGCATACTTTGCTTTTCAATGTTTTGGTAAGTTTACTTTTCTTAAGATGTTTATTGATTAAAACGGTATTTTTTCTCGTTTTGATAGTCTTTACAATATTAAAAAAAAAATGAATCTCTCATTTGTTTAACGAATTTTACAGGCGAGTATTTATTTTTCCCAAGGATCAACTTCAATTTTATTTTAAAAATATATATTTGAATTTATTTCACGAATTGATAAATTAATTTTTTAATATAATTTTTGTTTAATTCACTTAAAAACACTTTAATTTCATATCTATTACCTAGAAATCATCAATGAATATTGAATATACTATGTATAGTGCATATTATATTCTATTAGAATAATATAGTAAAAAAAAAATTAATTTCGTTAAATTGTTTATTTAGTCGATCATACAAGTAAAGTAAAAAATGGATTTGTTTGAAAGTATTTTTTGAATTGAAATAAAATTATTTTATATATGTAATTCATGTAGAAAAAACTGTTTAATATTCTGAAAATTTGTATATAATTCATTTTTGAATATTTAAAAAACTATTTACGTTGTACAAATGCAAAAATATCGTTTTATATTATATTCTTTAAACTTTGAAGTTTAAAACTTAATTTGTTATAAGTATATTGTTTTATTATATAAATATCATAATCTAATAACTGTATGTAAACTTCCTAAGACACCTGTTGGTTCTTAAAACGACTGACCCAAGATACATGAAATTATATCATGGAATGCGCATATTAGATATGACACTCCCATAATGTTACATTTATAACTGTATGTTCATGTTAATATTATACGAACTGAAATTGAAAATTCCATGCAACAATAGTGATATTATAAAGATGTATAAACACGCCACCGATAAAATGGGGAAATCAGGTACGCATACCTACTTTTAGAGCACAAAAAAAACGACATAAAAAGCAACGGTCAAGTCTTCATTTATATTTAACTCGGAGTGCGTGTTTTTTTCTCTTTTTCTTTTGCTCATTTTTTTCTACGTTTTTCATCCTTTTTCCGTCGGATTTAACGGGGCGCTTGTGTGTATGTACTGTGTACACGGTGACGGGGGGTGTGTTTGCGTTTGGCGAGGGCTCTAAAAGGAGCGACGACATCATGAATATGTTTGCGCACGAACCCGCATTAGCCTAAACCTACGTATATTGTACGGACGAGTTTTCAGGATTTATTTTATTTTTGTGTACAATATACTTCTTATATTCAATATGTGTTTACTACCCCCGAACCATCCTCGGACCGCTGCCACCACCTTCACAAATATTATAACTTTGTGGGTCATACACCCCGATTACATATAACAATCAAACATTAATAGCAAGCGACGTAGACATACTTCGAACTGACCATGCGTGAAAAACAGAATTGGAAACGCGCCGTTATAGTGTAATATATAATAAATTGATGAATGCTTGAGAAAATCGATAGAATATTTTATTAGGTCGGCATAAAAGGAAAATGTCTTAAACATACCACTATATAAATATGGTGTAAATGGTCGATATCTTCAGAGAAGATGCATATTTTTCCATACTCTATTCGGAGGTTATAGTAAGTTTTATAGAAGTTAAAAAAGGAATTTTTCAGAGTACTTAGAACTTTGCCACATCTCAATATTTCTGTTTTATTTTTATGCGTAGGAAAATTCACTCATCGCTATGTAATTGAATTGTTGAATTCAACCGTCTCAGCGCTAAGTTGTATTGCTATAATAGCGTAATAGCTCTCTCATGCCTTTCCTACCTACATATTTTTTTAAATATATCGGGTTTAAGATTAATGTTTCAACGTGAAAACTTTAAATGGACTGTAAAAAACAATTTAAAAAGCATAGACACTGTTTTTTCAAAATATTTCAAAATAAAAATTTATTAAATTATTTATTTTTATGAGTTAGACGTAATAATACGTTATATTTTCCAGAATTTATTTTTCAAAGTACTGCAATATTGTAATTTAAAACGTTTATTTACGTGTTTTCATTTATATTTTTACGTATACATATATGGGTAGTTTGCGGTACATAAGTAAATATTACTACGCAATAAATGTTAGTATGTATATAATTTATGTGTAATGTATAAGGTATATAAAATAAAAACTGTATCGACCATATTATTTCATTTTACTATAAGTGATATTTGAATTAATGCAAATAAAACCTTAAAACTACTCCACAGAAACCACAGAAGTTCAATTGAAAGCGGTAACAATATGCCTGTTTAGTTTTCTATATTTATATAACAAATCATATAGTTATGTTTAATAGGACCACCACTGTAACTGTGATATTAATTTAAATTAAAAAAGAATAAGAAATTAAATACTACTGGTATTATAAACGTCCCTTGTTTATTATCCTTTGTGGGATGACCGCAATTTAATGTTTAATTATACGTTTGAGTTTAATATATGCTATAGTATTATAAAACGTGTTGTGTTTTGGAAAAATCCTCCAAGCGAAATAAATCGTAATTTCAACCGACATCATTTATAATTATGATTTCTATACTCACACAATGTAAATTATATTGAAATATTCCTTAATATTAAGTAAAAATGTTGATTGTATTATTATAATAATATTTAACTTTTATTTGTGTATTTGTATTTTACATTATTATATTTTTTTTAGTAAAAATTCATAATAAAACGCACGTAACATGCATTTCATTGGACTAAATTTAACGTGTAGACTGTCGGAGCGAGGGGATCATTATGAAATTAAAAAATAACGAAGACGAGTTTCTTATAAATAAAATAAAGAGGTCAATTTGAAATTAATTTCATTATTTTTAAAAATGTACACTTAAATATTTACTCCTTCGGCAACAATGTAATAGCTAAATAGAGTTTTACCACAAATTGGATTATAAATAGAAAACTTTATAATTTATAATTTATTAGTTTTAGTCAATATTTTAACATAAGTGTCATAAGTATGATAAGTTATTTTAATAAATTATATATTTCTGTAAAATAGTATTGTTATACAAAATTCACGTGAAAATAGCGAGTTTGCTAACGAATAAAGTTTTAAAGCAATTTATGAACACATATGTACACCTATATTTAGCAGTGAGATTAACTTGAAAATCATAACACTAAGCTATATTTCATGATTATTTAACAAATTCAAGGCAATTATCGTTAACTAGATATTTTTGTGATATATTTGTTGAACCTAAATTGGTCGGGTCTTAATTTCATAGTTATGCTAAGCCACTAAAATATGTACCTATTTAAGAGTAAAATATTTCAAACGAAATGGGCTAATCGTTAAACATAATTAGTGGTCAAAATACAATTTTAATATAATACGATGAAGATAATATTTTGTTTAAATGATTTATATCCTGAAATTGGTTAAGAGAAGCGAACTAACCGTAAACTATATAGCATAGCATAGGCTCACGACAGTTAAGACAGCTGACCAGTTGGCATGATAAAAAAAAGGAGATTAAATATTGTTTTATACCGTCCTTATTCGTTCTGAGTAATCTGCAGTTACGTTTAGAAAGTAAACGGAGTATTTTATAATAATAATAAAAAAATTATATTAATACATAATAATTGAACTCACAAATTAATTAAAAACGGAAAAACGCGTAAGTAGAACAGTTCTATATTAAACCAAACATCAAAACTATATTACATGAGACGGGCACACGTGACGATAACTGACGGAAAAATGATAAGGAATATTATCACTTTATCAAGAACTTATTTGGAAAATGTGGATAGCATAGACAATGGGTATTGGACAAAGACAAAATATAAGAACAGTTAATGTATTCAAAAGATTGGAAGACTATGCTTCTAGAAGGTTAGAGAAGTTTGGTTGAATTTACTACTAAAAGCCTTTGAGGCTTGTAAAGCGAAAAAAAGTCATGTATCTATATATTTAATTTTAACACATATTCTTATTGTATCTATTTGTACAAAATATATACAGTGAACCTATATTATATTGCAATGTTCGTTGTGGACGAACAAGTGTAGAGACGGTATATTACAATATTATCACGTTATAGGAATGTCGGAAGGATTCTATTTTATCCTCTACACATAGTAAATGTTATATTTTTTTATATTTATCGTGTGTTGGTCTTATAATAGGTATTCACATACAAACAATTT
Source organism: Schizaphis graminum (assembly GCA_020882235.1). Taxonomy (NCBI): domain Eukaryota; kingdom Metazoa; phylum Arthropoda; class Insecta; order Hemiptera; family Aphididae; genus Schizaphis; species Schizaphis graminum. The sequence continues at coordinate 40,156,886 of CM037031.1, forward strand.
ATATATTTACGATAGTATTTAAGTTAGCAATAATAAATATTTACTGTATAAACATGTGTAATTTACATTGTTGTAATTAGTGAAGTACTTATCAAAAACAAAAATATATAATTATTAATTGGCTCACAATGATAAAATCTATTGATTTCAATCGATAAAAAAAAAAGAATTAGGCGAATCGATTAATGTTTCCTTAAAAAGAAATATTTATTGTTCATTACACAATGTCAATAATTTATTGTTATATAAAAACTAGACTAACCTATTTATTATTTAATTTTTTTTTCAAGTTCTATTTTAATTTATTAATTACGTAAATGTATTATGTACTTTACTGTATAGTTGTTTTCTGAGTGCATTATTCATTCTGTGTTAACACCAGCGGATAATCATACACGCGCGGTGTATGTGGTTTTTAAATGTGTAATACTTATTTGTTATTATTAACATAAATGTGGTTGTTAGATAAATATTTTAGATGCGTTATCTGTAAAATCTTAACTACACAATTTTAGATATCTTTAAAAAAAAAAAAAAACAAAAAAAAAAAAATTACAAAAATGCCTATAACCTAATCCGTATAATTTTAACAATAATATAATTTATTTATTTTCATGAATGGAAATTCTCTAGAATATTTTGAATTATTAATTACACGTTCCACGTTCACACCTTTAGTTAAAACGAAGTGCTTGTATAGACCAGGAACTGGACGACTCTAATTTAATAAATATTATATCTTGTGTACGCTAGAAGAATAATGTTTTATATTTAATTATTCGATGGTTGAATAAACGATTACATTTTTGTTTTTATTTATTAAATTAATTATTATTAAAATATTTCATCTATTTAAAATGCCAATTTATAATAATAATACTCATAATAATTGTATGTTTTAATTTTTTTTCGCCGTGATACTTCAAAGCATTGAATAATATTTAAAAATCTCTTTTATGTAATAAAGAGACAAAAGGAGGTTGTCAAACATACAATTCAAAATCAACATGACTTCTAAGAATATTGTCAATACTCAAAGTAACCGAAACCCTATGCACAGCAACATGTATATTAGGGATGAAAACAAATTGTACCTACAGTGAATGTCTAGAAGATATTACATATTTAAATGAAATTTCAGTGTAATGTTATTATTATCAAATCCTACGAATATACCTTATTGGCATAAATTATATATAATATATTGAATTACACATGCAATATGCATAGGTAGCAGGTATAATACAATACTTAATAGCTTTCAGCACGGTAAGTTTATCGGGTCAAAGAATTCCAGCTGTAATGCCGTATAATTAATACGGATTCGTCTCGAGTTTCCTCTCGATCCGATCGGATTCACAAATAACCGATTACATATATTAAACGCAATGATAGTGTTACGTCGTTGGAAAAAAAAAATAATTACAAAAAACAAATTATCGCAACGAAATGATATTGGCTTCGGGAGTGAAATTCGAGGCGACCAAAAGAAAAAAATGGAATTTTTTAATTTTTGTTTTTATAATTTTTAGTACCCTGCCCAGGAGCAGCGCGCAGCCCTCGACTAGTGGCCGAGTTACCGCGAGTCTGGAGAGGATGAAAAAATAAACCCTCAGTAGTGGCGGCCGCGCGTCAATTAGTCTCGGGCCGTGCCAGGTGTTGTTGTCAGATTTGTGCGCGGAATGATGGAACGCGAACGTTTTGGCCCGGAAAATTAATGCCCGTTTTGTACGGCGTGCGCAAAAACGTTCGCGCCTCGCTTATACAGTTTTCAGAGATCCCCCACCGGTGCGTGTGCCTATCCGTCCGCCCGCCATTTTACAGCACGCCGTTTATATATTGCAAAATTTCGTTGTTCGGCTTTGCTCTTACCTCCCATCCACATCTGATGGTAATCCGTAGTCCCTAGTTTTGTTCTTCGCGGGGTGCAATAATTTATTATTATATTATACTTATACGTGTTTGTACACGCCGTTGACGCCACCGATAAGTGCAATACGCGTAGTCTATAAAAATATCGAAATTCAGTTGTGATAACGATGTTGATGGTGGGGGGGGGGGTGGTGGGGTTATATTAAAAGGCTCTTAATACAATAAGTACGCATTATTGACAGTGTACCCTAATGGGTATAGAAATAAGGGTAAACTCACAACAAAAGTATTTTAAAACGTTAAAACATTACCGGGCATTTTGATTTATCTGGGTGTCTTCTATAAAAGCGTACATTACTGACTGTAAATTACTAGCCAACGCACGGAATCAAAATAATCATTTCAAAAGTCACCTTTTTTATCTATAATTTATTTGAGGATTTGGTTAGAATTGGTGGCTTATTGTAGACGCATTTCCTGCAGGTTACTGGTTAGATAAACGTTATCTAATTAATTAAAAAATAAACACCTCCTCGCTAGCAAAACTAAAAAAATAAATTTAAAATCTTCACACAAAAATCGTCCAGATAATTTATGTTAGATAAATATATTTTTTTTAAATTTAATTGATAAAAAGATACTTGAAATTATTATTATAGATTAAATTACATAGATGATAAACAACACTATTTATTATACGTTAATACAACACATTATCCATAACAAATTCATTTAAATCAAAATTGAGAAATTATACTGTTTATTACATCGTAATTATGCATAATATATTTATTGTCACATTATAGTTAGAAAAAATTTCAATTATCATACTGAATATTTCTAATTATTTGTTAATATTATAGCGATACCTGTAATTGAAAAATGGATATCTTAAACGTTTATTTTTATACAAAACTAAAACTTTAGATTTTGTTTTATTAGAATCAGTATAAACCATTATTTTTCTTTTTAGATTAATTTATCACCAAATTAGTATTAGTATAATTAATCAATTAAGTTTAAAAGCCATTTTTTTTATCCTGTCATAATTGAAATGCATTAATTGTACCACGAATCAAAAAAAAAAAAAGGTCAAAACCTCAGTAATCAACATATTAAATTCCTTTAAACATGAATTTTCATATCTGAATTATTTTACAATATCATATAAAAAATGAATAACTGACATTGGAAATTTACTGTATGGATATAAAAACATGTTTCGTATAATATTTCCGGTACTCAGAGAATGTTATTATATATATATTTATATATACGTGTGTGTCATCATACAGTTAGAAGTTACTACATAAATATATACATTATATTGAATTCGTATAATTTTTCAATATATTGATACAAAGTATAAACACTAAAAATAATTGAGAAATGTTTTATTTTTGCATGAAATATAATAATATGTGCTGAACATATACTTATTTTTAAACTGTACTATATAATCATGTATAAGTCAGATCAAAAAGCACTTTTCATGATTAACTTTAACAATATTTAACGTCAGCTTTTAGATGTTTTTTAAATTATCAAATTTGTACACAAAACGAGGAAGTCTGAATCATGTATGACGTACTTAAATATTAAGCATAAGATGGGCTTAAATTATATTTATTTTAATTTCTTTGATAAAATTTCGTTTGTGGTTTCTTATAAATAATTTATAATTAATCTTTAGAAATAACTCAATTATGTATATAAATTGTTAATTAAACCTTCAATATTTTTTCAAGGAATAGTAAATTTTCAGTTTCTTCTTCGACAATGATGATTTCATCAATATATGATATATTGCATTTAAATATGTCTTGATTCATCTTTTATAGAAGAATTTTCAATATAGACTAGATAATAACACAATTGACCTATATTATGTTGTGTTTGGTTTGTTACTCTTTGAAGAACAAAAAAAAAAAAAAAAAATTCGTTATTTTCTCGACAAGAATAATATCTTCTGAACAATGTATGTCAACACAGATTGTAAACTATACTATTCCTTGTTCAGTTCAATTCCACTTTCTTTTTTTTCATTTCGTTTGTTTGCTTCAGGACAATCAATGTTTGAGTATTGCGGTTTTTAATTTAAGACTTATATTTGTTATAATATATTAGACAGAACAGATTTAGTAAACTTTTGTTTTTAGAAAAGAGCCATGAATTATTAAAACAAAACACAATTACCGAAGGTAAAGATGAACTCTACCAAATTAGAATATGCTTAATCAAGTACATACTTTAATAATGGGCGGCTGTGATTGTAACGGTTGCAATTTAAATGTAACAAATTTCAAAACGGTGTTTGAAAGGATAAACATGTTATTCATTGTCTGGTATAAACAAAATAAATCAAATAATTATAATATTATTTAAATTTTGTAATTTTAAGTTAAAAAAAAATTGTATGCATCACATATTTTGTTGTTAACAATTTTCTATCAGTTCGTTTAGAATTAAAACTTCAATGTAAACGTAAATACACTATATGAGAAAAAAAAGAAAAACATTTTATAGTTTAATACAGTTTTATAATTTTATAATCTGTAGATAACCATTTTTTTTTTTGTTATTCGACATTTACTAATGCACAGGCAGCTACGGACATTTGTGTGCTTTATTGGGGTAATTATGGAATTCGAATTTGTTACTGTAAGTTCTACAACTGTAGAACTATTGGGTTTTTGGTTTGGGAGCTCGGCAGCGGTCGGTTACACGGCAGTCGAATCTATTACGTGCGACATTAGAGACCGATACCCGGGACCGAACGCATTAAGCCAGCTTCCACAAAAGTTCTGTACAAACTCCAACGGCAAAAGTTGTATTAACAACATTTTTCATTAGAATTTAAATGATTTTGATTTTGAAATTATCTCGTCCGTGTTTTCTTCGAATCCTATTTAAACAACGAAATTATATTGTACACGTTATTTCTAACATATTGGTATTTTCTTCTACAAATATAACTGCTGTTGCATTTAATTATACCTAACAATATAATATGTAAGAAATAAATTCAATTTAATATTGGGTTTTTTCCCTTAAATGTTGTTTACGTTTATGTAGTAAATATATTATGTATGTTAAAATATTTAATAGTGAATATTGCGGGTTAAAAACTAACGTATCGCAATTTGTGCCGAAATTAAATATACGCATTTATATAAGTATATGTATTCGAAATGTGGTGGGAATTTGTTACGCCGTGCACAGAACATTGATTGTAATATTTTGCCGAGGAAAAAAAAATCTAAAATAAAAATATAGTTGCATAAAATACGATTATAACTTGTCTAAAATCAATGTACTTACATCAACGTGTACTCCCGTAACATCAAATACTTGTATTTCTGGCGATTCCCCGGGCAGGAATCTATAAAACTCGTTCCCATCTTTGTACCATTTGACCGTGTACAATTTTTCACCCTGTAGGTCATATTTGCACTCTAGTCTTGTACTGTTTCCCACGAGAGTATGTTCTTCGATTTTTAACTCCGTAAGTCTGAGGCAAAATGCTAAAAAAATAAAGATATTTTATTCGTAACATAACTCAACAAAAGCAGTACCTAAAAATAAGATTTGATAATTATATTTTACGAATTAAATATTATTTATTTATTTATTAATATTAAGATTTCAATAACAATGACTATTAACCAAGGGTAGCATTTAAATATGACTATGACTTTTTACAATACTATAGACAATATATGATATTTACAGCTTTTTTTTTATCTAAGTCTATATTTGTTTGAAAAATTTAATAAATATTTTTAACAGAACCTATAAGTGAATTGCGTCAGTGCACATTTACATACAGGCATAAGCAATTTGTTTGGGGATTTGTATCGTTTATTATTTTATTATGATATAATATATTTTCATTTTAAATATCTATATTCTATAAACACTAAAAAGGTGTATATGCCAATTATAATGAAAAAAGGAATGATTTTAATTTTTTTATAATCACGTTTAAACTACATGGTTGTTAAAGTAAATAAATATTCAGAAAATATAAATTCACCCTCAAATTAATTATATTTATTATAATGTATGTAACTAAATTTATTTATTTTAATACATTTTACACTGTTGAACAATTTTATCATTAATATATATTTTAAAAATAAACGTTTAATTAACTTTGAAAGTTATTAAAAATATGAAAATAATAAATCTTCTTTTGAAGGTTCGATTAGTAAAAATTTCAAATCATTTAATGTACTGTCAGTGGATTTATTATTAAAAAAAAAATGTATAGGTAGGTTGTAAATAATTTAAAAAACTGGATAAATGTAAATTAAATAGTAAATAAAAAAGGAACCATAGTGTATGATGCTAAAGTATTTTATTTCAAAAAATCATTCGATGAAAGATTCGTGATACCTCAGTCCGATTTATTTTAATTTTATGCCTGCTATTGTAAATAGTTATTTATGTCTCTAGGTCAATTAATGCGGATCTATTAATGACTATTTCAGATCTAGTTTTATTTTATTTTTTCTTTCATTTATATTTAATCTTGTATTGATTGTCAATATATTATGAAATAGTTAACTCTTGACTTTTAACACAAGTAATGAGAGTAGATAATTGTAATCAATCTATTTATATAATTATTTTGAATATAATTGAGATGAATTAATAATAATAAAATAAAATAAATGTGACCATAATAATAGATAATAATTAATATTTTGACGAGAAAAAAATTGAAATAACTTATATTTATTCATCAGGAAAATTAAAAATGGTATAAGTCTTTATCATAGGATCGTGTCTAGATTAATTGTAGAGATTGCTGAATTACAATTTTAAACATGTAAATATTTCTAATTAAATTATTAATGGTTATAATAATAATTATAAAACAGATGAACAAAAATCCTCCATTAATAGTGGTTGTCAAAGCTTTGAAAAATAATTTAAGTGAAAACGTATTTTTAAATTAAACGATCAAGGAACGGTAATGAAAAAAAAAAAAAATGTGACAAATATGATTTGACACAGCTGCTTTTTTAAAATTAATTTTAAACTCTGTTATTATTTCCAACACACTTATAAAGTGTCTAAAGAACATAGGATATTTTATTATTGAAAACTACTTGAATCCCACGTATATAGATGTATTTTGAGGAAGCGATCCTCGATAGGTGTACGTTACATACACCATCACTTAACCCACATTGCACAATTTTATACAAAACTTAAAAATGGGTCATAATAATATGATGTCACGGAAAATTTTGCAATGCTGAATGCGCCTTCAATATGTATGTAATACTATATTATTACTATGTCAATAATTAAACGTGTTTAAATACAGTCATGTTAAATAAAAATTAGCGCTCTTATAGCTCATGTGTTTAATGTTATTATATTTTTATTTCAGGTATTTTATTGATGTATTTCATTATTATTATTATTTATTTTTATAAATAAAAAAAAAATGTTCATCAGTCAAAACTGGTTATTATATTCTAACATTTTGTAACATATTATTTGTAATTTTTTATTGGAAATTTACAATAATATAATCATCACAAAGTCAATAAAATATCATATTTATGCTCACATATCGAATGTATATGATAATATGATTATATAGGTTGTATATTATGTGATATCATAAGCGTGACGCATCAAACTTTTATACAACGTACAATTTACATAACCTACTATAATTTTTATATATTATGTGACGTATATTATAACAAATATCATTCAATATGAACAGCCTTGTGGGCACTTCGAAAAATACATAAATAACAATATTAGACATAAATTAATTGTCGCGGACGGTGAATATTTCTGAAATTCAGGTACAAGTATATAAGATAAAAACTATGTCGTACTCTATACTATACGCAGATATATTTTGTACGTGATTTAGAATTTTAGATAATTCCATATCCGGTATATTGTCGTATAAAGCAAAACAAACTAGGAAAAGACTAAGAGAAAAAAAACCATCATAGTTTGTATATATTTTTTATACGTGAAACTATCTGGAACACGACGAAGGTTATTAAAAGAACAAAGTGTTTTCATAACAGAGTATTCAAATTTACGACCGTAATAATAATATTATTATCACTGTTGAATAATAATAATATTATATTATACTTTTGTATTATACACAGACAAACACGGCACTCCGTGCTAGCAATATGTGTACACCCATGCGTAGGTATATCGCTAAATTAGTTCGAGCAAGCATAATAAAAAACGAGAACAAAACATAAATTAAATTAAATAAAAAAAATTATAAAATCGAACATAACGCATCTGTCTATTTATGTTTTTAAATTTTATTTTATAACATAATATTTTGCAAATCATGACATTTCCTTTGGCCCTCAATAAATATTTGTTGTAAAATTGTTGCTAAAGCAAGTTATTTTTTAGATTATGTGAAATATTTTGTTATAAACAAAACCTTTTTATAAAATTTGAGGTATAATATGAAAAATAAAAATCATTTGGTTGTTATAAATTAAAAACATTTTATATCATGATGAAATAATGTATTATATTATATACGTCATAACTCATAAACTCATATTATTATACATGTCATATTTTTAATATAATATTATTTAACCACTAGGTAATTAAAAATATATATCAGAATAGAAAATCATATATCGAAATAGGTATGTATAATTCTATTAAAATTTAATACAATTATGTACTATACATTATAACTAAATTTGCTATTTATATTGTGTTGTAACATCCGTGAATAAATAAAATTGTATTTAAATTTAATTTAAATTAGGTATACCTAGATCATGGGCTTTAATTTAACACAAGTTAAAAATATAATATTTAAAAATTTAAACCAACTAGATACATATTTATAAATAAAATATAAGTTTAATTACATTGAAAATACATCAAAGTTATATAATAATACACTTGACGTACAATATATATTTGTAATATATTTTGTATTTTATCAAGTAACATTCCATATTAAAAACACAAAAATATAGTGTTAATATTTTCAGATAATTATTTTTACTATCCGGGAATAATTTCATAATACATAACTATTTGTACTAACTAAAAGAATATTAAGTGATGTTACATTATTTTTAATTAAAAATCACTTAGAGGTTAGATTGACGAATTATAAACACCAAGCACAGTACGATAACGAGATCAAACCATGCTCGAAACAGTATTATTATAATTATTATTAATATTATCTGTATTTTTTCTTGAAAAAATAAAAAATATATTTATTATTCATTATCAAAATTAGATGATATGATAAGGTAAGAGGATAAGTGAATGAGGTATAAATAATGCAGATAATATCTAAAGATAGTAACGAAGTTAGTATAACATATTATGGATATTATGTTATATCGTCAATAAAAATTCATTTTTATTGAACATAATTTAATTAATATTATAATATACCTACCTAGATACAGTTAAGACAAATAATTAATTTAAAAATGTTAAAAAGTGGATTGGAGATCAAATATAATTGGAACTATACGAGTATAGGTAATATTTTCAATAGAATCATATTTTCTTCATGATTTAATATCACAATATACATCAACTATTTTATGTAAAGGCGAATGAAATGAAAATTATAGTATTAACTAATACTATTGGTTTCTGTACAATGTAAGTAAGTTTTTTTTCCTTCAGAAATATTAACAAAAATGATTAGTTTTCAATAATAATAAAAAGAAGAGCTGATTTTAATGTAAAATTATTGCATCTTATCTAACTATATTTTTTCGATTTGCAATAAATTTTCGATAAATGTACCAAACAAAAATAGTAATAAATTCAAACACGGTCTAAATTTAAAAAGCTACATATAATATACTGTTATTTATAGACGCTATTGTATATATATTATAAATTATTACTTTATAATAAGAAGCTTTCACGACTTCACACAATCGGAATTCAGAGCACGGATTACGCGTAGCTTCGTCGTGAAACGAAAAATTGTGTTTTATTTATTATTATTATTTTTTTTGTCTTTCCTTCGGCATTTCTTTTTCTTTTTTTCTGCCTGCTGTCAACGTTCCGGACACCAATCGCTTTCACAAATTGAGCTGATTCGACAGTCGGTTGGTTGCGTCTTTATCATCGCGACAAGGCAATACGTGAAAAAATATAAAATTTGACGCGTATATAATATGGATATGTTTATACTTGGAGTAAAAATATCGTTATATATAAAAATAACGACGAGTATAATAAGTATAATAAGACGCGTATAGAACGTTCGCGTAATTTGTTATTATTAACACCAAAAACACCCTCTAACAGTTAAGAATAACTGTACATTATTACAAACGCAGATAGATAAAAAAATCATTCAGCATATTATGCAGGGGTATTATAATATATAACATTTAAGTTAAATTGACAAATTATTTTCATACCATTTTAACAATAGTAATGAATAAAAAAAATTCATGGTTTGTAATTGTATTATCAGATAAGAGGAGGTGACAGACTATTTCTAAAGAAATTATTTTTATTCGTCGATATTATTCGGTGTTTAATATTAGGAACTTTCAATTTTACTAGCTCAAAACTTAATTAGCGAATTAATAAACTACAATTTTTTTTTTGGAGTGAGTACGACTTACTATTTTAAGTAACGCATCTTAGATTTGAATTAAGATACATTCCTTGCCTAGGTTAGAATATAAAACATAATAAAATTAGCTTAATCACATTTAATAAAAAGAATAGGCGCAGAATTAACGGGAGCCGCATAATGCACACGTAGTTACGAGGAGTATGGTGATGATGATGGTGGAGGTTAAGAATATACTAGCTGTTTCAGGTACAATAATAATATATTGGAGCCTTTTTAGGGTACACAACCTTCATTAGAGATGGAAAACGGCGCGCGAGTCCGACAATGCAACAAAAACCTTGTAGGACTGACCCGCAGCGAATAAAATGAAAGATTGCCTTTCGCCTGGGGGTTTTACGGGTGGAAAATGAAAAAAGAAGGGGGAAAGAGATACAACTATATACTGCAAAATATATATAACCTACCTCGCTAGGGAAATTGGGTATTTTGTGCGGTTTTTCGTTGTCCGACAACCGTTGTTTACGTATTGTTTGCCGACACCGGTGATTTCGGTGTGAAAAATTATACCGTCGAACAAGGGGAGTAAAAAAAGAAGAAAACCGTTAATGAATATGACTCCAGGCCACAAGGGTATGAAAATAGAAACAATTGGGTTACGGTATGTGTATAGTGTATACATTTGAATATCGATTTTTTTTAAAATATTTTTTCACCATTATGTATACGTATCGGAAAAAAAATCAAGCAAAATAAATAAATATAAATTTTTATAATAAGTACCAATGGCCAGTATAAAATAAGCATTAATGTAGTTTTAGTTTTAGACTATGAATGAAGCGTAAGATCAGTATTGGTTTTACGATGATTCTTTATATTTGTTCGAGTTTAGATGAAAAAAAAAGTTTAAAAAGTATCGTCGGTTCGACATAGAATACAAAGTAATTATAAAAATTTAAACAAGTATTGGTCAGTATTAGTCAAATAGAGAATAATATATTTGCTTTTCGAATGCGATGATCTATCACTGTTTTTGAATTCAAACAAACCTACTATACAGTCAACCATCTAACTATAGTTGTAGAACTTGAAAGCATTTTGCATGTTATATACACAGAAAACAAATTATCTAAGGACCAAGGAAAGTTTTTGAATGATCTATATAATTAGAAACTCTATATGGTCAGTGATTGTTAATTAATATATGAAAACATTTGCATTTCGTATAAATAAATATAAATTTTAACATTTGTTTAGTTGATAGTCTAAAAAGTCATATTTTAAACTCGACAGTTTATTAATGAAACACGAATAAAATGATAAAAAGGTAATACTTTCAACTAATGAACATAGGCAGATATTTGATCACATTTTTGGGGGCTTAACATGTTTGTCTGATCCATATAAATATATATTTTAAACTCTTCAACCATACAGTGTGGCTTGATTACGTTTTGAGAAGGATTAAGCCCCCAATATTCACCTATGCTAATGAGATAAAATAAAACGAATACGAATTGCCTCTCAATATATAATAAATACCTTAAATTGTATCGTTCGAAACACGAATAATTAAGATATACAGGATACGAAACGAACGTGTGATGAAACTTGTCAAAATTATAAAAAAATAAATGCAGATAAAAAAATTAATTTAATTTAATGTTACAAATTAAGTTAATTAACAAATAACAAGCTTAATATAATATAACAGGTACCTTTCATTGCATACTTTTTTATGCGATTAGATTCAAATAAAACAAACATTGAGAACAACTTAAAAGTTTAACAAAATAAAAACATTACAATTTATATCATCTATAGGCTAGTCACAACAACGTGCATCGATATTTATTTTAAGAATAAAAATAATTCAGAATAACTCATTAATTTGTAGTCATTTTAATCCTCAAAACATGTTAAATTAAATAACCTGGATTCTCAAAATAACAATTTTTACGAGTTATTTCAATACCTTCAAATAGTTGAAATATTATATTTAAATCAATGCTCTATTGCAGTTGATTTAACTTACAAATGCAGTTCACTTCAATTATAATGTTTGACAACATAGTATGTAGTTAAAACAACTGTCCCATTTTTATGTGTGTATAAATTAATATTTTAAGCCTCATGGGAATATAATTTAAGAAAATAATTAGGTTTGAAAAAAAAAATACAAAATATAAATAAGGTTTGCATATTTTGTAATAAAATACGAAACAATTTTAACAACATTCATCTTAAATTAATAAAATTATAAGCTAGAAGCGGAGACGGGTAAGTCGCTAATTGACGGGCTAAAGTTTAAATCTGCATGTTGGGACTATTTAAACCGGATTTTACACATGGACTACAATGCTGACAAACATATCATCTAGTTGGCGTGTGTTTGTGTGCGACGTATTTTGCTTACTCCGATGTGTACGTTGTCGAGTGAAATGGGAAATTTTAGAGAAACGACAAAAGTTTAGGAACGTCGAGGGTAATTCCAAAAACAAGCGCTTAAACATTCCTTGCTTTAGAGAAAAAATTTTCTTCCTAAATGACCCATTGTTAACTAAGAGAAAGGGTATGGACCGAGACTTGAATCTAAAGTTTTGTCTTCATTGTCATTACGGGTATTATGGGGGTCGTGTGGGCGGTGCTCATCTATGAGTTTCCAGTAAACATCCGGTTTATACAAGGTTTCAAGAAACGCTGTCATAAGATGGATACACTCTGAGATTATACTGCAAATAGAGATTTAAAGAAATATGTATAATGTATTTAAGCTTTACTGATATAAATACATCACATTCGAATAACGATGGTGTCGGTGTGAGATTAATATTAATATTATGTACTATACTACTATAGTGTAAATTATATTACTACATAATACACAAATCTTAAAAAACGAACCAAATATAAAAAAAATTATATTTTAAAAAAACATCACGATAGAGGTTCACCTAATCTAATTGAGTGTAGGTATTTTAAAATTACTGTGAAACATTTTGTTCCTATTAAACATAATATCGTACTTGCAAAGTTAACATTATTAGTGTACGTTGATTAACTTTTTAAGAACAATAAATAAAAAATAGATGAAATTCGAGATGATTACATTCAATAAAAATAATAATAATAACAGTAAAAATTTTAGTAATGAGAAATGTTTTTAACAAACATATCTCAAAAATAAGTAAACGTTCATAAAAAAACACACAATTTGTATTAACTGCGTATATTATACGCCGTATAAAATATACTGCCTACAGCAGTAGGTGTATTCGATGAAAGCTTAAAACGGCATCTTTTACTCTGCAATAACTACTTCATAGCTACTCCACGGTCAGGTTTCAACACCTGCGTCTCAGTCCCCCGGGTCTTATGCAAAATAGCCAAGCGAGAAATCCGACTTTTGTTTTATTTTTACATCAGATTTATCGCTAGGGATTCGCCAGTTTAAAAGAATAGGTTCAGTTTTTATCCGTTGCCTTTTTTTTTCAATCCTCACCACAATATAGCGGTTGAGGAATTGCACGGAGGCGGTGCAAAAAAAAAAAAATAAACAGCAATAAATTTAGGATTTTTTGGATATACTCGAGACTTGTAAATTGTGAACATTTCTTGGGTAACAATTATTTATGGTGTAGCAAGAGAACTGGATTTAGATGTTCACAATCTGACAATTTAAAAACAAAAACTTTGACTCAAGATAGAGAAAATTTTACGGCATAAATACGATTTTTCCCACGTCCCCCTATGAATTATGTGCATTTATTTTAACGTTATCAACATTTTAAATTTAAATAAGACATGTTATATCTGTGATAGATAAATATATATCGTCGTTTATTTATGGTGTATTTAATTCGTGTTTCATAAATATTAAAAACAGTATTAAATACCTACTTAAATGCCAAAATTCTAAAATAGTTCAAAATAAAAAAAATTAAAGTACAAGTACGTAATATTTTGTCTGATTAAAACTTAATTCTGATTTGAACATCATTATGTGTATTATGAATCAAATTGTACAATGTATAAAATTATAATGTCTAATAATTTAAATATGTATGTTAATTTGATTGCATGTGACCATGTGGGTATTTAGTTTTATAATTGTATTAGTGATGGCAGTGTAAACAAGTGTTCATCTTAAATTATTAATGGTTATTCAATCAAAAACAATAAAATAATTTCATAAATATTGAGTTAGAAACCAATTTATTAGGCAAATAGTAGACAAAATATTTCAAAATATGTCGAAGTTTATAATGAATTAATTTTATGTGAGATGAAATTGGCACTTAAAATATTTCTTTTGTGTTTTTTTTTAAATTTTTTAAGTTATGTATTTAAATATGTATTGTTCTATTCAAATCTGTTATATAGAACGATTATTGATAGTACCTATTCAAAATAAATTTTTTTGTGCATAGAAATAATTGTTAATAATTCAAATTTTTCAAAAAATAAAAATTTAAATATCCACTACTTTAGAGTTGACAGTGTTAACACCCAATATAAATTCACAAAAAATATTTAATCATACCAAAATTAAATAAACGTATATTCATATAATAAATATCTATTATTGCGTATTTGACTGCGGAAATACGAGTTTAAATTGTTACTGATCACTGTATAGATAATTAATGAAGGTAGTGAAAACAAAAATAAGAACATTGTCGTTATTGACTTTTAGTTGTAAATAGTGGCACTGGCGATAGCCTTCGTGAATCGTATATCAGATGTCGGTCCATTAAACTTGTGTGCGATATTCTGTTTATCTCGGTACTACGCATTATTGTTTAACATCTATCGCGAGTAGATTTAGTGTTAATTTCATTATTGTGATGCAAATGGGGCGTGTCTGAAAATTGATTTTCGCGAGCTTACTCCTTGGGGTGTGTATTGGTGTATATATAAATATAAATAAATACATATATATACGCATACACGCGGATAATAGCGTCAGATTCAATTATAAGCCACGCATTTTCGCAAAAGGATTTAGCGTAACGGAGTTGACATGACGCAGCCTTCACCTGATGACTTCTGACAAACATTAAGAACATCCACTTCTCACGCACGCACGAGGCATGACACACCCCAAACACATATGACCGTATGCCCACTATGCCCTCCTCTCGTTGAAAAGGCACTGTTTGTCCGCCGCCCGACAACCGTCAACACACAACTACGGCAATGATAAAACGAAGACCATTTTACACGGTGGTCGGCGGCAGCGATGAATGTTTACTGTACAAATGCACACCAGCGGGAAAACCGACTGCGATGTTTCTCCATACATATACACGCGGGAGGGATGACGGTTATTTAGTAATTCCATTAACAAAAGGTTTCCTTTCTCTTTACGTATAGTCGCAACGTGCGAGGATCAAACATAACTGACCGACCGTCCGACTGCCGTCCATAGCAAAAACAAGCCGTTCAATAATATACACTGTGTAATAATATATTATGTGCACACACGACGTCGACGACGACGACTATTATAGTTACGGCGACGTATACGGATGATGAACATTCCCGGCATGGTTCACCACCCGAGGGCGTGGTGCTGTTCAAAATCAATCACCGAGTATTATGTACACTTGCGGAATTAACCGATTTCGAAAATGGTTCGGGGTGGCGTAAAATATAATATGGAACATTGACCAAAACGATAAACAACGATTGGAAGGGGGTTTTCGTAATACGGCGTATTATAATGTTATAGGTATATATGATAATATACAGTTTGCAACAAGTCGAATAAAACATATTCAATTGTAGATAATATAATATTTATGTGTTGTTACATTTTATTGTCACGGTCAAAGCGACTATTTTCTTTGATGCATATTACATAATATGTAGTTTGGATCGTGTCACACGTTTGTTTCAGTCTATAAACTGCAGTTATAATACGGGCCCATATTTTTTTTTAATAATTTGTTCTATAGAATTACCACAGTTTAAGAATTATAGTAAAATATCGAATAGAATTATTTTTAATAAGTTAATTTATTAATAATATTATATATGGTATGGATGTATAAATAGTACACGTACACCATCAATGTTTTTTTTACGATATAATGCAATTATTTAGATCGTCATTTTTTCAAATCCGGATCATTTGCGTTCTTTGGGTTGGCGGGACATTAAACTCAAAAGCGCAACTGTCCCGTCTAAAGCGGGGCGTATATACTGGTCACGTTAGCTATAGATCATAAATTTGGGAATTCAAAATGTCATCGCGAAAAATTCGATAATGGATTACACACACTGATGTTCATTTACTTCTCACACATTGACATAGCTAAAATGTACATGTAACTATCTTTATTCAATTTTTCTTTTTCGATTTTGTTAAAGCTCACAAATATTTACACACGGTAAGACATTAAAAATTTTCAGACATATAGGTTGGTTTATAGTAAAAAAATTTAAAAAAACATACACACACTGCTTACAAATGTATTGGATATACGTAATTATCGGTTTTATTTGATTTGTATATATAACATTTTTATTACTTTATAATCGATAGTGCAAAATATGTATTATTTTATTCAAAGAATATACGTATAATATAACAGTTTAGTGTTAATCGAAGAGTAAAATTGAACATCAAGATAAATGGCAAAGAAATGTCGACAGCAGTAAGGCACAAATTGTTAAGACAACTCGATGATTGATGACGGTCTTTTGAATGACCTTTACTGATCTGGCTGACACGTATTTTGTTACAGAAATTTAAATAGATAAAAAATAAGAACCAAGTATTTTTTTGCTAGTCAAACATCAATAAGATTCCTATAATGTCCGATTATAAATAATTAAGCATTCAAATATAATCACGAAACGACATAAGATAATATTATATACTTCGCGAGTACAAACCTGCCCTATGATAACTACTAATACTAACTTAATGAAAACAAGTATAATTATATATAATATGCATGTTTTATGTATAAATTACACTAGTTCACTGGTTAAATTCAATATTCAATATGATTATATAATTTAAAAAAATAATAATTTGAACACAATATTAATAATCTAAAGTACATATCATATTATAATATAACAAATACATATATTTTGATGCAATGACAAATAACTCACAAGAATAATTTATAATAGAGTTTTAATAATTTTAAAATGTTTGAACTACACCCCCATCACTCAAATTACAAAAAAATCAATTAAATGTCACTAGTGTAGTTTGACTTGTGTATGTATGAGCTTTAATTTTGATTAAAATCATAATAATATATAACGTTGATTAAAATGATACAATGTGCTTGAGTTGAATAAAATAAATAATACTAAAAATCAAAATTGTATTGCATATTGAATTTAGAATGATTAAATAATAAAAACATAGTAAGTTTGTCGATGATTTAGTCGATTTCCATTCACCTGATAACATTTTAAACAGATTTTATGTAAATATAATTTAATGAAATGGCATTAGATAGTATTATGTTTTGATCAATACTAGTTGTATCATATATTTATAACGAATGATTGTGAACATTTATATTAAAAATAATTATATAACTTTAAAACAGATTTTTAGTGGCCGTTTTAAAACAATTGAAACTCATACCGACAAATATTTAATTAGTTATTGGTGTAGGATTACTTAAACACGGGAGTGCCAATAATGGGTTTTAATGACTATCCTCAACAACGACGGGATAGGAAATAATAGCAATATATAATATCAATTATACTACTTTATGAACTTTTTACAATAAATAACAGTACAATACATTATCAGTTACTATATTCAAGAGAAATCAAAAAGCAGATACAGCCGATATAGGTTCTCTAACCAGGTTTAAAATTAATTTTACATTAAAAAACTAAAATAATACTAGATTATGTACATAATATTATGTAATGGTTGTAGATGATTACTGACAATTTATCAACAGGCGATAAAGAAAAAATGTACTTATAACAATTGGATTAAAAGTATTTTTCTTAGTCGAATACCTAGATAACAATAATAAGTAGGTGGAAAAATATTTTGAACAAACAAAATTTATAGTCATGAATCGTAGAAAGAAATACATAAGTACTGTCAAAGAGAAGATACGACATTAATTTATGATTTATAATATAATGTTGGACCTTATTATATTGAAAGAT
Organism: Schizaphis graminum; assembly: GCA_020882235.1. NCBI lineage: Eukaryota > Metazoa > Arthropoda > Insecta > Hemiptera > Aphididae > Schizaphis > Schizaphis graminum. The sequence continues at coordinate 40,175,520 of CM037031.1, forward strand.
TATTATCGTTATTATGTATGTCGCAATAAAAGTATATAATATTAGTGTAACTAAATAATTTCAAAGTGTAGCATATTATTTTTGAATAATTTACATACAATACATATTGTATTTATACTTATGTTTGAAAAATATCAGTGGTCAAAACATACTTTAGCATATTTTACAACCGATACTATACAGTTTGCATTACTGGAGCGAACTAACAGTGTCTCTTATTTAAGGTTACCTTTACTGTTTAAGCATATTTTCCCTTCTACCTCTCTCCGCCATAAAAAATATACTATTCCGTGAATATTATAATATAATTAAATATATAAATCATAATATATAGATATATATAATTTGTATTTACACGCATCGTGTCTAAACATGTGTTTAGCGCTCGCCATCACGATCGTAATTCAGTCATAATCGTCAAGATTAGGACAGCGATGTTGTACGGTTCTCGGTCATATTTCCTACAATTATAAAATTAATAATATGAAAAACATTAGTGTCGAACAAGTGAACTAATCGGCCTCGGGACTGTCGGATGATTAGTGTTGACCGGTATAGTTTACGTTAAGAATGACTCCCGTGTATTGTGTACTCAACCCGACAGTGATGTAGTTTCGTTGTTTTCCACGATAGTAGAGTACAATAACAATTATTGTACCATCACCTTCAGCACAAATCTGAGCGGCCCGCGGCCGGGGAGCCGTAATCGATGGATTAATTTCTGTTGGTTATTTATAGAGAATTATAAGGAACGAGAATCTCCTCCTCGGCAGATCAAATAACGCACAAGCAAATATTATTAAATCTTTCACACGTTTACATAATACATACACATATAATATAATATAATATATGTATACATATACGTATATTAGTATATTACATATATATAAATTATATCGCAAACGCTGGAGCAAACGGTAGTCTCGTCAACAAATAATCGTCTCTGGTAAATAGTCGGGATGCCAAGGGAATAAAACCGTTGCCGCAACCGCCATTCGAATGTATATGATATGCGTGTTATACCTATTGAGCCTCACTATTATATATATTTATACATATATATATTTCCACAGGAGTGTTTGGATACCGAAGGCGGAGGCGGCGACGGTCTGCAAACAGTGTGGTCTGGGAAATTAATAACTGTTTGTTGTTGTTTCATCGCCCGAGACTGCGTATTTATATCGCTGTACTCTTGTATTGCCACTGATACCAGATTTAGTGTATAGGACATCTGAGAATTCAGCGGACCAATCCGCGAAACAAACTGCGTTTGCAGTACAAACTGCATCGACAAACGATAATAAGATTTAAGAATATAGACTGCTATTTTAGTTATATATATTATATTATACTAAACCACTGTTATCTATATTACAACGTGAACTTAATATATATAATATTTTAGTGTTTTATTATTTCATAGCATTTATTTTTTTGAAATATTTAACGAATACTTTATGAAATATTCCACATAGCTGAAATAAAATTAAGTTATCATTTTGTTGTAGTCATATTTCAGTATCATATTAAAATAATTTGAATACAGTCACATTATTAAGTGGAAAATAAATTAAATTTCAATTTTGATGTAATAGATGAAAAATAAAATTAATAAATATATATATACGTATATGTGTATCGATGTTTGTACACAGAGCATTTTCTTTGGATTATTATAACGTTAAGTTAATTATGGAAATCAAAATTTACAGCTATTTCCATACGCTGCACATGCACGTATAGTATTACACATGCGACTAAATCGTACATAATATTTAATTATTTTAAATATTTATTTTAAGTAAAATACTAACAAAAGTAGACTAACAATATACGTAACATTTGGATGCGAATGAAAAATATTCAGCTAATAGGTACATGACGGAAATTTGAAGTTAGTTGATAACAATGATGATAATTTTTAAAATATATATAAATATTCACGAGACTACTTGGCATCTATAACAGCGGATTAGTTTAGAATTTAATTTCTTTACAAAGAAATACTGGGTGTCACTAAGAAAAAATCGCATAGAGGCCAATTAAAAAATCAAATCATCAAGTAACTCAATTAGTATTCTGTAGATAGATAAATAGACACGCAGTGTATCTATATCACATACCATAGAATTTAAACGTGAGATTTGACAATTTCAGATTTAAACATAAGATTTATTACATGCTTTCGATGCACTTGTATCAATCTAATTGGAAATTAATAATAGTTAATTATATAAAATTTAAGTTATTCATGATTATTAAATTTACTATTTACTGGACATTTTTTCGACACGAATACATAAAGTCATGGTAAAATAAACATTATTTTAGTTTAGTTAATTTAAAGTTATTAAATTATTTACTTATAGTGTAGGGAAAACATTGTAGGTATAAGAATACGCGTGTTAATGTATTATACTCACGGGAACGGTTTCCGGTTCCCGTAACCTTCTGAAATTGACTAGGAGTGCCAACCCTAATCACAATTATCAATATTGACGGAGTAGTAAACAATTACTGAATCTGTAAATTTTGTAGAGTTAACAGAATTAAATTCATGCCTTAACTAAAATCTCTTGAGTATATCGTGAACAACCAAATCACATTCTTAAATTTACGACGTGCAGTTCTACCGATTTCGAATTTATAAAAATACTTTAATGTATATTAGTAACTAATACAGCTATTGTGTAATAAATAATAATAATAATAGTTTTAAATTTATGGTTATTATTAAATATGTTTAGCAAAGTTAGATAATTTTTTCTTTGACTACTTTAAATTAAAATCAGGTAAATACAAAATTTTAAATGTGAAAATAATATTATTTTTTGTTAGAGATTTTTATGTATTTCGTTTTGTGAATTAGAAAAAAAAGTCTTACCATTTAAAATTAACTGCATACATAACTGTATCATAGCATTTTAAAAACATTTTTTAATATCTTTTACATACCACGCGTACCTATAATACTAACAAAATTGTATACGTATATTGTGCTTTTGTGCACCGTTCAAATAGTTTTAAAACGTTGGTGATATTCGACCAATCAGTGGTTTATTTTAGAACCACAATACGATATAATAATATAATATAATATATTTGTGCAGTAGTGTTAATTACGATGTAATAGTATAATATTATCTTAGTTATGTAATCGCGGCGCTACCATAATATAGGGGATTTGAATTTTTTTCCATATTAATTTCATAAAATACACTGTTGCGGCGTTGAATAAGTACATCATAAATGTAGTGTGTCAGTATTTATATAAAAAAAGTCATTGGGCGGGGAGGAGGGATATGACACACAAAAATTCCCCCACCGGGGTAATTACGATACTACAGCCCTAACGCTGTATAATAAATGATATCGGTATAATATTATATATATAGATATGCCATATACGCACCCGCTGCAGTGGTATATTATCACTGTTAATTTATCAGCAATACCTATTGATGTGTATACTGCAAATAATACACAGAGTTGTGTATATATGTATATATATATTATAATTATATAGTACGAGCATACAATAGCTTTTTGTCTGCCAAATCGATTGATATACGTCATATTATTTTACACGCACACTCACACACACACACATACGCGGAAATACAAACGTGGCGGAGGAGGTGTGTTATAAACGGGAATAGTGTGTGCGTATTATAATATAATAATATATATAATATAGCGTTACCGCACGGACGCACGCATTATATACACGCTCGTCGCCGGGCGGCGGCGGCGTCGTCGGAGGTAATCACGCGAGCCGTATAATTTATAAACAAGGAGCTGATGGGTTAGATACGCGTATACACCCACCGTAGCACCCCGGACCGACTTAACACGCCGACTGTTGTCATTATTACTGCAATATGCGCGGGACGAGGCGAGACATTATAATATTATTACGATATTATACGGAAATGCAGTCGAATTCTCGGAGCCGTGTGATTCGTATTTTGTGCAAACGGTTGGGATGCTTTTTGTTGTTGTTTTTTTTTTTTTAAACTATTATTCTACCATAACAATAATAATACATAGGTAATACGTAATATCATTATATATAATAGTAAGTGTGTTAGCCGTCACCCGTAACGAATATATGTGTACGATATATATACGAAAATAACCTCAAATGGATTACAAAAATAGTAATATTATAATAATTGGTAGGCACACTACCGGTGTTGTATGGTTAGATAAATCTAATTCCTAAATACCACATGAAACCGATACCTAATAAACCGAAATTTAATACTATTACTCGTATAGCCATATATTTACCGCAAATACAAGACCGGGAACGAGCGTATAACATTGTCACAGCCAATGGTTGACGTAAAATATCTATGATGTCATCCGCGCAAGAACATACATATATGTAGTATCTATACATATAAATAGTTGGTTTTGAAAAATTCTTTTGAGGTCAAGAAGTAGATATTATATAAGGATACATATATATTATATAGTCTGTATAGGTAGCGGATGCGGGAAATGTTTGTTCAATCAAGTACCGAACAATTTTGTTTCAATTATCCCTTTAAACATTAATTGATAATGATAAATTGTAAAATTCATTATTAAAAATCGTTATTAAATCTAATTAAGTTTTTATTTTTAACTGATATATGCTAAAACCATTACAACTATGATCACTGATGATATCCATTCAGTATTTTTATTAAGTATTAATCTGCAACAATATTTTCTATAGAAATACTTAAAAATTTGATGAACAATTTAATTTGTATCTAAAAAATATTATATGGTTAATTATTTTGTTTTTGTTTTAATAAAAAAAAAACAAACACCTGATAATTTAACAGAACATACACGCGTCATGCATAATGTATATGAGACAGAAACGTTTGTTGAAAATGTGTATCTTAAGCCAGCCATATAACGATTCTCTAAATTTATCATTAGATTACAGCGATCAATCGATTTCGATAGTAAACTCACAGTTAATGATTATTATTTACATGGTTTTTTTTTATTAAACAAATTTAACTATTTTAGTTTCAAATATCATAATATTTGTATATTTTAGTATAAGATGATTAGATTTAAAATTTTAAGTCTCAATTGGTATTGTTTAAATGATGTTCCTCAAGTTGTGTAGGAGCATTGAAAATAAGAGGTCTCGGGTCATAATTTCGTACTTGACCCTCTGCCAACTAAATACAGTATACAAAAAGCAAAAACTATTGCACACGCGATCTAACACGCAAACATATATATTTGTACACATAAATAAATAATACAAGTAGAATTTAATAAGTATTCGAAGGAATTATTCCTGTTGAGGTTCAAATTGGTTTCAAACAAAAATAATGCTAATGTTGTTATTAATAATATTTGATAATAAATCCTATAAGCTGAATAAATTACAGAAAATCCAATAATTTTTGGTCAATTAACTTATAATTAAATACAATAATCACTGTCCTTAGAGCATTTTAATAACATTAAAATACTTACTATTTCATATAAAGGTCTGCGAAGCTTTTTGACTTAAAACAGAACTAGGTAGGTACTGTTATTTTGAGTAAATATTAAAATATTATTATCTGAGAATAACTAGTTGAAAAAATACATTAAAAAAGTTTCCCCTTTAAAAAAAAATAAAGATATATAAAGGGTTAAGCATCCCTGTAGACTAGTGAAGAATAAATTGTGTACCCTTTTCCAAGTTGACCTAATATAAAATATGTTTTTATCATACAAATTTCATTAAAATATTTACGTAAATATTTTAATTATTTAAAAAAATATATTATGTTTGCATTTGAAGCAGCAGCATAACAACGGAGGTAATTAAAAAATAGTATAGTAAGGATCAATTTATTGTTATTAAGTAAATAATTGATTTAGGTATTTCTAATGTTTAGTATGAATAAAATCGAAAGATTTTATATTGAAATAATTTATTTTGTTAACACCCCATAGGGTTAAGAGTATATTATTATATAGATAATATACTCATATATATAAAGACATATAATAAATTATCCAAAATGACAAGTGATATAACAAAAAAACCTTAAGGTTAAATTTACAAATTAATTACGTCATGTGTGTATAGTAATAAAAAAAAAAATAATGATAATCTATAATTTTATTAGTGAAGGAGAAAGAGGTACATAGGGCTATTTAAAAATTAAATATTTTTATTTAGTAATTCTATAAGAAGGATGCTTGATCTCACAATAATAAGCTATTATTAATTTCTATACTAAGTTAAGGAACTTATCATCATGGTACATTTGAATTAATAAGTTACAGATAATTAATTTATAGATAAAAGACACATAGTTAAAATCATCTAAATTGGAGATATTCTAAATCTAATATTCTAGATCTATTTTCGATCTTTGAGTCTTTCACAACTTAATATGATAATTGTCCAAAAATATTATCGAATACCCATCATTTGTTGAATAATATATTTCACCACATAAACAACAATTTTAATTTTAATGATTTACGATGACTATAAAACAAATATATATATACTTCAGAAATTAAATCTAAATATACCAGATTGTTTTTTATTTTGTTCTACATATATATATATATAAACATATACTATATTATATTATATAATATAGTTTATACACTTTATAAATATTTAATGTTTATGATAATAGGAATATAGGTTTAAAATATTATTTATATAGATTCCTTAAACTCTATGTAATTTCTATATGTAAGAAAGATTAGAGTAAATATTTATTTATTTTAAAACTTGAGTCCTAGAACGTTTATTTAATACAGAAACTATTCTATCTTTTATCATTTAAGAAATACTCTTTATAGTTTATAGTGAACATAATTTAAAATTCCTTTACTTTTAGTTAATCAGATTTTAGTTTAAACGAGAATAATTAATTGTAAGTTAGTATATTGTAGAAGTATTGAAAATAATGGAAATGAAATAGTGATATAAATCAGAAAAATTGAGTTAACATAGAAGTAGGAAATGCATTTTGCATCGTGAATTACACATATATAGATGCACGTACAATGTACATTGTACATACACGTATACATACCCATAAGATACAAATAAGAAGAAGCTTGTTTCAGTTAGACATCTGCGAGCAAAGTAATTTCTATAAAGACAGAAACGTGATGCTTAGTCTTCTTTAGTCAATTTACATATCATTATAAGTGAGCATAGAAAGTCGCCTCAATTTAGCCAATTAACGAAAGTGAATGCTATTTGAATATTTGAGTCACATTGAAAGTTTTTAACAGCGAGACAATTCAATAACGTTCGTATAATTTCAATTACTAAACAAGCTTTTAAAAAAGGGTTTAAAATACATAATTGTTAGTTTCGCATAAGCAGTAATAAAAATTATATTTGTTTTAAAAAAAGTCAAATTGACTTCCTATTCTATGATCAATGTTAAAAGATAAAGCTAACTGTATATTATCTAATCCGTAAATCTTAATGATTAGAAAATGAGTATAACTGTTTACAAAAATTGATGTTTATAAAGTTTTATTTTAAAACTTTGAATTATTATAATAATGTAGCATGCACGTGGTAATTGTAGTAAGGTAAAAATTTATAATATAAAATGAATATCGATAATTTTTATGCAGTAAAAACAATATTACTATCAATAATCATGAGCTTTAATACTATGTTTTGTAGATTTTTAAAATTACATATATTTGAAACTAAATATTGTATTTGAATTGTATTTTTGAATCACAAATAGCATAGTACTAAAAAGTAAAAACTTTAATATATGCATTAAAAATTAGTATTCACTATAACAAACCTGAAACCACTAACTATGGAAATAAATGCAAATAAGTCTTGCTATTCGTTTTAAATTTACTACAAAATAAATTGATAACTAATCATTCAAGTATAACCCATTATATATACCTTAAAATTAGAAATCATTAAAGATTTTAAAGTTTTTATAAGAACATATATTCTTTATTTAGTTAAGTATTAGAAAATATAGACTTATAGATAAGACAAGAATTATCTACAACTAGTGATAATGAGCATAGAATAATACAAAAAAACTTTGTTTATTTTTTAAACGATTGCCATTGGGTGTTAGTTTTACAAATACCTACTAAATTATATAAATTATAAAAAAAAGGATAAATGTTTGTGTATTACTTAAATTTTTTCTAAATTAATCTATAGTCCATATTTCATATCAATTAAGTCAGAACAACGCATTTCGCTATACAGATTATGATTTAAGATTATCATCATTCACTTCGTGAATATTGCCCACAAACAACACATATATTCGAGTATATACAATTATCGAATTATCTGTACAAATCATCTTTTATTTGAAAAAAAAAATCACTCAACACCTGCACAGTATAATACTTCTTATGCACAAATGTCAAAAAATCGGCAGTTAAAATTGATTATTTACGACACCTGCGATAATTATTCTGTTGTTTCGTATACTCAGCATAGCTGGCGGCAGTCGTCGATTATTATAATCCGACTAAAGTTGCGATAACACATAATGAAACAAAATATAAATACCATTAATTCAATCACCGTGCATACTAAAAGCGATAAAAATAAAATAAATTTAATTTCGTCCAGTTACACACATAGTGTATAAGTGGTGTTTTCAATAATGCTTTTGAAATGGATACAAGTGATTGTGAAACGCAATCAATTAAATTTATCGGTAAAAGAAATTTCAAATGTGACGATTCCTTCGAAATAATATCAAAAAAATACGATAAAAAATGTATATTTTCAACGATAAACAGGTACTCCTGACGCTGTCTTACAATTGATGACAATTTTGAGATAGACAATACATTACGGAATTTATCAAATACGTCTCTCGAAGATAAAATCAAAGAAAAGGACAGAAGTGCGGCCATAAAAAAAACTCTGACATTTTTTTTCATGCACCATAACAACTTCTAAAAAATAACTCCTTTTATTTTAACTTCAAAGATCAAAGAGTATAATATATACTTTGTACGTCTTAGGTAAAATATTTGTGAATTAAACTAAAAAAAAAAAAAAAACGATTAACTTTAGGCCCAAACCTGAAGTCGAAATGTAAAATACATAATAATTGTCTTTATCACGATTTTGCCAAAAATGTAGATCCAAATTATCAATCCACAGTTTACAAATCTCTATTGAGGCCTATATAGAATCATCATTCTACAGATCCAATCACAATAATAGGGGTTGCGCCAAACTATTTCAAACCTGCACCATTGAAGTCTCTCAGTTTATCACTATTTCCCTAATTGTCTAGGGCTCTCCTAATATGTTGTTAATTAGTTTTTAGACAAAGACTCAAATTGTTACTGACAAAATCTGATAAAAAGGGTTTCACTCAAACTCCAATACTATCCAGACCAAACCCTTTAATCCCTAATTTATTGTTACATGCACTTCCTATAATAATCTTCCATTTCACCTCAAGTCACAGTCATCGTAATATCCTAAATTAATTAGTATGATAAATAATAAATAAATTATATTTCGATGGTTTCTAACGATGGCTTCCCAATCATGTGATTATTATTTTTTTATACTTTTATAATTATTATTATGTTTTTTATTACTATTTATTTATTGTATTATTTACTGTATAATACAGATTTTAAGAACAATAAAAAAATAGTATAACATTATCATGGTTTATTTATATTTTTTTAACTAAATCGTTGTAAATCGTAATGTAATTAAATGTACGTAAACAAGACACAACATGTCAATATGTGTATAAATTATAAATACATTTGTAATAAACATAATATACATATACATATGAAATGTATTGTTTTCTATATGTACGCTTAGCAGTAAATTCATAGAAATAGTTTAAAAATTAAATTTTTCATTCATTGTACAAATAGTAGGTATAACCTACCAAATGCAGTTAAATGACTTTATAATAACTTTTTTCTTGTCAATATATATATTTTATTTTTAAATATATAATCCATAACAATAATAATAATATTTAAATAAATAATAATAAGAAAAAGTCACATCATTTGTTAGAAATCTCTGCAATGTTTTAAATATTAAAATATGCATATGCAATATATCTATCTACTTTATAAATACGCGGTGGTCTTACGACGAAAATTAAACCAAAAGTAATTTTCAATCACACGAATAATAACAAAAAATCTTGAATTTCGTGGTTTCTCATTTAAATAACGTGAACACTGAACATATTATTATGTCGACCCCCCACTTTATCGTACGTAGTAATATATATACTACATGATTTACGGCGTGTCAGATTGGAATAGATATATTTATATGTATGAAAAAAATGAACGAAATCGATAGTACAAGGGTCTTAAATAAACACACATTCTCTTTTATTATTATTAGTGTGGTCGTTGTAGTAAAGGCAAACGACAATATGATTCGTCAATAATGCGCAAAAGTTGTCCAATAAAGCCGGTTGTCGGACTATAAACAATATATTATGGAACAATACGAGTACGCCGCCGCAGTAGACGGACACTGCTGTGACTGGACTCGATAACGATAGTCCGTCTATTCGAGCCGACGGAAGAAGTTTTCGCATTAAAACCCGTGTACATTATCGGCTGAAAGAACTATATTATATAAGTTCGTGTGACACACACACGACACGCTGATGCGCAGTACGTAATAATAAATAATAATATAGAAGAATGGGGTCAGCTAAATTCCGGTTTTTACGCGGTACATTCCTATACTGCAGCCTACGAACTTCTTCATCTTCTTCGCGCTCTTCTATTTTTCCCCTGGCCGCCGCCACCGCACACGCAAGTTTTCCTGCACAGATCCAGATAAGTAAAGCATATCCAAAGTTACGGACTGTTTCGCCAGGCTAAAAAGTTTCTGACATGGTCGTAATTTATTGTAAGCCGCTGTAAATCTGGTTTCGAATTAATGTTTAACCAACGGCACGGGTTACCCTCACCCACGACTGCACCACTACTTTTCGTCGATCTCTCGGTACAATATTATAGGTATGCCCGCAAGTCAATGGCTTTTGGCGTCTGTAGTTATTATTATCGTTGTCGGCGAATGCACTGACTGAAACGGCACACGCGACGTCGCACGATGTATATAAATACGACTATGCGTTGAAAAGGGGGGATTTTTTACCACAATACACGCGCGGTTAAATTTGCGGTTATACTCACGAAATATTTGCGATTTTCGATAAGAGTGGAATTTATGGCTTGGCGATTGTACAAAATACGTCGCCGGGAATACTCCGTGGCTGGTATAGCTCGACGAATCATTTAATGCCACAAAGAAGCACGCATATACGACACTGTACGTGTCGCAATCAGTAAACTTAGCTATGTCTACGAAAATGTAAAAATATGCATTTATTCTATAACGCGTTTAACAGATTAGAAAGGTAAACGACTTACAGAGGGTTTGAAGCAAAACTTTTTTTTTCAAAGAAAAAATAAACGATTGCCAACCACCACTTGATTCGGATCATTAAATTTTGCGAATCCTCCAAAGTCGATTATCATAATTTATGTGTCTAAAAGTTCATACAATTTTTTTTTTACAGAGTGGATTCTATCGTTATCAAGGTTAAATTATATGGATTATAAAAGAAGCTTAAAGAAAAAATATTAAATTTAATCATTATCGTCATATCATTGAAAAGTTAAAAAAAAAACACTATATTAGATTCACAACACAACCGTCACATGAATTTGAAATAAACATATAAATTAAAGCTCTTTATTATTGTGGTTTATTAAATTAATATTTAATATTAGAGTAACAATATGGTACTAAAAAGTCACTCTATACCGTATAAAAATAGTTATGGACAACGCGTTACAATATGAGATTCATGAATTCTATAAGATTTATAGTTATTATCTTTTAAAATAAAATACCTATTATGTATTCAAACATATTAAAAAAATTTTTTTTCATGATACAGATTATTACAAATCAAATAAACATAGGTAGTATTATAAGAGAAAATTGTCTGAGCATAGCATTAACATCAGAAAGGATTTTAATTCTGTTTTTTTTTTTTTTTTTTTTTTTATTGACCTTAGAGTATAATTTAGTAATTACTAATCATATTAAAATTATAACTTGATTCAAAACCAAAATATAAGTACTTAATAGTAATTTGTGATAATATTTAATCATTCTGTATATTGGTGATTACTTTGAGGATAAGGTCAAATTTGGTTGTTAACTGAAAAGTAAAACTCACATTTGCATGAACTTAGCCGTTCTATAGAACTGATTAAAACTTTTACTTATAAACGAACTACTAAAGTGGAACAATACTGGATCAACCGGACATGGTTTTAGCCTTAACTTAAAACTTTATACTTTTTCGCCATTCAATTATAAGTGCATCCATTATATAATCCATAATGTCTCCCACAAGAACTTTCCTAGTGTTAGTTACAAATGACTTTTAAAAAAAAAATGTTGTTTTGCTTATAAGCTAATAAATATACTTAGAAGAGATATAGATTTGTTTGTATTATTTAGACTTTTATATGACATAACAAATAATGATTTATATAATGGATTGGAGACGTGACAATAATGATCAAAATATTTACGGTCATGTTTAACAGACGTTAAAAAAAATCTGGTTTGGGAATTCCTATTTTTTTGTTGAATTATTTTTTTTTAAAATTCAGTTTGGGTCATTATATTTTATTCATAGAAATACCCAAAGCTCAGAATTTCAAAGTGTAAATTCAATTTCACCAAACGTGGACACAAATCAAATTTGCATTTTATGCAAACAAATATACAAACATATTATATAAAACCTTGTAATAGGGTACACGAGCACACAAAATAACATGTTATGTCGACTAAACAAATGCTAGAAGTTAGATTTTTCAAAATGAACAGCACATTTATTCGATTAAATCTTAAAACCGTAAAAACCGATTTAGATTCTTACCAAAATTATAATTTCTACAAAACAGAAAGGTGGTTTAGTATCTAAAACTCAAAATATTTAAATTTAAGTCATAATCAAATATTTCTGAATAAATGCAGTTAGTAAAGTAACCGACGAATATACTTTTGATTTATTGACCAACAGAATTATTTTAATAAGTAATACCTCTAAATAACGATTTTATGTGTATTTTATATTACACGAATCACTCTGTATGCGTGTGTTATTATTTAGTATTGGGTATTTTAAATGTTAAATTTTATTAAAATATGTGATGTAAATATGCGTACCTATAAAAGTTTAAATAATACAAAATAAAAGCACATTGGAATGTAACAATATAAATAATATTTTTGTTAAAAAAAAAAAATTAGGACTTTACTCAAGCATAAATATATTTATAATCTCAATAATTTTATTTTTATTAATATTCAGTGTACTGTGTTGATTTACTATCAAGCTGTGACCCTACTCTCGATCATAAACTCCGATGGCGTGGACGAGAAGTAATAAAAAATATTTGAAAATGAAAAAAAAACTAATTTTCAACGGTCATATGGGCAGGTCGGTGCGCGTTTGTTTTACTCAGTTCTATAATATAATATGACTGGTACTGGGGAGCATAATACAAAGCATTCATATACCTACACTGTGAAACAAATGATATTGAATATAGGTTTATATATGTATGTGTATAACGATGGGCAGAGACAAAAGGAGGGAATCCGCTGCTCAGGTGCCTTTTATTCTTGTGCGATAATAATAATTACTATTATTGCCAGCCAACGAGGAAGAACGGGGTAGCATTACGAAAATACGACCAGTAACCGGGGGCGATAAATTCTATTAAAAGTCCATAATATTTATTCAATAGACGAGGTAGGACTTTTTTTTTTTAATGAAACCTATAGGATGTTCATAGCGTATGCATTTTTGTAATATTGTGTTTGTAGTTCAGGAAAAATTAACGACACAATAGTGAAGTCCATCGAACAAAAATATAATATTTAAATTACAACGGTAAATCAAAACAATTTATTTGATATTTTTGATTTAGATAAAGAATATGATATAGTCATAATCATTAAATTTATTATATAAACAATTTATTTTCGGTACTTATTTTATTTAACATTTTTTTATAACACTTTGAAAAATAACAATTAATACTTTTATGTGGATTACAATATTATTTTTTTCTTTTATATAATACATTAATACTCATAAATAATGATAATATTATCAAAAATATGATACTAATGTTTAACTTGACATAAATATTTCAATGTACATTTTATTATATTATGTTTTTATAAATAAACCTATTATAATGAATGAATGTGTTATTATTACATTGGTGTCTCGTTAACAATATAATACTTATTTTAGAATATTTTTTTTTTCGTAAATTCTAGGGAATTTGAAATACTCGCGCAATAACCACCGAGATTGGTGCTGTAAAATATAATGTCTGATACGCTGTTTACAAAAATAATCCAAACAAATGACACTATATAGCTAAAGGTTTTTTTATTTTTTCGACCGAAACCATATTCAAGTCCGTCGAACCGATAATACGTAGTCCGTGAGATGATACACGAACAAAAGATTATCACAGACAATCGTTTTTTTTTTCACACGATATACTATACTCTGTTGACGGCCTTTGTTTGTATTACGTAGATCGTCATAACGAGGAATATTCAAATCTCATCATTACGTCATGAATGTTATTATGAATGGCCTCCAGTTATTATATCTTTGATACTGTCTTCAAAAGATGATTATGCTTCAAAAAGGTTAAGTGCGTCCAGTAAATACCTACTGGAGAAAATAATTTAAATTCCAACGGGCTAAGGTACTCTATAAAATAATGAAACAATAATAGAGTTTTGATCATTATACAAATGATATCGTAAAATAATAAATACTAATAACTTCAAATGAAATTCACCTAATTATGTTTAACCTATTTTATATTTCAATTATAAAACTGACTAAATACCCTATGTCACGTAAAATATCAAAGAGTAATTACCTAGTACTTATGACGGTTGTGTGAGTGTTAATTCCATTTATATGGAAATAAAATGTATACTTACCTAATTCGAAATAATTAAATTGATCGTGTGATATTGTTTGTAACGTATGTTTTCCTTTATGAAAAACACAAAAATTATAGATTCAAAATAAGTGTTTGAACAGTAAAAATAGAAAATAAATTAAACAAATTTAAATTGTTGTGGTCAAAATACAAAAAAAGTATGAGTATGTAACAAAATTGAAGATGAAATTTAATAAACTCATTACTTTATATTATTTTAATATATCAACTCGTGAATATAAAAGTTTTAAAAATAAATAAATATTTTTTGCCTTAATCAAGAAATTGGTCGTTGTGATTATATTTCACAATTTATTGTGTCAACTGTTGGAGAATAAGTAGTCGAGGCTATAAAAAAATTTATGTTTATGTTTAAATTTTAGCCATTTATAGTTTGATATATCGATAATTATATAATTATTTTACAAAAAAAAATAAATAAATAAACTGAGTATAGGTAGTATAAATTTGAGGTAAGTATTGTGCAAATGGTTCACCCCAATGAGGCGATAACACAAAAAAAAAAAAAGATAGTATAAATTTAAAAATATTATTCCACAATAATAATGTTATTTGTACCTATAGTTTAGTAGCTAAAATTATTAGAGTTAAGTTTTTTTTTTTAGAAATACGACTGTTAACCGAACTACAATGTAGGATGCTTTCAATGGAAACAAATACGGCGTGCGACGTAGTTTTTATAGATTTGTGGTAGTATATAAAAATTATTAATACATTTTATATCATCGAGTTTAGAAAAATGTTTTATTAAAATTAAAATAAAAATATTTAATTTTTAATAATTAAAAAAGCGGGTAAGTAGGTATCGCTCTGCTGTATATTAGGGGGTGGGGTGGACCTCAGACTATGGTAGGTTAAATTTGAATGCAATGATGGGTATCATTGTATACGAAAAACGATTCTGAACGAAGATGATTTGTCAGTTTAGGATATATTATATTTAAATATTGTCAAATATTCTATTTTGAAACAAATAGTATAGTTTTTATATGTTACTATGGTTACTATGGCCAACATTCGCATTATGAGCGTATGAAATTTAATTTAAATTTTGACATATTTCGTATAAATTCGAACTTTAAACACTTATAAAAAAAAATTGTGACTAACGATTTCGGATTTTTTTTTATCACTTTAAGAACAACTTATAAGAAACCTTGTATTAAATTTTCAAGATTTTCTGGCCACCCAAAAAATTTTTATCGGCATTTGAAGAAAAAAAAACTTAGAAAAGTCGAAAATTTCAATTGTCTATTAGTAGCTTAAAAATGGTCAAAATATTTTGAAAATTTAACTGTAAAGAGATAACCATAATATAAACATTTGGTGAAAATTTCAAGTATTTACAATTATTCGTTTTTGAGTTACAGCAAAATCAAAAAATCGATTTTGTCGAAAAGTGGTTTTTCCGTAAAATTTCCATTTTTCTGTCATTTTTTTTTTGTTTTTCTCGATTTTTTTGAAAACTATTAGAAAATTTTAATTTTGACCCCCCTAAAGTACCAACTAGATTCAATTCCCTATTCAAAGAGGGGCTGAAGTCAAAAATCGGAGCATTATTACTGCTCCAAATGTTGGAGTCAGACACAAAAAAAAAAAAAAAAAAAAACACACATCATAGTAAATGCAATACATTCACCACTTCGTTCAGAATCTAAAATATCAAAAATAATTATTTTTAAATAATATATTTTAATATCAAATAAGATCATCAGAATATTAGTATGGAAGGAGCATTTATTAATATCATTAATACAAATAACGCATAATATACGTAAAGCCAACCAATTAGCTTATGAAATATTAATTTTGAATTTATAATATTATAGGTCAATCAATTTTTATTTAATTACATACATTTAAATATTAAACTATAGTTTAGTTATTATTCTAACTTAGAAAATACATTTAGTTTTAATTTTTTTTTTTTCAACTAGCCATAGTGGAATGAAAATGTTTTGTTATATGCCTATTTTAAATTTGTGAATTGAAATGAATAAAAAAAAAAAAACAAAAAAACAAAAACAAACTACAGTTTTTGAAATACTAGAAAGAACTTTTTACAAATTGAGGAAACAAATTGCACTCTTCGTGCGACGGTAAATTCCACAACTAGCTAGGGGCACGTATTGAAAAAACTGAAAAACTGGTGCACATAATATTAAATTATACTCAATAACATATTTTGATGATTAAGTCACGGGGTAACGGGCTGGGTTAAACGTCTGTTATAATGTTTAAGCACAAAAACCATTTTAATTACCGAAGTTTATAATGCAGTAAGAGAAAAACCGCCATCATGTGGCGCACAGAACAATTCATACTAATAGGAAAGTGTACTATACTCTCTTAACAAGGAAGATATTTTATTATTCCATATTTCCATGGTAATAATTTATAAATTAATAATAATTTATAGGTTATTATTACGTTGTATAGCCGTCTTTATAATATCTATGTAATATTATTTCTGACCAACAAATTATTATTATTATTATTTTTTTTTTTAACGTGTGTTTACATGTTTACCGGAAATTAAAACCTCAACTATTTTTATCCTAGTATTAATTTATGATTTAAGAGAAAATTTACAATATTATCTAAGAAACTTACGCATACGCTTCTTTTACTCTACGTCTTCATAACATGTCGTTAGCATAATACACACGCCATTGGTATCCATTTATATATCTTGTGTATTTTATTTTCAACGCAATGGAAACATTATTATAAATATCGAATAATATTTGTACTTACTTGTAGGTATAACTTCATATTTATTTTTTTGTTTTATACAACATTATTAGACAGATTATACCGTTCGGTATCCACTTGTTTCTACGACTTACTCCACGAGTTGAATAACGGCCACTTTACATTTTTGGCAAGTTATCAAAACCTCATGGGACCTTTTATAGGATACTTGACACCTCTTTTAAGTTGCGATCGCGTAAGAAAAAAAAATAATACTTTTAAGGAGCTTCGGGAATGCGATACAATTTATGGTAAACGACATAGCGGCATAGTGTATTTAGAAAAATTCATGATCAGCAGCCTATACGGTAAATTATCTTATGTAAGCCTGATAGATATTTCTTGGTACATTTTGAAAAAAAATCATGTTTTTGTATTATTTCAATCAGTAAATTTATATCACAAGCAGTTTTAAAAATATGAGTATACAATTTTAAGACAACCTGTAAACATTTATAAAATAAAGATGTAATTAATTACATTTTGAATTGAAATTTCTTTAAATACCTATCATTATTTTTTTAAAATTAAGGTAATATTTGTATTTATTTTTATATAGATATTATAAATTGTGTTATAAGTATAAATGTTTTAGAAAAAATTTAAAGATACTATATTATTTTATAATTTTGTAAATAATATTTATCCAGGAAGCTACAATTTACTCGACTTATTTATTTTACAGATTTTAAGTATAACTAATTAAAAATGATAAATTATTACTTTTGTTTCAAATTTTTATTCGTTTATTGTCTAAATTAAAAATAATTTATGAATTTGTGCATGTGAAAATACTTTCTTAGTCGTATTAAGCTATACCTATTTAGTATCCAAGGAAAAACATTTACAAGATTTTCTCTCCTTCCGCTAATATTACGAGGTGTAAAGCCATAAAGTTAGAAAACGTGATTTTGTATTGTAGTTTATACTTTATAATATATTATATAAAAAAAAATTCAATAATCACAAATTTTCGTTTCTAACCACATCAAAATCGATTTTATATTTACATAAATAAATTTATAAACTTAAATATTTGAGTATTACACTTCATAAATGTAATTATACACTTTGAATAGATTCTGTTAATTGTATCACGGTATTTTGAGTAACCGGAGTAAGAATATTTCAAGTATTTAGTTGATTTTTTTATTTAGTTAATATTATAATAATTTTTAAATTAATATGCGGACGCCCTACGTATAATTTCACCAAGCTGAGACGCCCCGGGGAAAATGCAGCATTAGCTCCTCACCCGCCCACCCATTACGGCCCAACAAAATGTAGTAAGATAAAATAAGACTATTTTGCATTACTCGTTAACACTTGTTCATTATGGTTAGTCGTAAATAAAAACTAAAATGTGTCTTTCAAAAATTAAATAAAGCCCGACAGGACGTCGGAAATGGTCAGGTTTATGGCACTTGTCTAAATTAGACCAAAAGTAACAGATAGTATTATATAGTATTATACTCAAAGTAATTGTTTTTTAAGAAATCAAAATAATAGTTTTTAATTCATTGTACCATTTTAAATGTTGGTATTGTTGGTTGTCATGGTCACTAAATACACTTGTAGAAAAAACTGAACACTTAAAAATACCAAGTACTGAATACAAAGCCAGCAATATATGATTACTACATATTAACATCATTAGCGTGACTAAAATAGACTTTGTGGTGTTTTACTCTTTACATTTCCAAGAAAAATGCCAAGTTTCTCATTAAAAAAACACGAGTGACAGTCGTATTTTTTTCATATATTATATAATATAGATATATTATACATAACAAATATCACGATAATAATAGTTTGAGACTGGAAAAGAGGAATTGGCAATTTTTTTATCGATAGACGTAATATATTGCCTAAGAATAAAAATTCGCCATAACAATATATTTTTCCGAAAACAAATTATCCATATGCGTATGTTAACAATTACGTAATTAGTTATTACTATTATGAATATTATATATAATAGAAAAAGGAAAATTTAGAAAGTAGGTAAATAGTTAAATTTATGATGGAAGGGTGTTTGTGCAGATTTTTTTTTAAAGAACCACGTCACTCGTCTTTGATTCTAGGAAATTACCCTTAAATGCAGGTTGAAGCGATCGCGTTATCTCCTCAATAAGACTTTGACCATATAACACACACATACCAAGGATTGAAGGATATAAGTGTATTGCTGTTGATAAATCTTTAGGGTGTCTTCTAAAAATAAGCTAAAATCGATCGAACATCTTACATTTTATAAATATCGTATAAGGGTGACAGAAAGAAGGTAAAGATTAAAGGCGTAAAAATAAAAAAGAGTGGTTGGAACATAATATTGTTACCTATTGATAATTTAACAAGTAAAATTGAACTTTAAGAAATTTAATTATATAATACGTATATTCAATATGAATTTATTTATTTTACGTTTCAATGACCATGGTTATAAAAAACATGGTTAACGGAAACAGTGACTTACGGACAATATTAATATTTCGAATTAAACCAATTCATTACTTTTGAAGATGTTTCTATAAATTTCTTAGCGTTAAAACAGGAAAGATTTTTAAAAATTGAGAAATGAGTATTTCGTACAACCGAAATGAAAAAGTGACGAAAAATAAGTAATTTATTTTGTAGATATTATTTATAAAGTTTTAGTGGTTATAATATCACTCGAAATCAAAATATCTTTAACGGGCTTTGTAAGACTGGCGATGGCATGAATGTTATTCTAGACCTCAATATATCAATCGAATAGATGAAACCAAATACAAATATAATATTATGAAAATAGTAGTTTTAGTTAAATTTAGTTACATTAAAAATAGTAAGAAAAACATTCTCAATAATTGTCAATTTAGAACAAAAACTAACTAGTTAAACGTATAGTGTTGACCCATTTTACAAATTTATATTATTTTTATATTTCTTACTCCCACTATTAGTATATTAATAGCATTCGTATTTAGTCGATAATAATTTATTGTTCAATTACATAATGCATTATTACCTACTATATTATTATTTAAAAAAAAAGAAACCAGTCTATAATATATAGGTACACGAAGGTAAATTTTGAACTTTTAGTTTTAGTAGTATATATATGTATATAAAACGTTGTACACTATATGTAGCCTTCATTAGCCCTGATTTGTGTATGCTCTACAAAACAATGTGTACACTGTGCAAATATATTATACACGTACGTTGCGAATTAAAAAATATTTGTATTGTGCTTTTACGAATTTTGAATTTATGTAATAAAAAACATCGGGACCGGCATGCAAACATCACAGTAATACCAATTACTAGAGTTATTGTTCACAGTATATCAAGATTAATAATTTATTCTATCTAATAATAATAATAATAATAATTATAATTATCAATTATTTCAATATTATTTTTAGATTAAAAAGTACTATACCTAAATAATTATCATGTTTACAATAAATGTTATTTTTATAGCATAAAGAATAAATATGACAATAAGCAAAAAAAATAAACAAAACACTAAAATAATATTGTATAACAATTATATTTTGTCAGTTATTCATAAAAAACCTAACCTATAATCATTATCACAAATATTTGATACTTAAATTAAAATAAGTGCTATTTAATTCAATATAGGAAATATACATTAATTTTGAGATCAAAACCTAAGTCCACAATTGTATTTAAATAGATAATACGCAAAATTATGAATTTAAAAATGAACACAAAGAGTTACAAAAGTAATTAATGATATTGACTGGACATTAAACATATTATGTACCTAAACTCATTAAATTAAAAGAATCACATTTTTTTTAAAATAACATAAGTTATATTTTATTTTGTTTTTAAAATAATATTTCATGTTCGCTCATGACTTTAGTTTTTATTACTAATTAGACAATAAATGCATAATAATTGTTATACTTTATTTTCAGTAATAAGTGGGTTCATATAATTTTACATATACGTTTCATATGAAAAGAGTACAAACCCTATAACTTCTTAGAAGAATGATAATATGTTTCAAAAATATATGTCATTGTTTTGATACTTCTAGAGGATAAATTAGGTAAAAAAAACAATAATTGCTATTTTGTTAAAAGGATTTTGTTTGTGTGATTCTTAAGATTGAGCACACGCTATTTCCAGCGCGATAAGCGTTTATCATTTACAGATCCATAAGGAGCCTTTGTGACTTATTTTATATTTGAGTACCAGTATTTTGATAATTTTAATACTACATAATTAAAAAAAAATACATAATGTGTTATATTTAGATTAAAAACCGTTAGATGTTATTATCTGATCCGTTTTATTAATATTTATTTTTGTCATTTACCAGAGATACAGTATACGTTTTCCGTGGGAGGTATTATATTATATTATTATAGCGTATCGGTATGGCTTGACGAAAATATGGCAACCCTACAGCGAAATAATAATATCGTTATAAAGATGTTTATAATGGAAATGTTTAGTAAATTGAAAAAAACATCTGAAAGATATATTACGTAAAAAGTCATAAATTTAGTAATGCAATAATATTAAACTTGATACGCTTATAAACATAAACGAAGATTAACATTTATATTCTCAAAAATGTATAAGCACATATTTAAATAATAATCTTTTTATCTGAATACTTCTGAGAACTAATTGATAAAAGTACAGTTTATCATGGAAATTCAGATAGTACAGACATTGAATATAAAATCCACTGCATTTGGATTATACATTGCATACATATATCGGTTTAAATGGATTTAAGGTATAGAAATTTAGCGTAGATAAATTATACTATCAGATAGCTAGATATATATTATATATATATATTGTATATATATTTGCAGGACATCTTGTTCATTAATAACTGAAACCCTTAGTTTCTGAAATGGCCGTCGTAATTAAAAACTTAGCCGTAAAAACGTTTAAAGTAAAAGTGAAAAAAAAATTGAAATTATAAAAAAAAAATGCACAGGTTCTTTTGCTATCTTTCCAGCAGTATTTCTGTCGAGTTGATTCTTCGCATTGTGCGATAAGTGTTAAAAAAATGTAAAAAGTAAAATAACTAGCGAATCGCTTGTCGTTTGAAAATGCTCTCCGGTGTAACACCGGCCAGCCAGGACTGCGGTATATATGTGTTGGGGACTGGTAAAAAGGTGTACAGGGCAAACTTGTTAAGGAGAAAACTTTTTTAATCTGTTCCCAGCAGAGTCCCAAGGGCTAACGAGCAAGGTCTCAACGGTCGGGCGTAGGTAATTAAAAAAAAAAAAAAACACTTTCCACCTCACCGGCAGCCGCGTAGGTCACGCAAAATTAACATTAATTAACTACCAAACACCCGACGACGACCCAGGATTTACTGTGTATATTTCATACTTGCAGTTACTTTGGTTTCTCATCATTTTTTTATTTTCGCTCACCGTATAAACGCCGTATTAAACTTTGACAAATATCAACACCTCCGATATCTATAAATTACCACAGGTGTGTACACTATGGTAGAGGCCACTTTCTAACAAGATGCATTTTCCTCCCAAATATAGTATTTAAATTGAAAATATTAGACAACCTTACACTTGGAGTTACCTCTTTAAAAATACAATAATAATTTAACTCAGATTGTGTTATCAAAAAATTCTGTTTCGATTGTCGACCGGACACGAATAGCTTGTAAAATGTTGACCAGATTCAATTTTTTAAGTTTAGGTGGACCATTATAATATAGATACGTTATAGCAGGTAACGCATCATACTGATAATTTATAAATATAAGGATAAAACAAGAATCACCGTGAGAAAATGCCACATAAATGGCCATTAATGAAAAATATTGAGTATCAAGCGAAATTTACACATTTTTATGATACTGTGTAATATTATATACAACATATATTACATTATACATTAAGTAATAACAATTATAAATGGTGAGGTGATAAGTACGGAAAATATTTGCCAAAATATTGTCTAGCCGTGATGATAGTTGCAGGGAGCGGGGTGTATGTTATACACAAAATAAAATGTATTTTTAACTAACAAGGAATATATATGGGGAAAAAGAATTAATTTGTCCATAACTCAGTAATATTTTCAGAAATATAATAAACGTCAGTATTTTAATAGTATGTATGCCGGTACACCCACTGGTTACTTATTTTAGATATACTAGAATAGACAATGGACATAAATAAATAGTATTGAAATACAATAATTTAAGCATGCATTATTGAGATTAAAATTTCCAGAATATTTTATTTGAGACTTTGAGTGTTCTAATTACTTATAATACTTAAGGAGATGCCTCACTATCGGGTATCAATCATAGAAAATGTTTTATACAGCACAAATGTTACAGGCACAGTGTTCTTAGTATCTTTAGCAATTTTTCGAAATACATAAAGAAGAACTTTATTTATATTATAAAATTTCTCATTTTTTTTTTTTTTTTTTTTTGGTAACTTTAAGAAAATCAAAATTATTCGTTCGTAAAGCTTGTTAATTTTTTTACGTTATTTTGTTAATTATAAACTAGTGTTTATTTATATCAAAAAATAAAATAGTTACGACACAGATAAAGTTATCTTCTATGTAGTGTGAACATTTGTTAAATCTACTGTAAATAATATACTCGTAAGTTTGTCTCACGCGAAACCGTTTTTCTATATAATCTTGTTATTACGCAACAACCATTTTTGGTACTGACACGGGGCCACTTTTAAAATACTTTGAAAATTATTATTTAAATATATTTAAGATTTTAGAACCTTTCAAATGTCTTTAAAATTTCTTATATTACACCCCTTAATTAGCGTGTGTGTTACGCCGTCCTCTTAATAATATAAGTATTTTATTATTATTTTATATTATTTATTGTTAGAGTATTGTACACTATTTTGAATTATATTGTCATTTATGAGATTTGAGCTTAATACGGTTACAATATATTCACGGATAAATAATTTTTAAGCAAAAACTAACTTGTCTTAGTTAAACGTTTAAAAGATTAATTGAGAAGAAATTTCATCAAAACATTTACTTAGTAATTAAGACTGAAATGGATATTTATATAAGATAGTGCTTTTAAAACGTTATAACTAAACCATAAAATAAAGTTTAAATTATGTGTTTTATTTCTTGGAGAAAGTTGTGTATGAGAAAGCCACAAAGTTGTATAAAACATATAAATTCAATTTAATGCATAAAAGCTGTAAATATAATATAATGAATGAGTAATTATTATTAAACAGCAAAAACTAAAATGTGTTGGTTTAATTATAGGCGGGTATCTGATATGTAATTTTACAAACCACTCTAAATAATAGCCTACGCAGATGACTTCACGACGATAATGATATCCGACAGTGATATGTAACATTTTCCAGGTTTAGAAGAGGATTTAGTAAGTGTGTATGCTACCTGAGTGTAAGCTGAAATTCTACCCACAGTTTTAAGATAATATCTGAACCTTGATTATAAACTTAACGTGAACAGTAAACAAATATATTGATTGATATCATAACTAACAATGACCGAATATTTGTCTTTCCAGTGGCCGACGCGTCTCGGGATCACCTCGGGCGCGGTTTTCGAAAGATGTTAATGGTCGAAACCCGATAAGACTATCGTTCGGATAAGAGATAAAGAGGAATAGAGAGAGAGAGAGAGAGAGAGAGAGAGAGAGAGCAACGAATTAATAATATCCGGTAATTTGTCTTCGGATACGGTCGAAGAGGATCGTGTCGTGGTGCCTCATAGAGGGGAGTGGAAATGGGTGGGCAAAACAAATTATGGTCCGATAATATAAATGATGACACGACACGGCCAGGCGGTCGCTACTGAGACCCTCAGCCGAGCAAGGGTAGGAAAAAACCATGGAAAGAAAAAATATGCGGGCTACCAACGCTAATGGCAAACCGAAAGTCCCTCCCATACTTTATCGTCCCTAGTTTGCCGATTTTTCTTTTGAAATTCAAACTACCCTACTAACACCGCAAAAAAATATCGGCGCATAATGAACCGGTGGTGGTGTAGTATCGTGCTAGAGGTGGCTGAAGTAACGCCGGCGTCGGTGTGTTTGTGTTGGCGAATCTAAGTCTGTTTTTGACTTATATCGAACGCTGCATTAGAACGACGATGTTTATTAATAGCTTTTTATTTGTTATGTGAATTTAAATGGTTAACTATTTTCGTATTATTTCCCATTCTTGCCACGTTTTAAATTTAAATTTTCACTGTATTCCATACGATTTTACTTCGTGCTGAATATTATATTTACCGAAACAAAACAATAAAGGATGCGTTTTAGATAATAAATATAAATACACTTTTCATTAATTACGACTTAAAAACCATATGTATGATATAAAGTATAAATGAATAGCTTATATTGTGTAGAGTTTTTAATGAAAATATACGAAATTTTCCATAGAAAAATGGAATAAAATATTGTCTGAAATGTAAAAAATTATTTTAACGAACTATAATGTTTATTAAAATATTGTTGTTTGAACAGTTACAACATAAATAAATAATACACCATGATATAAATTTCAGTTACAGCAAAGTTTGTTGTATTATTGTTAATGACAATAAATAGTTGGATACATTTTAACTATTATTATAATATATTGCACACGTTTAAAACATTAAATAAAATGGATTTAATATTAAAATCTAATTAACGTTTAAATCTATACTAAATAGTGAGACAATAAATGCACATAATTTTTTACAATTAAAATGACCTGAAATAATATAAATTTACAACATTAAAAAATTTAAACATTGAAAAAGTATTCGAAACGGACAAACGGTTAGTCACTATAACTCAACTATTCTTTCACAGAAATAAATGATATCCATTCAGGGCGTAGGTATCTATTGACAATATCGATCGCACCTATACGAATAAAACGGGACCACTATAATATGTAGAAGAACCCTGCGAAATCACCTTAAATTTGGTAGACAACGACGATGAATAATAATATAAGTCCATGATGTACATATTTCGGTTAAATTCAAATTCGGCGTCTTTTCAACGGTTCTATCCAAAAAAAAAAAAAAAGATGACGCCCACGAGCATACACATGAATATAACAATACAATTTGATGTGTATACGAACGACGGTTGAAAATATTATTTACAGACTGATGTGGTTTTAACGCAGAACACCCTAATCCGGGTCAAATTGTGTACTATTGGAAACATTAAAAATATGAGTTTTCACTACATGCATTCAGATATTGAACAGTTCTATTTTTTCTCCGTTAGAATATAATATAATACAATATTGTAATTACAATAAATTGTATAAAATAATTTATAATTTTTTTTAAATACTGGGCCAATAATGACAGCATTTTGTGCAGTTACCATAATCATATCTTGCGTGTATCTAAATAAATGCTGCGGCTGTGATCGGGAAAGTAGGAACGTCTCGTATTTCTTATTTTTGTACGTAGAGGACATACATTTTATTTTTTTTATCGTATTTATTTCTTGTGAAGTCCACGTCATAATGCGTATTATAGCACTGCTGCTGCTGCTGAATAAAACAATAAAAAATGCGTCGAAGGAGATAGCAGCAGTGCGAGATTTTTCAAACACCATGGCGTGTGCCAGGCTGGGTGTCAGCTGGCGACCAAATTGGTTGAAGCACTACTTTTATTATTTCTAGATTTGCGAAAGAGGAAGGCGTTAGATTAAAAACTCCATCGCCACCGACACACACACACACACACACACCTTGATAAAGTATATTTCATGTACGGGGTGATTCTTTTATCGTTATATACACCGTTATTTTTCTCGATAAATGTATGTTTAAAAAATATTTTTTTATTTGAAGTCATTACTCATTACATACAAGATACAACAAAAGTAAAAAAAAAACATAAATAATGATAACCATAAAAATTATTAAAAAAATTTTTTTGTTAACTTCAAAAATTTTGTTTTGCTTATACTTCAAAGTATGGAAAAAAAATTATAATTTCAAAAAACACTTTTTGCAGACGCGATAATATATATTGTAAAAAAAATAATCACGAACGGTTATACCTATTTATAATATGTAATTGTGTATATTACAGACTATATTATATAACAGAATTTATATAATATACATAATTGTCGAAATAAGCGAAATGTTGTATTGTCAGAGAAGTCTGATGCATGAGTGAGTGTAATTTTTTGTTACACATATAGGATATTTAGTCTGAATTTTTTAAATTTTCGGAATGTTATTCCACCTGTATTTCAAATTATTTTAAATTAAACATTCTTCCCGAACAAAATGTATTTCAAAATATATCATATAAGCATATACTATACGTAAGTGCATAATATTATAGGTATTATATATACGTATAAAATCTAACACCAACTTTCACCCGATTGTACAAATCGGAATTCGCGTTAAATGATTTTCATTTCTACCAACGAAACGATTTTGAATATGTATATACACGTCATGTAAGTATAATAATATATTATATATATATCTTGTATACGATTGAAACGGGAAATTCGATTGAGCAGTCTTAACAACCGAAACTGAACACTACTACAATAAGTGCAGTGGCTATGCGATTGCACCCAGGTGGTTTGTTATACACTTATCAGTTGTTTGTATTATTCTTTGGAAAAATTTTATCAACTGTCAGTTATAATCGAATTATTTATTAAATAACAATTGCAATTTGATGAAAAAATAAATAATAGCAACGCGATTACGACATGAAATCGTTTTGTGTGTTTATTACTTTTATTTTATTTTTTTATTATCATATAAGACTATTATGGACGATAATTAAGATAACGATTTATGATACACGTTTGTTGTAGAGATTTTTATGATATATTTTGTTAAATTTAATTTTCTAGATATATTATTTTAAATTCTAAAATGATGATATCGGATAATTAACAATTTAATAAATTAATATAAAAAAAAAAAAATTAATGCAAGTAAATTTTTTAATATTGATGCGTCTATAATATTTTCCAACTAATCTTAATTAACTTTTGACAACTAAAAAAAATTTCATTGAACTTCGGAAAGTATCTTATTTTGTTTAACTCGTATACAATAATATTATACTTTTCAAGTTTATATTGGTATACACTATACAGTATTGGTATAATGTGGGGTACTTATAATCTAAAATAATTAAAATTTACGTCGAAGTAAAGAGAAATAATATATTTACTCTTTTAATAGTGAGTAAATTTCAATTAGTATTCATGTGTACATTTACATAAATATAAGTGAATTTCAACCTTCCATAATAGAAAATG
Organism: Schizaphis graminum; assembly: GCA_020882235.1. NCBI lineage: Eukaryota > Metazoa > Arthropoda > Insecta > Hemiptera > Aphididae > Schizaphis > Schizaphis graminum. The sequence goes on from CM037031.1 coordinate 40,204,672, forward strand.
TGCTGTAACGTATTTTAAGATTAATATATATATATATATATATATATATATATATATATATATATATATATATTTTGAATGTGTTTATTATAAATAAAACGGGAAACAGATATACATATTTTTTTTTACTGGTTCATTGCTGACATAAATTGTTATTTATTTTAATGTTAAAAATAAAAAAATAAAAATTTCAATTTGCAATTTAATTAAATATTTAATAGTTAGATAATATGAAGTACGTGAACATATTTATTTTTTTGTAATTTGTAAAATTTTATATATTATAGAGTTAATAATTTTATTTCATTTCAAATTGGTTCATTATTATTGACAAATGATTATTTTACTGATGTTTAATATATTTTAGCACTAAAAATTCAACGGTATAATATAATATTAGTTGTGTAAATTATTATTACATTGAATCATGAAAATAAATGAATACCTAAAAGAAAGGCATTTTAACTGGAGAGTTAACTGTGTTCTATGGAATCCATATATATATTACATATTAAATCATCAATCTTATCAAATTCTTATTTAAATAATGGAATGTTTTTATCATCATTTTATCAACGTAAATTTCGATTTTGTTCTTAAAAATAGATATCTATGTATTTGGAAAAGTTTAGTTTTTCGTAGTTCATTTAATTTGAGCTTATAAATGTGGATATTAATATATGTAAATCAAATTAAGTATATTACATAGGTAATAAAAAAAATAAAAACTACAGTATCAGTAATACGAAAAACAAATACCTAAATTATTATTATTACACCTAATATATTTTTTTATAATAATAATGTACGAAAATTAAAACATATTTTATTTGCGTGTAAAATCGTTAAAAATATTGTATTTGGAAATGCGAGGAATGTTTGTATAATTGAATAATGGCTTGTGGCAATTTGCCACTCTGATCACCCCTTTTTTAAACTGCAGAGGACCGATTTTGAATACCACGCTATGTATACCAATTCTAAAACAGACAATAGATTTAACAACAATAGTAACACTACTATCCAGCCCTAGCACTGATCAGTGGCTGTGATTTTGCCTTTTCATAAAACAATTAGTCAAGGACACAACGGTCAAGTATATAAATCTAATTATTCATATCGTTATCGTAACATATTACATATTAAGTATTTATATATATATATATATATATTGTGTGTGTGTGTGTGTGTGTGTGAGTGTGTGTGTGTGTGTGTGTGTGTGTGTGTGTGTGTGTGTGTGTATGTGTTTTAGAATTTAATTTCGAATAAAACTTAAAATATGAGAACATTATATTATTATATTTTATTATATTCACACATACGTATGACACAAAAATTACTATTACTTGAAGTATGATCGTAAAAAAATATTAGTATTAGATTAGGTTATTGTACATTTTGAATGTATACAATTTATTCCATAATTCGTGAATAAAATTAGTGCGAATTAATGTATATTGTATCGCTTATGTTGAAATGTATAGATGGTTTTGATAAATTTCGTAAGGATATATAATATATAATACTCAAACGTTCTTTACTTTATTGAGCTCAATTTATAATAAACTCATATAACAAATTATGGATTTAATAAATATGTAGAAAAAAATGATAGAATTATTAAGTTTTGTTAAATATGGAAACAACGAGTTTTAAGTATTCATAAGCTACGATAAGGTTGGTAAATTAAATATATTTTTTATCTTAAAAAGTAACGTTTAAGCACATTCACCGATATCCAATAAAACAAATAAGTATAAAACAAAATGTTATAAAATCAGAATTTCTAGTAGGTAGGTATATTTTTAGGTATTATATTAATTATATTAGTTTTCAAAACACGGAATAGCTTAAAAAATTAATTACACTTTTAAATTGTCTTTTTTTTTAGTTTGTCGAAATAATATTAAATTTAATTTAATTTTTTTTTTTATGTATAACACTACTTCATCCTATCATCAACTCGATTTCAAAGTCTGGCTATACTTTCAACACTGAGGTTTTGTAAGGTTTTTTCTTCGCTCGCTCTGCCTATGTTAACACCACAAGCTCATTTATCACTGTCGACCGAACACGACAAGCTTTTAAAAGCGATATCCACAAGGTTCGGTTCGCATTATTTTCGAATATAAAAAGAAGGGGAAAATTGTTATACAATACATATCATACACATTTATATAAAACATACGTATTATTATACCAGAGCAAGTAAAAAAGGGAAAAAAACAGAAAATCGATTGCATTGAACTGGCGGGAATTCATCAGAATTATATATATATATATATATAAGTGGCACTCTTAAGTTTTACTGGTAATTTAAACCCAATGAAACTGTAATCAGAACAATTTGTTGTTCTAAGCTTTTTCGAAGAAAAAAAATCAACCGTAGAAACCAAAATAACAAAACACAGTACTTGAAAAACTAATAAAAGTTCATCGTAACGAATGAGGACTAAATTAAATTTCAAAGAATCTATCTATTGGTTCTATTTGTTTGTTGCTCTCTATATACACACAACAGTGATTTAGAAATACCTACTTTTTTCTGATGATTTTTTTGTAAGTACCTAGTCATGAAAATAATGCTGGTAATTAAATCGTATAATATACATTGCGTGTCATACTTAAACTGGTCTACGGTATAAGTGTGATATATATTCTGTACCGTTGAATGAAAATCACAATAGTCTTTAACCTATTTGATTGATAAAAATGTGTGTAAGAATGATTAAAATTAATATTAGAATATAGGTATGGAAATATGAAATACAATGAATAATCTGGTACACGTAGTTGAATGATTTCTGAACAAATAATAATTATTAATTATACGTATAAAAGCGTTATGGAGAATAGTTTTTATTTGCATTGAAACTGAAGTAAAAAATTAATGGACGTCATTTTTAGACCAACGAATGTGCGTGTTAACTTGCAAAAGGCTAACTTTATACTCATCATTGATTGTTTATGTTGACTCAATATAAAAATAAAATCAATATGAATTTTTGTGTGCTAAAATAATACTTTTGAGACAAACAAACCATATTTTAGCAACCATATAACTCACTAACAGATGAAATAACAATAATTTTAGTAATACAAACAAAAAATGAACTAAATAATAATGTTTGAAAGCAAATTGGGAAAACGGTACTAACCGTTTATTTATATTGCATAACGTGTAACACGGATTGAACTAAAATAAAGTTTTCTTATCTATGAATTTATTGACAGTATTCAAACTTCAGATTTATTTAAATGAGAGTAAGATTAGAAGGAGTGTAGGCAATTTATAGTTCAGAAAGAATTATTTTGAGATGTTCAGGGTTTTTGTGGAAGTTGCAATTTAACATGTTTGTTGAAACCATAATATATATTTCATGGTTATAGTTCTGCCATTTAGTTATAGTACAATGTAATATATACTCGTATTAAAAATGGTAAATTGTATATTACAAACATAAAGTGTTAAACATGAAAAGTATAAACAGCGTGTATTACGAAACTAGTGAATTTCGTGAGAGAGTGTAACTCAATAATAATAATTAATATTTGGTACTCATTTATAGATTTAGAGACAATACGAACCATTTTTTTTTCGTGTTTTTTTTTTCATATAAAATAGTCAATAAGCAATTAAATTATTTCAAAAACCCATACAAGATATTATGATGTAAAATGTATAGCTCAATATAATGTTTATATTTAAATATTTATTAAGTGAAACACCAAGGTACTAAAATACTTTTGACAAAGAACACAACGTTGTGAACAAAGTATACTTAAAAAATAAAAATAGAAGCATGCATGATCATGATCATAGTCAACATAAAAACAATATGTATTTACTTATAACATATTATTATAATTAATTGATTTTTATCATTTTATCATTGTGTGAGTCAAATGTGTTTTTTTATTTTGATTATTAGCCATACATGTTTTCTCGTTTTTAATAATATATTGATTCCTTCTTATAATACTATATAATTTGTCCAATGAATGATTATATGCAACTTCACGCAATACACTGTCATGGTGGGATTCGTGTTTATGGCTGCGTATCTCGGGGGATACCGCAAAAGAAACGAATATCGTCGGGTTACAGCACGTTTTCTCATTGGATAGACAACATATTAATTAAACGTATACAATTATATGTATTAGTTTTACAATAAAATAATACTTTGTTCTTGGTTTGGGGCAGAATGTATTATGTTTTAATCTTCAACTTCAACGGTGGTTTCTTTTTGAGACGATTGAAATTTTAATCAATTTATTAATGTATAAAGAGGGTCAAAAGTAGAAACTTACCAGTACTTTGTAATACAAACGAGAAAAAACTAACAAAACGAAGGTAGGCAAGTGGGTACAACTGTGCTTTACATTATAAGTGTCGAGTAAGTCACTGTTATTATAACCGTTAAGGGTCTATTAGATTTGAATTCAATGATATACTATTGTTTAAGAAAAACAATTCTAAGCGGAGACGGCCCGTCAACATTTATATCACTAAGTATATTTCTTATTTTTTATTATATATAGCTATTAAAGTCAATTAATTTACTTTTAGTATTACAGTAGGTTCTATAATATACATATATATATAGTACTGAAATTAAAAAAATTTAAATTTGATTTACATTTTTTTGGATAAATTTAATAAAGCCAATTTGTGAATCTGATTATAAAAATTGTTTTAATGATAAAAAAGATTTATAAGTTAAGTAGTTTACTTTTTAGAATTTTTTTTTTGAAATATCAATATGTTTTGATTAAATTAATTTGGAACTTACCTAATAACTTTTTTAAAAATATGATTTTTGAGAATTTGCTGACATGAGTATATTTCATAAAGTATTTACTCATCATATAATATTAACAATTTTTGTCATACGTTTAAGAAGCATAATTTTTTTTTTTTTTTTTGGTCAAGTCTATCTGGTTACACCTACCAACCTATATATATATACAAAATTATAAAATTCAAAATTTAATAACTTCTTTCTGTAAATAATTTAAAACAGCACAATTAGGTTTATAATAAGAACAAAATTGTAAATTGATCATACATAGAAATTTATAAATAGTTCAAAAATATAAAATATTTTAAAAATTGTATACGATATAATGAAAATAAAAATATAAACGTTTAGTGATAATTTCAAGTACCTATCTAATTATATTTATTTTTTTATTTATTAAAATATAACAAAATATCAAAAATTGTTTGAGTATAAAATTAATAATTATTTTACGGTGAATATCTAATGTTCTAAAAGATTTGAACTATAAATGCTCATAAACAATCATATGTATAATTTTCATATCTTATAAGATACACTTATAGGTATAACACAAGATATATATTTTTGATATTTTTTTATTGAAAAATATACAGCTTATGAGAAGCATTGTATTATGTTTTAAGCATTTCTACTTAGCGAAAATTTTTTTTAACATTTTACTAGAAAACAAAAACTAAAAATTTCTTATAAAAAAGCTTAACAATTTTAAAAAATTTTCTGTAAGTAAAAATAATACATAAATATTCGGTGAAAAATTTCAAGTATATAATATGGTTATTTTCTTTTTTGAGTTACAACAAAAAAACAATATTGATTTTGTCTAAAATTCGATTTAGGTAAAAATCATAGGTTTTCCTTGCTTACCAATTTTTACTGTCTCAAAAAGTGTTAACATGCACTAAAAAACAATTTAAAATTAAAAAATATATATACGTGCATCATTGTAAAATCGATACATTGCTCTGTTCAGAATCTAAAATACCGGAATATTAATGAAAGGCTTATTTCTGAAAAAATCTATTTAAAATAATATAACAAAAACACCGATTAATCTGTCCCCGTTCAGAATCGTTTTTTGTATGCAATATTTTATAATTAAATTTATAGTTAATACATACATTATATATTATCTAACTCAATGAAAAATATGTGTATATATTACTCATATTATACAGCACAGAAATTAATAAGTTTACAAATTGGTTTATTTAAGTACATGTAAAATTATATTATATAATGTATAACTACAAAAATATTATTTGAAAACCTATTTGTTTCTTGAGTTTTAAAAAACAATAAATTGTAAACTATACCCAGTAATATTATTACTAAAATATTAATTTTTGAATTACTCGTTGCCCATTAATCATTAGGTACTCATTAATAATATTTAAAACAAGATACTTAATACTACATATTATTACTTTAATGTATGTCATTATAATAATAATAGTAATTACAAACATTTAATGTTTTAGATCCATGTGCATTTTTTTTAATTGTTATAATTTACTTATCATTAGTGTAGAAATATAATAAATGTATTAGAATATTAGATTGAGTATAAATTAATATAATTAATTAAAATGCTAGCTTTGTGTTATTACTTTTAATATTTGGTAGGTATAATAAGAGTATTTAATCTTAACATTTTAAATGTAAAATAACTATTATAATAAATAAGTAAAAATTTAATTTAATATAAAGTTTAAGCAAAAGCGTGTGGACAAAATTAAGTTCAATAAATATTTATATTAAACATTTTAAAGCTATAAAAATCAATTTATATGTTTACGTAATTTGTCATTTAAAATTATTTAATATTTTTAATTAAAAAAAAGTAATGAATAAATTACAGTTGCATTTCAGAAAGTAAAAAGTATTAAGTATAATACATCTGATGGATGATTATAAATAATTAATTAATTAAATGTTTATATAGGTATCTGAAGTTTATAATTGTTTTGTAAGTATGTAATGTAATATATACAACACCGTATTGATTCTTGAAAACTTTGTAGGTAACTGATAAAACAGCAAATAAACAAATTGTGTTACTATTGTTGTTTAAATTTTATTACTCAAGGAGTATAAATAATGATCTATACTTAAGTGCCTAGATGGTTGTATCGAGTCCATGTGGGATGTTTATTTACACAAATCCATTTGTTAAAAAGAGAAATTCTTTTAACTTAATTATTGATTCATTACATAATACTAAAATGATAAATAGTAATACCAAACCTTTTTTTCTTCGAGGAAAAATAGATTTTTATTTGTCTTGAGTATTTTGGATTTAAACTTACCTGAAACACAAAAACATAAAACTAATAAATAATAACATTCAAATTTTAAGATACAATTAAAAATATATAAAAATATAAATATATTAAACTTAGATTGCGAGATTATAAATTAAATCCTATTATAAATAATTGTACAATAAAAATAAAATACTTAATACAATTGATTGAAAAATAAATACTTATAGTTAAAGTAATTAAGAATTAATATAAACTTATGAGTAAATCAAAATAATGTATTTTGTACATAAGTATTAATAGCTTGAATAATTGCATTCTTTAAAAATAATAAATACTATAATATTATCATAAGTATCATAATATAAGTATAATCTGTAAAATTCAAATGACGTTTAACCAGTTGTAAAGAGATTTGTGTAATAATTCGAAATTAACCAAAAAAATAGCCTACTTGGAAGTTTGGGTATATTATATTAATATAAAAGTATAATAAAAATAGGCACATTTTTATTGCGTAATTAAATAAGTTTGGCATTAAAATTTAAAATGTTATTAAAAGATTTTTTGTGGGGTCGAAATTCGTTGAGGTGATTATTACCATTGAAAATAAACATAAATTATATAACTTCAGAAAATTTAAACCCCTTAAAATATGTAAATTCTTATGTATATTTATGTATTATATATGTATAAAACTTATTTTATTTGGAGAGAACCAGTAAATATTTATAAATTCTATACATAAAAACTAATATGATTATCTGTTTCTTACAATAATTAATAATCAAAGTTGAAAAACGAAAAATTCATGTTTAGTTAACATGTAGCTACTAGATATTACCTAACTTTTTTTATATTGGTTTCACGCACCGGTTTAGCATGCCTATTAAACATTTTTTTCTTCAAAGATACAACGGTAAATATTGTGGGTATTGGAAGATATTATAAATATATTGTCACAGTAATATTTTTTATTATTTTTTAAATTGCTTTTATTTTTAGTGTAAATTACAATAATAATAATAATATATTTATGATAACTTATATTGTGGAAACCAATTTTTCTAATCCCGATTCTGAATGAAAGAGATAATATTGAAAATAAGCAGTTCAAGTCTTTATGTTATATCATAATATGATTATTTAATTAATATAAACAGCCAAATTTTTCCATATATTTGTAATAAATTATCTATGATTAATATTGTTATAGTAATATGAAATAAAATATAAGTATATTTATAATGTAGTATAATATTTATTAAATGTATCTACAATCTACATGATTTATTTTGCTAATGACTATATACAATTTTATACCTAACGCAAGCGTTTAAAATCATCCAATAACATCGTACAATATTTACTTTTAATGACATTCTACTATGATAGGAATTTAATTATGAAGATGACACTGCACACGCATTAGAAAATAAATTAAGAAATAATTGAAAATGATACAATTGGATGAGATTTAAAATTACAATGTATAGTTTATTTTGATTTCATTAAAATTCAACAAAACCCAACCAAAAGGAAGCTAATCAGCGTAGAATAAATATTTTATGACAGACAATAAATGTTTTACGTTGAAAATGTGATTTTAATTTCAGGGTGTAAGTTTATCAAACCAAAGAGCACTTCAAGAACCACTTAAACCAGACTTTCCGAGGAGTACATTTAATCTTCATTCATTTACTTTATTTTATGATTCCTTTATATAGTTATATTTAACGACCAAAACTTTTACCCGACATTATAGCAATTTTCCGTGTACATAAAACGCCTGGAAACGTTTTAATTTTCGGTATTTAATTACATTCAGTCATCAGTCAAAGAAAGTTAAGAAATTATGTCCATACTATTGTATGTATGTATTACTATTGTGATTGAAATATCATATTGTATATAATTTAGTATACACGCAGTTGACAAAGAAATCAATTGCATTTTTTTAAAACTCATTTCACGACTTGCTTTCATTACAATGTGATGTGTTAAACTTGTATTGAATATAGAAATTATATTTTAAATACGAAAACCTAGAAATTAATAACACGTATATAAGAAAAAAAAATAGACACCTAATATACTTGTTTAAATTCTTTAATAGAAGCTAAAATTGAAGTGTAATTTATTTAAATATTAACAGAACCTGTGAAAGTTTTAATCAAAATTTTGTAACACACTCCAGATATTTTAAATCCAGTTTTTTAAACTATCTAATGATTATTTTATGCTCATTAAAAGTATTCAAAGTTATCTAATTTATATAAGCATAAAAAAATGATACGTTATAGAACATACGTAATAATTGTAATAAATAAATACACTCGATTTGTTCAAAAACGTGATGGATATATTATAAATAATATTATTTTGTTAAGTTTAAAGCTCTACGTTTTAGTCAAAACGTGTTATTAACCAACAAACAGTGATTTATGTTTCTACAATATGTCATAATCGCATGATATCGATTTAAAAATGTATTGGACTAAAAAAAAAAAAATTTAGTAGAAAATAAAATTCCTATCAATAAAACATGAGCCTCTCGGAATGAAAAATAGTTACAAAAAAGAACGATACATGCGTAAATGCATACTGCGGATGTAAAACCAACTTCAGAGTAATAAAAAAACAATACAACATTTTTAAATTATAACAATATGAATACAATTACTGATTCAGTGGAATAAATTAAAAAAAAAATAACGTGTCTATGGATTATACAGTAAAGTAAGCAGCAAATAACAATAAAAATATAAATATTATGTCGGAGCATGTGGAAAGCATCATGAAGACTGTGTCCTAATCCAAACGATGTAAGAAGAATATGATGGAAAATATCAAATTTTGCATTCAAAAACATCAATAATTTGTAATTTATAGTACCTACATATATATGAATTACAAAATAAACGTAAAAGATGCATGTATAATTGAATAATGAACTGTAAAATATTAAATTAAATTTAGACTTTTTTTAAATATTTTGTAAGTAAATTAATACAATGTATACATACGGTGTAATTTTTTTAAGCGTGTAATTATTATTTCGAAAACAATTAATTTTAGACGAACTCTTTTATATTCTAAAATTTAAGTTACCTACATTTTTCTATTATTTTTTAATACCTTATTTTTTTAATCTTTTAGAATAGCTGGATTAATCAGTATTAAATTCTAATTTTTAAATGGAACTCATCGTATATTTATAATTTTATTATCTGAAGTAAAATAAATATCTGTTGTCATGATTAAATAGATGTAGTTTTATATTTAGTCTTCAGTCTTTACGGTTAAAAGTCTTTAAAATGAAGTAAATACTATAAGAATACGTTTTCATTAAACATTTAACCTTTGATAAATAAATAGAAAATAAAATTATTATCATTATTTTTTAAATTAGATTAATTAAATATTTTTTAAAATAATAATGCAATATGTGCAATATTTATATCATGTTATTTTAAATGTACTTCAGTAGTTTTAAGAGATTTTACATTTTTTGAAGAATTTTTATTTTTATTTTTATTTTATTTTTTGTTCACAATAAGCTCGTTGTATTTTAGAAATTATTTAAAATAACCTACTTTATTAAAGGGAAATTTTGTTAAGGGCGTGTTTGAATAAAAGTAGATAAATCAAACAACTGTCTAACAACCATTTTTTTCATTAACTTCTCTTTTTTTTTTTATGATTGATCAATATTTCAGATTATTGGCCAAGTTTCAAAAAATAATTTGAGCAAGTTAAAAAGAAAAAAATACAGAAAAGAAAAAACCAACAGTAATTAATACTATATAGATTAATTAAGCAAAAAATATATTTTTTTTTTAAAAAAAAGAAAAAGAATGAAAAGAATCCAAAGTTTCAAAGGCATGCAATAGAAATATGTAAATTTATGCGATAATAAGCTGATGAGTGGTGTGCGGGAGGGACGAAACGAAAACTCCATGTGCTGTTCCGGTTATTGCAATGGGAATCAAGGTGTAATGCTCTGGATTTCCCATCATCCACACGGTTCACTTAATTGCTTGGTCCCTATCCGCAACATTAAGCATCTGGAATAAAATACACTATCACCACCCTTTCTTCGTTCTCAGTTTTTATCGGTCCTCCCCTGGATATAAAAATCCATTTAATTCACGACCTCAATTTATAAACACACCCTCGACGGCAAGGGAAAAAAATAAATGAAGATGGTCCGTTTCATTAAGCATGGGAGTTATATATTTCGACATCATTAAAAAAAATAGAAAAAAGAGAGTGAACGTACTCATATACTTCTGTGTATTTATAGAAGAGAAGAAAAAATGATATGGGCGAGAAGTGACAAAAAATGAGATACGAGTGAGTTGAATAACACAATAAATCTCTGACCACTCAGGGAAAAATGAATTATTTTCTTACTCTATCTAATAGTGTTACATCTTATTTCTTATTCCATACCCACTATGATATTATTGCGGATAAGGAAATTTCAAATTTGTATTTATTGGTTTTAACACATACTTACTGAACTGTATTAACCATAAATAAAATAAATATTTTAAAATTCAATTCATCATCTAAGTTAAAAAAAAAAATACGAAGTTTAGACAAACAGACGCAAGTTTAGATAATATTATTTATGTATATAAACGTACCGAAAAGCGTGAAAAAAAACACATACATTTTTGTATCAATCAAAGTGTAAAAGATAGACAAATCCAATTATAATATAAAACAACCTTTTTTCGAGTATTGTATCTAAAACAATAGCTGTCCATTCTTCGTATTGCAGCGACAGCGGATTTTGTGCACCCCAATAGGTTTTTTAATTAAATATTGCAATCAATGGATACACAGATTATTCATTTATTTTTATTTTTATTTTATTTTTTAAATAAAAATAATAATAAATACAATTTACAGGTTAAATTCAAGTATTTGTATACAATAATAAACGAAGAATACCGGATAAAAAAAATATATATTTAATTTGAACTTGAATAAATAATAATAGAGAAAATGTGATTTTATCATTTAAGTAAATAAACGACAATCTTCCATGTATATTATGTACAGTGTGTCAAAAATGAAATGTTATAGTAAAATGTTGTTTTAAACAGGGTTTGCTTTTTTTTTCATTAAAGCCGCGAGCACATTATTATTTACATATTTTCGACCCAAGTAATCAGCTTTGTTGGAATTTGTAAGCGTATGCCATTCATTCAATTATTTTTTTTAGTAAATTTACATAGTTATAGTTTCCTAATTTATTTTTTACACCATTAAATTACAGGTACTCATGACTTAATACACGAGTATAATATTTATCATTAGCAGAGCATAAATGTAAAATTGCAAAAAAAAAACTTAAGTCGTTTTGAAAATACCATTAAATAAAAAATTAAATTATAATATGCTATGACCATAAAAAATGTATCTTGCATTCAGTTAATAATCAGAATCACTCGGTCATAATTAATTATATTTCTATGCTACTTTTATTTTGAGTATTTAAATATAATTCAGAGTAGTAATATAATTTTCAATATAAAAATATTGTGTAAATATGTCTATATTATTATAACAGTTTTTAGAACTAGTGGTTAGCTACAATTGATTAACATCAGATAATAAATTAATTAAAAACCACCCGATGCAGATAATAAAATAAAATTATCATACAAAAACAATGGAAACCTCGTTATAAATAGGTATATATGATTAGAATATAATATAGCGCCCTTGCTTTTCCGATGTAGTAATAATTTAATGCCAATTTAAGGTGTTTGAAATAATGGAATATAGATGGGAAATTAGCACTTAGTTTTGTGACGGCGGCGATCAATTAATGAAAGCAAATAATGTAATAATTTAGTAGTTACTCTGATTTTTAATTAAGTTATCATTATAAAAACTTAATGTCATTTGATATCTTTGTTATTGTTTAGACAATTAAATTATAAACATAAATATTCTTTGCTGGTAGTTTATAATACTAAATAATTTATACAATTTATTATGGTGTTGTTATTTTATTATCAAATGTATTTATAAAGTGAAAAACATTGTAATACCTACCCACAACATTGTTATATCGTAAAATATAAGATAAATTTGTAAATCTATTTTTGTTTTTTTTTATCTTAAACTTGTGTTGTGTACGGTTTGTAACATGAGTTGGCCGTTAAAGTGTCATATTTTGTAAAAATTTAAATAATTATTTCTAGTAGGTAATTAATTTTTAAATAAATTTAAGTAAAGTGGTTAAAATAATTTGTTAAAAATATAATTTATAATATTTACATTAATATTAAAAAAAAATAGTATTGAATATATATATATATATATATATTTTTTTTTTTGTAGAATTCAATGAATTTAATTTATATTATTCAACCGGCATAATCATAATTAAACTATGAAGGAATTGTAGGTATAGTATATAGACTATTATATAGAATCAAGATAATGGAAATTTAGCGTTTATTTAATAAATTACTTAAATTATTTTTAATATTATGATAAAAAATATGTTTGTTATGCACATGAATATTTGTTTTTTAAAATTGTATTATTTTTGAATTTATTTTTCGCAACTAAAGGTTATATTATTATCAACGCCCGTAAAATTATCTGAATTTTATCCCCTTCGTATGTAGGTGTATAACAATAAAGTGTATGTATACAAGCAATATAATTTGTCGTCACAGCAGGTTTTTACATAAAACTACAATCTCTTGCTGCCGTTGGCTATAACAAGTAAAACATGTAAACGAATATCTTATCAAGCTAAATGTCGTACTGGAAGAAGTAGTAAATATTTATTGTAATATTCATAGAAATGAATAACTTCCAAAACTTTGTACGATTTTACTTGTATCTGACGAAATTTTTGGATTTCAATTTTTAAGGTTTTAAAGACAATCTATTTAATTATATTTAATTACTTTGATTTAAATAAAATTAAATATTAAAATGATCTTATAAAATAAAAATAAATTATTATGCATCTACCAGTATTTGTATTTTCTACATTAATAATTTGCAATAATTTATTTTACATAGAAATATAAACTTATAGCAGATATCTAATAAGTAAATTTAAAATAACAAACAAAAAATTAAAATCTATTGGCGTTGGAAATTTATTTAGTTTTAATAAATAACAATCTACATTGTTAGTAAATGATGGTGATTATAATAATTTGTTTAAAGATAGGTGTTTTATATTACTAATTGATAGGGTTTCCTAATAAACTAATATAAATTTAAAAAATATTAATCCATTATATTTTTAATATATATATATTTTAATATTTATATAAAAGAAACAATGATCTTGGGATCACTATATACCTACATTTTTTATTGTAATTTTAAATACTGAGCTGTTTAATAAAATAATAAAAAAAAAAAGCGGGTAAGTGAGTATCGCTCTGCTGTACATTAAGGGGTGGGATGGACCTCGGACTAGGGAAGGTTAAATTTGAATGCAATGATAGGTATCATTGTATACGAAAAACGATTCTGAACGGAGATGAATTGTCAGTCTAGGATATTATATAATACTTAAATATTGTAATATATTCTACTTTGAAACTAATTCAAACATTTAAGTAAAAGTTTCAAGATCTTACGTATAGTAATTTTTTAAAAATAACAAAAATCGAAAATTATTTATTAGTAAAAAGTTATTTTACACGTGTATTTTTAATTTCAAATTAAAATTAAAACTTTAAACACTCGTAAAATTTTTTAAATTGAACAATCCTCAAACTTTTTTATAATTGTTCTAAGCTTAATTTATGGACAGCATAGTATTAAATTTTCAAATCTTAGCTTTTGATAGTAAAATATTTATAAATTTTTAACTACCAAATAGTGAAAAATATTCATGATTTTGACGAATTTTTGTCAATATTTGAACTTCAAATGCTAATAAAAAAAAATTGTGCCTATGTATTTTTATAATTTTTGAATGAGAGTTAGAACAAGTTATGTGGACCCTTCTATTAAATTTTCAAGTAATTTGTCCCAGCTAATTTTTTTTTATCAACATTTATAAAAAAAAAAATTAAAAAAAATTGAAAATTTCAATTGTCTATAAATAGCTCAAAAAAAGTCAAAATGTTTTGAAAATAAAATCACGTAAAGGTAATGGCAATCTAAATAACAGGTAAAATTTTCAAGTATTTACGACTTATACTGTTTGAATAACAACAAATATCAAAAATCGTTTGAGGCTAAACCGTTATTTAACGCGGTATTGTAAAAATTTAAATTTCAAACACTCATAAAAATTTTTTGTCTGAATCCGGTTGAGTTTTTTTTACAGATAATTGAAGAAAAATGTATGGAGAACCTTGTATCAAATTTTCAAAACTTAGTTATAAAAGAAAACAATTTTACGAATTTTCAACCACAAAATTACTTGCCAATTTTCGCAATTTTGACGTATTTCGTATAAATTCGCACTTTAAGCACTTATTAAAAAAAATTGTGACTAACGATTTCGGATTTTTTTTTATCACTTTAAGAACAACTTATAAGAAACCTTGTATTAAATTTTCAAGATTTTCTGGCCGGCCAAAAAATTTTTATCGTTATTTAAAAAAAAAATACTAAAAAAAATTAAAAATTTCAATTGTCTATAAATAGCTCGAAAAAAGTCAAAATTCTTTGAAAATTTACCTATGTATGGAGAACGCTAATATAAACATTTGGTGAAAGTTTCAAGTATTTTCATCTATTAGTTTTTGAGTTATAGCAAAATAAAAAATTCGATTTTGTCGAAAACTGGTTGTGCGTAAAAAATCCCGTTTTTCCGTCATTTTTTTTATGTTTTTCCCGACTCATTTAAAAAATATTGAAAAATTTTAACTTTTGACCCCCCAAAGTACCAACTAGATCCGATTTCCTTTTCAAAGAGGGGCTGAAGTCCAAAATCGAAGCATTTTTACTGCTCCAAATGTTGTCGTCAGACACAAAAATAATAATAAAAAAAAAAAAACACACATCATTGTAAAATCAATACATTCATCACTCCGTTCAGAATCTAAAAACCATAATAATGCGCCTAGAAATGTTTTACTTTCGTTTAGATCACCTGCTTTATCTCAATCATTCTTGACTGATCTCCGCAAATCTTGGTTTTGTTACAATAAACGTGTGACGTGTTAGACACGAGCATTACAACAAACCATGACATATGTGAACTAATTTATTATACCAATTATAGCATTAACTGTTTGAATCATTTGAAAATGTTTATTACACAGATAATATTATGTACTTAAAACTATGCCATTGCTTTCCTGCGGTATGGTTTGATTTGACATAATTTGTTATAATAATAATAACACTATTTATATCGAAATACCCAGCATAATAAATACATATATGTAATAAAATATCAAGTTAGTATAATATAATCTGTTACTCTCTTTTCTATTGCATATTCAGAGAGTCATATAATTTCAATTAAAAAATAGGTTTTTACACCCTATTTATA
The DNA here is from genome assembly GCA_020882235.1 of Schizaphis graminum. Classification (NCBI taxonomy): domain Eukaryota; kingdom Metazoa; phylum Arthropoda; class Insecta; order Hemiptera; family Aphididae; genus Schizaphis; species Schizaphis graminum. The sequence goes on from CM037031.1 coordinate 40,221,249, forward strand.
CAGTCAGTTTTATGATTATCATTATAGTATCACATGTTTAATTACGACTTAGTACTGTATGCAATATGCATATTAATATTATTTACATAAAAAAAAAATATAATTGACGATATAAGTATACTACTAAGCGGTTGATAATTTGACAGTTATTTGAAAATAAGAGTTATAAGCATCCAAATATCGACTACTAAATTTCACTTGTAAACATAAAATATTATACCTAGTATATAAATAACCTACATAAGTAATTCGAAAAATTAAAAAATATCATTTTAGCATATTGACATATTTGCTATTCATGTTGCTATACATATTGTTTTGGATTTTAATAAAATTATGATCATAGTAATTTAAAATTTCATGGAAATATGCATTGCCATTAAGAATTTGTTTTAACCGAAGTTTTCGCATAACAAAGTTGAGTATAAAAAAAGCGTGTGTAACATTACTATAATATAAAAATTTTTACTAGTACCAAGAAAGATGAAGATAATATATATTTACATAATGGAATTGTTCCGCTTGACCCTTTTAATATCTATGGATATCAGGAATGTTGTTAGATTTTTCCAGATGAAAAGGAAGGGGCAAAAGTAGAATATAAAGGATTTAATGATATTTCTCGATATTAAATCTGATTAAATGTTCAAAGTGTCGCGAAAAAATGAAAATAGATTAATAAAATGAGTATTCTATATAGCTTTGAATAAAATATAAAAAATCCAATAGACTTTAGAGAAGCCAATTGAATAAAAATATATTTAACGAAAATATGTTGAGGAGGAAAGATGTTCGTAGATTTAAAAAAAAAACTTTTGGGATCAAACTTTTTTTTTTTTAAAAAACACCGATACAAAATAAAAAGTCAATTTACAAACTTCATCCATACCACGTACTTTATTCTTATGTAATACTAAAATAAAACTTTTTGTTTTAGATCCTTTTTTTGGCATTTGTTTAAATTGTATGATGATTCTTTATTACCTGACAGTGTCCATTTCTTAAAAAAAAAAAACTATAAATATTGCTTCGAAACAAAGTCAACAATTAATTTTTGAAATTCCATCATATAAAAATGAGAAAATGAGCGTAATATGTCATACATTTTTTATTTTATTTCTGCTTAAAAAAAAACTCTAAAAATGAGTTTTATTAATATTTTCAATCTATATAAGTAGATAGATTAAGCTTTCCTCTTTATATACCTACTTTTACAATAACTTATCATTGAATTTAAATTCAACATATTAATTTTAGGTATACTCTAAACCAACTATATATCATGGTGATAATCTACATAATGGTAATTAGTGATTACCGTTAATTGTTGTATAATTGAATTTTGTTACATTAGGGTTTTATACATAATTATTTCATGAATGTAATTTACTTTTTTTTAATATACTCAAATGTATTATCAGTTTTAATGGATTGAAGTTCACCGTATTACAGTTAACCTAACACAATTAAAACAATCTTAAAGTTCACCCCATACAGTAATAGTAAGTAATATATTATGAATAAACAATATTTATAGTTGTAGATTAAAATAATTTAGATATGTAACTATTGTAGGTTAATTAGGTGATTCTTGTCGAACTATATAATTTACAGTATTCTCGGAGTTCTGATTATAATAGTTTTAGGAAATAATATAACTATTGTTGTATAGTAATAGTGTAGGTATCTACCTAATATAAATTGCAATTTGTTATTATACCATACAGTTAAAAATATATATAGTTACCACGGTATGAAATGTATATTTTTTAAACTTTTTAGTTCTCAAAATTGTAATAAAAATATTTAAAAATTAGATTTGATGAAATATCGTTATGAAGTTTGCTTATGTATTCAAAATAAAATAAACTGTCAAAAATGACTTTAGTTTTCTTTAAAAACAGTAATTCTGCATTCAACGAAAGTGAGGTAATTCCCTAGATCGTCGTAAACTTGCCTTAAATATTGTATATACAACAGAATTAGTATTTAGTTAATTTTATTTTGAGGTTTTTCGTTTTTATTACTTTTGAAAACAAGCGCGACTTAATTTAAACTATATTATTTATGCATGATATAAAATTTAAAATACATTTGAGGCAAGCAAAAACAAACAATCATGATAACCGTGGCAATAAGATACTAGAAAAATATTATTATTCGAAATTATTTACCTACTTAAATAAAAAAACGAAACTATGGATAATACAGTACAAAATAAATATAAGATGATAAACTCGTTTAGATAACAATTATTGTTATATATTATATGTGTATATCATAGTAAATGATGAATGTTAGTTCACACTCGATTTGAGAACATACCAATTAAGTTTATAAGTATTTAAGTGCCACTGGATCATTTAATTTAATGTAAAGTATTTTTTTTATAAATCCTACATAAGAGATACTAATGCTTTATTTTCTATAAAATTGGTGTAAAAGCTGAATAATAAATAAAAATCAAAGTCGATATTAAGATTATTCATAAGGGAGTTTCCAGTTAAAATTATATAGTTTATTGTATAATTGGATAATAATGAATTAGTTGTATTCAAATCATAGTATGACTCAATCGTATTATTATAATAAATATGTTAAATTTTCTTGTAATTTATTTACGTATATTAGCTAATAAAATTACGAATTTAGACAATAAGATCGTATTATCAGCTAGTAAATGCATTTCTGCATATTAAATTGAATAAATATTTATTTATATTGTATAATTGAATAATCATTTTTATTCAAGTATGACAAAAATAATTTTAAAATAGGTTAAACTTATCTTCAAAAATATTTTATCGATTTTCATTCACTATATTCTTGTAAGAAAGATAGCTAGATAGTAAGGTAGGTTAGAAATTGACTATAATTAGTACATGCCTATGGGCTAAAAATAAGAGAATGCGTTAGAATTTAAAATTGTTTATATTTATAGAAAATGTTGCATGTGGTATATAGTGTGAATAATCTATAGTATTTAGAGATATATTTTGCTCTAGGTTGTAAATAATTCTTAAAAAATTCTTATATGGTCCAATTTTTAAAATATTTTAAATTATACATGATAAATCATGATATATTAAGTAGAATAATTTCAAAATAGGTTTCATCAAAATAAAATAAAATCAATACCAATAATTCATACCAATTATTGATTTATAAATATCAAAAAAAAACATTATATTTCCAAAATAGTATCCCATATAGTTATAAATGTATATATAATACGCATATTTATCACTATAATGGTAAATAAACTTGTTTATATATATGAAAAAAAAAGTATCAAGATATACGTTCAAAGGATTTATTCTTTAATACTACGTGCTAACTGTATATTATTATATAAAACTTAAAAAAAACTAACTGAAAAGTATAGTTTATTATGTCTTATGTTATCAGCGCCGGATTGAGAGTTTTTGGCCCACCGAGATTTTATATTTCTATCGGCTCACCCCCCCCCCCCCTCCACCCGAAATCACCTATGGTCCAAAAAAATAATAAGTATACTAGAATTAAATAACATAATAGTAAAAATGAACACATATATTATACATAATATATATATATAAACTTTATAATTTACTTTTTACCTTCAGTAGGTCGCGCGGTTATGAGTACCTATTCCATCGCGCGGGGTAAAAATTTTCCTTGATTAAACATAATATATTTTTCTTTAATATTTATTTATTTTAAATTTAATTTTTATTGTATATAACAAAAAAATAATACGAAATATAATTAATAGTTATTATAAAATGGTATTTGGATCTATATTTTACTATACCACTATCTAGAAATACTAGAATACTTTTGTCCAAAAATAATAACGGCCCAAATTTTACGCGGCCCACCGAGATTTTCTCGGTAGCTCGCCGGTTCAATCCGGGCCTGTATGTTATAAGTTTATAACGCTTAATTATAGAAAATGCTTATTGCATGTATGATACACAAAATGAATGAAAGACGTGGTTCATAAGATGCCACTGAAATTTTTAGATTATTCAAAATATTAAATGTTGTATATCATAATGTGAACATCAAACTATTAGTACACCCACAATTATAACAATTATTGATGATTTTGATATTTTAAAAATGTACTCACTTAAATCATCAAGACTGGTTTATTTTTTATTTTTCATTTTTCAGTATACAGTATTAAATTATAATCATACAATACTATGAAATAATAATAATAATTATAATAATGAAGTTAATGCTAACAATATTTACTTATTAATTAAACTCAATACGGCACGTTATAATTAAATTCCGTTTTAAATTGAAAATCGTACCTATATCTATATTATTGCATTTGCATCTAAAATATTATTGAAATATTTTTTGTAAGCTAAAAATGAATAATCAAGTTAACTTATAGCCATAATAATAATAACTATTACGTCTTCAAAGGTAATACTTAAATCGAATTCATCCGCATTAAACATATCATTGAATAATAATATCTATCTAAGAGTATATTATAATATATATATTGTTATTTATTTATTTGTTAGCATACCGTAGTAAATTATTTTTAAAAGTTATTCGAACATTTATTAATTCTGGTAGAAGTTCTAAGAATTTTAGTATTAATATACGATTATTTATTTATTAAAACATTAATAAGTTTGATGGTTTGATCTTTATACTGACACATATCGTTAAATATTCTTATCAAATCATTCAGAATTGAAATCGTATACGCGTATAAAAATAATTAATTATTTACACACTAATATAAATAATAAAAAAATATTAAATGACTATGTTATGAAATTTTCTAAAAATATATATAAATTTCGTATAAAAATAAAACACTCTTAGCATTAATACCATATTATATTACACGGTTAATAATACGTACTGTATAGTTAAATGTAATGACAATATTATTATTACATTTAATAGAAAGATTGGCTAAAAATTAAATTTAAAATCAATTATTCATAATATACCTCAATATAGATTGTGATACGAAGGATGTTAAGAACTGTGGACAAGAAATATGTTTCATTTATAATAATTTATTATGAAAGTCATAGCCGCTGTTATTTTTTTTTAAATGTATTATTTTTTTAACCAACGCCGAATAATGGTAAAGTAAATGCTGATATAATTTAAAGTCTGATGGGACACTATTTACGTTTAGAATATTTAGACACATATAAACATTAGCCAGTGTTTATAACATTGTATTCAAACAATAACCTCCATTAATAATTTTACTATATCAGAACAATACAAGTTTAGGAATTAATTATAAATTATTGAACGACTAAGTACATGATTAGAGACGGGCGATCGGTTACTGTACGTACATTTTACCAATGTATTATTTTTAATCAATACAATTTTAAACCGTTAGGATTGGTTCACAAGTACAGGTAAACTTTTAACATAAGATCATTTATAGGTTAATTATTATAATATTGAAACGTGCAAATGTTAATAATTTTGAATCTAATGATTTTAATTTTTATAAATATAATATACTAAGTATAGTGTTTAGTATTTACTTTATTTGCAAACAAATATATACATTATCATGTATCGCGTAAGTGGAAGTCAATAAAAATATTATTATTTATTCCAATTTATTCCAATGCGATTATAAATAAAAGAAATAAAGATATTTCAAAGTTTAAAATATGTACAGAAACCCAGCTATATGCCTATATGATGTAAGGATTTCCGTTTAGCAAATAATAAATAAAAGATGTTATTTTCAATATTTCTTAAAAATAATAATACTATATAAATATGACCTGCATGCGTCGGGTAGCGTGCAGGCATATGGACAAACACAATAATTGTATTACAATACATAAACGTGTAGGTGGTGTTTGATTGAGAGTTGTTTTTTTAAACAAATTAGATAATTTGTGAATATTTTTTAGCAAGCAACAAATATATATGAAATTAATTTATAGACATACGCGACATAACTACACGGCAGAAAATGCACGTAGGTACTTATAACAACGTCACAATGGAACAACCCTTACATTTATTTATAACGTAGTTAAGTTTTTATATTGAAAACGTTATCGAGTTATTGAATTAGTTATAAAATTATTAGAAACCATTCGATATTTGACGTTGAATGAATTGTAATGAAAAATAAATAGGTAAATCTAATAATTCTGTACTGGTATTTTACCCACAAAAAGTATAATCAATAATCGCCCATTATCAACCGTTTTTTATTTTCAATTTTTCATAATTTTTTTTCATTTATTTGTTGTTACCATATTATGATAGTAACATTATTGACCTTACATTTCCTATTACATATTACATAATAACACTATAGTATTTTATATTTAAACCTATCTTTACAATTTAACATGACTAATACAAACTGATAAATATGTGTATTACATAATATATAAATAAAAAATAAATATACAATATATAATATTTTATAATTAAATATACATTATAATAATGTAGTAAATAAAGTTTGAGAAAAAATACACTTTCTTATAAAACTTGACAAAAAAAGTTAAAAGTTATTTTATAAATACATATACCCAGTGAAAGGTAACGTTTTGAACAGTTATAATTCAACAAAACATTATAAACACGCATTTTTCTTAAATCAAGTTGAAATAATTTTATCATGTTTTATTTTCCTTATTTTGTTTACAGCGATCAATTTTATTACAAGTATATGCACAAATTAATCTATTTTTGAATATCAGCAAAATGTTAAAAATGAATGGAAATCTCAATTTAAAAATGAATATCACATAGGTATTTATAAAGAACAACATATTCACATATTTTCTATGCAAATATCATCTGTAAGAACTAATAGAAGATTCATAGCTATACCAAATTATTGTTCATAGAGATTTAACTTTCGGACTTTGGATTATAAAGTTTAAAGTCTACCAAGTTTCTATATTTTGTGTTCAGACACCATACCTTATACCCAAATTTAATTGGGTTCCCGTGAATGAATGCTTATGCAACGGCGTTACAAAAAATATTTAACTTTTTTTTTTGCATGCAAGATTGAGGAATAAAATTCTTAATACAATATTTTTCAGCATGTCAAAAACTGGGCGTATTTTCTACGTCAAATAGTCAAATACATTTGGTAACGTAAATATATGGTTAATTGTCAAATTTATCGCGTGTACACTGTACACATGGGTTGCAATATTATATACATATAAATGTAAAATAATTGTAATACTTTAAAAAAAAAAATCAGCTATTTACATTAAAGAACAAAAATAATTTGCATTTTATTTACAAATTATGAGTAATACACCAGTATAATACTATAACATAATATTATAAATATATTGTAGTAGCAAAAAATTGTTGACATATTTTAGAATTATTTCTCTCTGACCTTATTTGTTCTGTTTGCGACAAGTAATTCGAAACATTTTAAGAAGATTTAATTTTTTTCTTTTTGTGGCATTAAATAAAATACCAAATACTCAGGTAAATAAAATGATTTTAAAATTGAATTAAATATATATTCTATCATTCTTCGACCACATTATTTGTTTTAAATAATTTATTTAAAGCTGTTACAAAAAAATTCAAAATTGTTATTAAAATCATATATTCGTTCATATCCTAATCAACATAATTTAATAGTAAAAGCAGAATATTATAAAAAGATAACGACATTTTTGGTAAGGGTAGTAAGTTTGTAACGTGCCTATTTATTTATAAATTAGTACCAGATATAGCTACATGTGCCTACATCTATTTATGACACATAAACACTTAGGTATATTAAATATTCTTGAATAAAATAAATCACCAATTACTATTTTAATAGGTAACTCATTAGTTCTTAGACATTTTTGCAATTATTTATACAATATTTCTTATTGTGTTTAAATATTTTTAATTCACAGTGACCAAATTTAGGCAAACTGTTACAAATATTACGAATTATACAGTTAAAATGATATTAAACAAAATATGTAATACTTTTAGAATTAGACATCGCTATATTTTTGAAAAACTTGTCAAATGTTGAAAATGGAGCATCAAATATTATTATAGACTTTAGTAAAATACATGATGGTTTTCGGATGGCCTTCTTAAATGTCTATAACATAGATTCTATGTATTTGTACATAAATACAGTTTAAAACCATATTTTGTTGAACTTATTTATCGTCTGCTTAAAACTAGTGTTCAATGTTCATGCGTATGAAATGGTCGTTTCTATGCACTATTTAATTTATCATTCACTTCTAGCTATAGTTTAAAAAATAAAACTATTTGGGGACAATAGGAAATAAACAAGGACTCGTCATCAAACGTCCAGATCAATCGCGTTATGTTACTATTGCTACATTAAGTATTTTAATAGGTAAACAATGTTTACTAAACATAATATACACACACATATATATATATTATATTTTATATACATATATATTATATTTTATATATATATATTATATTTTATATATATATATCATAATAACAATAAGTTTACTATTTTAACGCAGGTTGCATAAACAATCACTAAACATTTAATGAATTAATAGTGATATAATGGTCACTTAAACATGATTTAGTGGTAGCCATTCAATTTTAGAGAAGCATTAAATGTGCAACCCTACATAAGGATTCCAAATATTTCCAAAATTCAGTGTAGACTCTAGGAATATAAATACTAATTAAATATAAAAATAAAATGTTGTCCACAATTGCCTATCTGAGAATAGCTCCACTCCTAGGAGTCTCCACCACATAACCTCGCTTAATCAAGTTCTTATTTTATTTATTTTTTTTAGCTTTGTTTATTGAAATTAATTCTAGTTTTACATTTTAATTAATAAAGATGGTATAATATTATAAGGGAAACGAGGGGATATCAATCAATCATTCCCCACAAAATACAGTATTTTCTGTACGTCACAATATTATTATATCATATTATGATGTACTCACCTATTTTCTATCCAAGCAATGGATGTGTGTGCGTGTGTGTTTTTAGCATGATCAGAGGACTACAGAGCATTACGTCGTCGTTATGCAATACACACGTCATTACCCTATCTGCAGATCTACATCAACTATAATTCCACGATGTATATATTAATATATTATATTATATATAAATATTGTATCATGAAACAGCCGGAGATTGTAATAATATTAATTACTTGGTCACCGTCTCTTTGCCAGTCGTTAGAAAATATATATTCGCCGGCATCGCTGCTGCCGTTGTCTGCTCGAGGAAATTAGTCATCGGTGGCACCCTCCTATGATAGGCACCGAGCGCGATAGCAAACGGTTTATTGTATGAGGAGGGCGTAAATTGATGACGTAATAATTACAACCAAAAGGACACAGAATTTGTTCCGTTGCGTATTAATTTTAGGAACATCTAAGAACAACATATTAATGTACAACAGTGATAATTGTAACAAAATTATGCACCATACTACACCACGTTGGTTTAACTTTTTTTTTCATTAAACATTTGCTGATTTTTATTGTTCTCATGAATTTCTAAAAAAAAAAAAGTTTTAAGTGATACTTATTTATGATAATTGGTCTTAATTATTGTTATTTTTTTCCCAAATTTAACGTAATATAATCATATATTTATAGTTATATGTTATATGTTTATGTTTCCATTCATTATGGTTTTGTTAATAATATTATCATAAATTATAAATTATTATAAATTACCTATATAAATAATGGCAGTATTAAATATTTAAGTAAGTATTAATTAAATAAACAAATTAGTAAAATCAACACTAAGTAGTAATTTGTATTATATTATGTTAGAAGTACCAAAAGTTGACCGAATTTATTTGAAATAGAATAATGTTAATATTGGTTACAGAATACAGTATAATATATTATATTTGAACGAAGAAACGATATTAACTTTTTCAAATCTAATTAAAAAAAATAATAATATTAATAATACAACTATAAATTATCAAGAAACTCAGGTATTAACTATTTATTTATTAACTATTATCTATTTTCTTTAAAATTAAAAAAATCAAAAAAAGGTATTTTTACGAGAATAATTTTTCCAAAAAGCTTATAAAAAATTAAAAACGGTTGTCATATATATATTCGTACAAAAAAATATTATATTATAAATTACAAATACCTTGATTCCAGAGTGAAAAAAAGTGAAATAGTAAAGGTCGATTCAGTATACCTGCCTATACCTAACAATTATTTTCAACTATATTTTCAATTATATTTATCAACAAATTTTTAAATTTAATATATATTTGCACTAAATGATCAATATAAATATAATGTATGAACATGACAATACGAGTAAACACATATTATATAACTGTGTGGTCATATCATAAACTGCAATATGTCTACATTGCATACTTTTGTTAAATTTAAAAACCACACTCAGTTCAAGAAATCATCGATATTACTCTAAGTGGATGTGATATATATACCTTAAACCAATTTATATAGCACCCTCGGTATACTATGCAGTATTAACAATATAATAATATTATACTGTTCAAATGTACGAGAGTATAACAATTTAAGCTCGTTTCAAGTTGGATAAACTGTTCGTTAAGTAACCTGCTCCAGTCAGATGTTTGTTTACGCAACGTGACTTGAAACTTAATATAATAATATAAAGTCTGGTGTATATTATATACATGTGTGAATAATATTCATCGATAAAAATCGATTCAAATATATTTTAAATCCCATGTTCGTATTTAATAGCGGTAAGTATTTAAGATTACACGACTCTATTCCGGTGGTTAACATTGAACCATTATAATAATACTTATTGAACTGTACAGGATTTCATTCGATATTCCTGTAATATAATGTAGTACCTAAGCTAAATATAACTAGAGAGACCGTTTAATCATTTCTACAACGGTACACAGGTAACATTCTTAAAACAAATTACATACTTTATAAATATATGCACATGTTTAATGAGATGAAAAAATATGAGCAATGCGATTTCAAGTTTATTCGTATTTTTTATTCTTACAATCTATATATATATATATGTGTGTGTACATAATGTATTATTTATTTAATGGACTCAGTCCACTGGACTGTACATTTATTGTTATTAAATTGGTAGGATATACCGTTATTTCTATTCAAATACATTAACATAGACCTGTAAAATTAAAATTAAAGTTTTAATACTTTATACTCCGACCTACATAGATAATAGAACACAATATTACACCAATTATAAACTGCAGCGTATAATTATTAGATACTAAAGCTATACCAAAGGTTTCTTAATCCAAATAACCTACTTCTTCAATCTCACAAAATCATGATGACAAAAAGTCATACATTTTTTATTTACCTGATTGTTTCACTATAGTTCTTTTAATAACACTAGTGACAATGTATTTAACATGCTCTTAAATGATTCGATAATAACCTAGAAATCCCCTTTGCACTAATATATTGGAGTATACTATAGGTTTAGATCTATACATATAATGATATTTCTAATTTCGCCGTATTCAATAATGCATTAACGAATACTATCGGTCCTGATGGATTTACTTGCAAATCAACACCTTTGTTTCATATTGTATATAACCCACTGGTTGAAACAATTATAATTAAATCAATGATAATAATTAACTTATGACAAACGACTAACGTCGGTGATAACTAATGTCAGTTTATCAGACATAACTTCTCCTTCGTATTCTTCATCAATACATAATTGTTATCATAAACTTCGTTAATTATACTTTATAAGCATTGAAATTTCCACGAAAAAATGTCATTGAGTTAAGCACATCTGCAATGTAAACAAACAACTGTCGTCTACCATTAAATTATCAGGATAACAATAAGATCACAATATTACTTTGTTAATGAGTACATACTAAAGTTACAACTGATCTTATAAAGATTTCCATGACCAAACGTAATAATTTAATTATTAGTCAAATGAACACACTCACAACTTTTGTAATCAACAATCACATTTTATTAAATACTACAAAGACAATTATCCCAATCATACCCAAGACATCATAACCAATTGTAAATAATTTTTGATATTCAAGTAAAATAGTTTGCAAGCGCCGCTATAATAATCATTTTAGTGTGCCAAAAAATATTTATAATCTCACTCTTTAACAAGCCAGTTCGTCATATAGGTTCATTACTTCTGATATAAAGATCAACAAAAAATCTCTATATCCGTACATTGAATTAACATTATTAAAAAAAGTCTTCTACAATATTACATTAAAATTATTCAATCCATTCTCACCAGTCAACACTACATTTAATTCTCAAATTATTTCATAGCCAATAATAACCAGTTTAAGTAATATATATATATAATATATATTTAAACGTATCATTACCCAAATAAATTAATTTCAAATCTCACAAGATTAACATAACCAGATAACCAAGTTTTATGTTTAATGAGATATTGGTGCAGTGAATCTTACAAATACTAACTATAAAGCAACCTGAATAATTTATAACTTTAGTTGGTAAGATTCTATCATTAGTTTTCTTGTACGTCTGTTGTTTTTTTTTTTATTTTATTCTTATGTGTATAATCTGTATTGTATATTTCTGTTTTATGCATTTTTGCTAATTGTACTTTAGAATAGATTGCAAATATTCAATTAAAAAAAATATATATATATATAATAGATTTTTTAAGAAATTTAGTTACTTTTTTTTGTTTAACTTGTAATTTTTTCAAGTTAAAAAAATTAAAGTAACTTTAAACTTTACACACAACTTACATTTTTATATAATAAACTTAATAACTTGACTTACTAATTTAAAAAAAGAAGTTAACTTGTACCAGTCTTGGTAAAGTTCATAACTCATTAAAGATAATTTATTGAATAGTTTAGATCAGAGGTTCTCAATCTTTTCCTAATACAACTTATTTTGTCGATTTACAGCATACCTTACCTACTAATGAAGTAATGAGTAGGTAATAACCTTTTTTGAATCTTTTATGGTTTTATTGTTAATCGTTATCATCACGATTACATTTAGTCGTGTAGCATGGTTACTATACTATAGTAAAAGTTACAGATAACGATTAACGATCAATATTAAACTAAATTAGGACATTGAAGAAAAGTAATTCATATTAAATTATTTAGTTACAGAACATTACATACCCGTATTTATACATATAATAAAATATACTTTTTTTTAATATATATTTAAATACATTTCGGTAAACTAAATACTTTATAATATTCAATATTTGATAATATAAAAAGTATATGCAAAAAAAAGGAATAATATGTATTTAAATATACTTAACATGATTCATCAAAAATATAATTGTGTTTGGGAAAAACTGGTGCAGAATATGATGTAAAATATGCACCAATTGTCAAAACAATTTACGCTACAGGCTTGTAGTAGGGAGAGTTGTTTATTATTATATTGATATAAAGTAATAAACTCTAAATGCATTCATGTTAATACTAATAAAATTAGCCACAGTACTAGAGTAAAAACAATAGTCATCAATTTTAAATCTACTATATAATTAATTTTAAAGGTATTAGCAAAACATATGTAAAATATATATATATATATATATATTTAATAATATTTTAATCACAGTGACATAATAATATAATATCGTGATTTTATACGTGGAATTTTTTTATTTTCAAATATTAATATACACCGTCGTATTTTTAAATTTTAAAATTACTTTATAAATATGTGATAGGTATGTGTTCATTGAAAACGCACATTGGTCGTAATGATATATCTGAAAGTTAAGTCATTTTTAAGATATGTATAATAATAATATGTTATAAATATTAAACGTATAATATACGTCATATATAAGTACCTGCTATATTTATATATTATTATGAATCATAAAATGTAATATACTCATTCATTTTATTTTAAAATTGAAGGATATTACGTGTAAATAAAGAATTGTTTATTTTATTTACAACGACACAACAGTTCTACTGAAAAAAAATTATTAGACACACTAACTTAAGTATGCAATGTATGAATTTTGTGGACTTGGAAAAGGTATGAAAATTTGCTTAGATGTCAAAAATAAGGGGTGAAATATATATTTAAGATTAAATTACATTTTGTCATTAAATAAAAATATCAAATAAAAACAAAAATTATTTATCCTATATATAAAAATTGTAATCACTGAAAAATAAGTTGATAATTATAATTGCTGAAGTATTTTGAAAATTGTATTTATAAGATAAAAGTAGGTACACCATCAAGATTCGAGAGTGTCATAATCATAATATATTAATTAATTGTTGACGGTTTGTATTCCAATTACCAAGTGATTCTTCAAATAGAGTTTAATGTATCAAACGATTTTGCTATAATTTATATTTATCTACTCTATGAAATACTTCAAATACTAAACAGTGATGCGAATACTGATTTGATTAACTACCACTAATCAAAAAGAGTATCAACCAGTATTTAAACCTCACTCAAAGTATACGCTGCTTATACATTGTTTGATTGTCCTAATTGAGCCAATCAAACAAAACCAACATTGATAAATGTATATATTTTATATATATGTAAATTAGACACCATAACAAAATGTGTAATAAATACAAAATACAAAATATTATGAAGATGAAAATTTAATAAATCAAATTTATAAGAATCGTAGTTTTGTTTTTAATTGTATTCTTTAGACGTAAGTACAATTGATTTGTATTGAGTTTATTTTGGTAAAAATACATACGATTATTAGATACATACAACACATACTAATATAATAATAAATATGTCATGACGACATGACAATTTGAAATCGTAATTGACCGGGACACTGATGACTTAATAGTTGATATAGTTAAATATAAATCAAATCATGATTATATGCAGAGACAAAAGTAAAATGACTACAATATAACTAAAAACTCTACAATATTAAAAATTTAAAAGCGATCAAGAATGAAAATTCATATCATTTTTCAAAATGAACAGGTTCATATTAAAATATATTACACTAAATAAACCGTAGTTATTGTACGATCGGTTGTTAACAGACAAAAGATAAGAACCTAGTTTTTCTGGCGTATCTCGATATTGATCAAGTTGATTATGTATATACAGGTACCCGGCGGCCAAGAGCATTGATTTATTTTGCACAAAACGTAGCGGATGCTTGACTGTTAGCGACATGTATAAATACATTAAGCACTCAACACACGAGACAAAACCGCAAGCTTCGGGCTATTTTTAGTATCTCTTGTCGATCGACCTAACTGACGCAGGATAGAACTAGCACGCTTAAACGGTTGGTGAATATACTGGAATGATATCCATGCCTATTGAATATAATATTGGTATTTATACTGAATGAGGTTGGACCGTCCTTCAGATTTCTTTGCGCTCATTTATTAAATATTAACAACGTTATGCTGTAACCGAGAGGATTGCTCAATCAAATGCATACATGTATATCGTATATATATGAATAATATATCCGTTGACTGTTCACATCTCGCGATGGTTAGTCTGACTATTGGCAGTGGGCAAACAAGCAAGTTGAAAATCATGGTGGTTGTAAAGTATAGAATATTCTATCATGATGGAAATTTGGCACCAACCTGATCCACTGACTACAAAAAGAAAAACATTAATATAGATCGATGTCACATATTCATAGCCTTTCGAACGAACGCTCTCAGGTATTATCACAGAGCACAATACAGACGAGTCGTCGAATCATCGACCTGCGTCAAATCATTTAAGCGATACCGAAGAGAAATCACCGACCACTGTACAATTTACATGCGTTTGTGCGTGACCGTGCCAGGAATATTATATACGAATAACAACGTTAAGGCACATATTATATTACACGCGTTCATCAGATACAATTGTGTCAAAATTAGCAACAATTATTAGTTATTATATAAACTTTATGTAATAATGTAGTCCATTTTTGTGTATTTTCAATTGACACTGCATAGTGGTCCACAAACCAGAATGCGATTGATATTCAATCCGATCAATTTATACGGACTTTTCATTTTGAAAACAAATATTGAATATTTGTTTATCCATTAATGTATATTTTAATTTTAACACGATTTATATACTTTTAGGGTCCATATACATTTCATTTAAAATTGAATACTGCAATTACTATTATTGTTACTTATACATATAACAGATTGAAAATTTATGATTTTATATCAGTTATCGTAAATTAAAATTATAATGCTCGGAGATTGGTTTCATTATTTTATAGAACCCATATGCAATGATCAAATTGTATAGAAAACATGCATATAAGATGATAATTTATTTCTTTGGTATTATTTAAGAAAGTTTTGATTTCCTATTGTTGTGTTAATATTTATAAATTACATACATTTTAGATAGTAATACATACCAGTCTTCAGTTACACAAAATAATAAATGTTTTTCAAACTGCAGTAGAAAATTACTAATAATTTAAATAAATATTCACTTATGAGCGTTTGTATTACATGAGAATAATTATAATTTATTTGAAATAAACCACAGCTAGCGTTGATCTCTTGGATTAAATATGAATAAAAAAATGAAAATTTTTAACAAATTCATTTTCTAATACAAAATCCCTATGTTTAGTGAAATACACTTTAAAACGATATGGTGCGTTTCAATAACCTTAGCACGTGATTGACCTAGTTAAACAACCTGCAATTCTTAAAATCAACAAAGAGACACATTATTTATATATTATTTAATACTCATGTTATTTCTTATATCTATTACGCACCTACTTACTCTGAACCATTTTAACAATGACGTCTTAAGTACTCATAAACAATACAAGTATATACATATCAAAGTATCACAATATTAATCATCAGTAAACTGTGCTTAATTACATAATCTATTCTTTAAAATAAATGTTCAATTAAACCGTAATATTATTTCCCATTTTATAGTATACATCCAATAAAATAATATAAATAAATAAATAAATAATGAAGAATATTCGGTCCATTAACTGATTGTTTCTAGGAACCGCAATGAAATTGAAGTCCTTTTGGAAACGGGCGGTCACTAAATAAACCTTGAATTTGTGGTTTGAGAAAGTTTGTTTGCCTCTTGGGATCTTTTGTTTCTGTTTTCATGCTGAATTCTGTATTTTTTCATAAGCTATTTTTAGAAAACTACTTAATGAAAATTAGTTCTTTGACGATTCATATTGTAATAAATCGTTTAAGTTTAAAGAAAAGATTTCATATATATGTGTTTAGTATATACATTATATACTATCTCATTGTCAAATTATCCAATTGGAGTACACGAATTTTAACTTTAAAATGTACTGTAGATTTAAAGAAGCGTACAATTTTCGAAATAAGAATAATAGATTTAATAGAAGAGAAATTATTTATGAATAAAAAAATATCAAATAAATTCATTACATAGGAATAACTGTGTGATTACTTATTTAGGTACGCAACATAGTTTAAAATATAGTATATACTATTAGGTAGGTGTATTGTTTGAGAAAGCGTTAGATATATAAAAGAAGAGTAAATTATAGGGGTTAATATATTTTAATCATTTCAAAGCTATAATAATTAATAGAATATGGTATACAATTTGTAACATACTGAGAGTAAAATATACATCAAAGTTAACCATAATATAAGCTATATGGATATAATCAAATAATTATAAGATGGTTACAATTTTTAAAATACAATATTAATAAACGAGAGAAGAAAGTTAAGTATATCAAAGGTACCTATAACAATTCCAATAGTAATTATTGCAACTATAGTATATGTATCAATTTATCACATATATATACAAAATACGAGTTTAAAAAACTAGAATATTAACTTAAATTGTTTTGAAAATTGAAAATACAAATATTTGGTGTTTTGTTATGAGAGATGTTTGTAAATTATAAAATAATTATTATATTTTTAGATATTAGTAAATCATAAATATTTAGAAAAAAAACTGAATAACAATATAATTTAAAGTTAAAATAATTTTTTTTTTAGCTGACCTTATAAAAAGTACAGCGGAGTCCCGAAAAATAAAAATAGTATAACTACTTCATCATTTATTAGAAGGGCTCTTAACACATGGTTATGAGTAGAAATTCAGTCAAATTTACACAAAATAACAATATACCAGTGTACCACAAGGGTCAGGTGAAATAAAAATAACCCACGTCTAATTGTTTTTTACTGCAGTGTATAATGCATTAAAAAATTAGTATTATGCAAGAAAAAATAATCACCACGTGAATAAATGTTCTATAGGTATCAAAATAATATTTTGAATAAAAGTAAAAATCATCATATTATAATTTATATTTTGTACTTAATTAATTGTTAGTTTTAAGTTTTATTATTACTTTTATAACCTATACTATTCTTTCCTTGGTGTTTTATACCCCGTGTCTAGGGAAAACATTGAAACGCCAAGCTTATACATTACACGTTATAAGAGGTACTTTTATTTTGTTCACTTATTTCACATTATTTTAAAAAAAATTACTAAAAATAGTGAAAAATTTAAATAGTAAAATTATGATAAAATATAATGGTTCAATATTATATAATTGACTTAAGTTTAGATTACAAAACTTCATAATAGCGTCAAAAGCAGACTCTCAGTTGTAATAGGTGTAGATTATACCTCGTCATAGTTATTTTAATAACAATATTACATTAATGTTCGTATCGTCCACATCATCTGTTATTTTAAAAAATACTGAAAAATGTTTTCTTTTGACTCGCCTGAATAAAAACTAGATTAAACTTGAAACCACCCTCAAAGTTAAAAATTTGGTGCATTTTCTTCTATACAAATTTTCTTTAGACATAAAATTAAAAAAAAAATCGCACATTATTGTAAAATCAATACATTTTACACTTCTATCATAATCAAAAATACTAACATTTGATAAAATATTTATATCATTATTAAAACAATATTATTATTAACCATGATTAACACAAAACCAGACAAATTTCACTCCGAATCGTTAAATTTAAAAAAATGAATATATTTATTATAATAATATATGTATATATTATAATCTGTATATCAGAAAGATTAACTATTTGTTTTATCATTTCTCATGCCTAATTTTATAAAATTAAGTTAATATACTTACTACAATAACTTATAGCTAATATTTGTATAGTTAACTATTAAAATTTTACTGTAGTATTGATAATTTAAAAAAAAAATCCAATTAATATTTATTAACTAAATACATTTCTGCTGATTACGATATGTACGTTTATTATACATAATGGTTAGAACATTTTGTATTGTCTGAATAATATAATATACCAAAATATTTTTTTTTTGTTTTTTGACAAAGTAAGCATTGGCCAAAAACGGGAAACAAACATTGTTTGTTTGGCGGACAAGGGCACTGCCTTTCGATTCGCTGCCACACGGTATCTATACATAAGTAATGACCGTATTTTGTGTTTACAAATTTGTATTTCTCATCAATATCGGACGTATACAAAAATATAAAAATCTTAAAAAAATTAAACGGTGTACGTTATACGTTTGAAAATATGCAATTTTTTGCTAATGTCTTGTTTTTAATACGCATACTCGTACGACTACAGCGCATTCTATTCACGATACTCGGAGGGAGGATTACGATAACGACCCGTCGTTTCAATTATACGCGAGCACGCGTGAGTCATTGGCAATCCAATTTAAGCACAAGTTACGTATCGCTATATTAAACATTTATACACCCTAAACGCATATTCCAACGCTTCCTGAATATATTCCTATAGACGCATAAATATGCGCACGAGTGTGTATATGTGTGTGTAAACGATCGAACTGAGACCATTATTTCGTCTCGTCGCGCAAAGATGGCAACGACCGATTATGTAACATATATATACATATTATATAATATAATATATCAGAACACATCGTTTTTCTCCCCTCAGAACATCGACGACGAAAGCACATCGTGAGAGGTTTGCCGACGACGACGGAACAGGAATGAAAACAATAACATAAAATACGCGGCGGCGGTGGCGCTTGTATACGGTGCGCTCACCCACGAACTCACTCATACGGTCGACCGCACGCAGCCGTTACTTAAAACATTCGTATGGACTGGCGCGATCGACCGGTCATCGAACGTTCCCTTTATAATATATTGTATTTGCACCCACGCACGGAATAAATGAGTCATTTTTCTATATACACATTACTATATGATAAGGTCTGCATTCGGTGGCGGGGTGAGAGCGTTCGGTGTTTGATAAACACGCGGTCGTGCGATGCTGTTGTGGGAGGGTGAGGGTGCGTTTGTCGCGTGGAGTTAAGGGTCGGGTAAATGGGGGAGGTGGTAGTCACGCGTATCCGGCAAACCGACTTAAACGGTCCCGTTGGTAACGTGAACTGCCACCGCCGACCGACTACATAATATTTGTACAATGTGTGCATTACGAGCAATACGAACATACTTTACCGTTGTCGACAAATGCGGACCGTCTTTCCGACGCACATATAATAGGAATGTACACTACTGCATAGAAAACGTGTACGCGGTTTTTGAATTCTACCCATGATAATTATATCCAGTTACCTAACCATGATGATATAGTAATTGCGAATTATTACGTGTTACGTTAAGAGATCCAAGAATTAAAAAAAGACAGCTACATTATACAAACTGTAATGTTTCTATGTGAAGTTAGTTCACCGGACAAAACTATACAACTCTGAAAAGTCATTTTTTCATTATTTCGAAGTTAATCCATTACGTGTGTGTAGGAAATCGAAATTTATTCGACATATATATTACACATTGCATCACTGCTCCATACGACTTGGACAAAAAAGTATCAATCAAAATCTTTTGACAAAATAACCAATAAACTATTCTTTACTGGCACTTATAGTACAGTCATTTGTTTTTATACAGTAAATAACAATGTGAAAATAAAATTACCCTTCCTCCAGGGAAATTGCATGAACAAAAGTGTCAGTATTGAATGATTTCTTTTTTCAAGACTTCATAATATTTAGCAATTTAAGAACCAACAAGAATATGCTTTAATTCCACAAAAAAATAATAATAATAATGCTTTTTGTTATCAACATCCCCCAGACGTTTCGTTGATTGAAAATATTTTCAAAAAAAACCAATATTCATGATGTAGGTACTGCTAGTTTTATGTGCAATTTAAATTGGCGTAGGTGGCATAATCCAATGTCAAAACCAAATTAATTTAACTGTCTGCTTAATAATATAATATGATATACGAATGCTTATAACAATACACATTGTACTCGAAATGCCTTTAAACGGATTTTATTTTTTCTAAATATTATTAAAGGAAGACCGCAGCGTATCCCGTTGATTTCTAAAAACCTAGATCTCAAAAGCCAATAATACATATATATATAGCTTAAAAACGAAATATGGGAGAGGGCTCGAAGGAGTATCGGTAGAATTACGACCCGAAGAGAACGGATGCCCTACTCTTATACTACAGTGAACAACTTCCCACCGGGACGCCACGTATATGTTTTATATATTATATATATATATACCTGTGCGTCCGTGTTTGTGTGTGTTTTCCGTTTAAGGTAATGCGTTTCGGGCGTACGCCGTTAAGAGTTTTCCTATGTTAGCCATTCGGTTACCGTTCATGTTCATACACACACGACCAAAACACACGACTGGACGCGAGTAGAACTTCAAAGAATATAGACTAATACAATTTCAACGTTTGCCACATCTCAACATGTATAACGGTCAGTGGGATAGAGAGGGGGATAGTTTTGCAGAAAAGGATAGTAATCATTATCATATATGAATATTACCTGTTATTTCTTTAGCTACCACTGCTATTATTGTGTTAATTACGGAAAACTCAATTTCGTTGCAAACAAGTTACAAGATTAACTCTTTGAACCGTATGTAATTCGAACTTGAAACGCTAAAGGGTAATTTAAAACAGTACGAAAACCCCAAGCTGGACGTTCGGTTATAATTATAAATCACCCAATCATTCCAACTACTATACAGTATTACAATTATTGTAACACCGCATCGCTGTTTATTCACTAATATTTGAAAACCTAAAAGGCAAATAAATATATCACAACAAATTTAAATACACTGTATAAAACAGAATGTACATACCGATTTTTTTTATGCCCAATAAATGTTCTATTTTATTTGTATATAATATACAACATATATCATTATTATTAATATTTATCTACTTAACTTGCAATCATAATAATCAAAATTACAAATAAGACAAAAAAAATTGTACTTCCATCTCTTCAATAATTTCGATGTACTATAAAATTCAATATAAAACACATTGAGTGAATTAATAATAATTATGTTATAGGGTATCTATAATCTACAATATTTGGTATAATCGTATGTAACATGAAGACAATAACTATAATACAAACTTTAAATGTACCTCAATGGCTCAATTACTCTATCATATATCTAAAGACAGTGAGTGTGTGTATTTTAATATATTCTACCTACTAATAATGTATCATCGTTCATGACTTTGATTAAATATATTAGTTTTGGGACTATTTAATGAATCAAATCATGAATATTTTAATAAAATATGTACGATTAATACTTTGATATCTATATGTAAAATTTTGCTAAAGGGTTCTTGTTAGTTTTTTTTTATGTGCACAAGTGCATAACATTAAATATGGTTATATTAATGTAACATGATAAGTGCAAATTTCTAATTTAAAATCATGGTAGAGATTGTTTATAGAAGCTGAGTAAACAGTAACAAAAACACCGAGCAATGATATAAGTGTGTTTACCCTGCACGAGCTGATGCTAATAATGATAAACAATAATAACCACATTATATTCCATATTATGTAAAGCGACGAAAAACACGAGTTTAGGGTAAATGTATTATATTTCAAATATCATTGTATTTTGTTATTAAACGTGACACTCGAGATTTAATAGACAACTAAAGTTTGTCACGTAGAAAATCGTATTAGACAGCAGTACGGTATACCTATAACAAAACAAACTTCTATAATAATTTATATTTTAAAAGAGATAATTAATACTATTAACAATGATTTATAGCTCAAAGGATTCACAAATAACTGCAGACTCAACGCGTAATATTATGATAATATAATTGAATAATATATTATATAAACTCGCTGCGAGGTAGGTTAATGAAACTCGTACTATATGTGACTTATTATCACAAAATTCTCCTTTTCAATACGCGTCTAACAATAATATGTAAAATATGTACATGTACTTAAAAACAATCAATTATATAGTGATATATAATTCTCAGATGTATCATTACCATAATATATCACATTGAAGGACTCCTGTGTGTAACTCATTTTCTTTATGGCGATAAAATTCAATTCAAACATAACACACACAACACACATATAACATCTTATATTTTAATTATAAAAATAGGTATACTATTAATACTTTTTGTTTGGACATACATTTATTCCAGTGTCTATAGTACCTACATTATAGTATTCTTTGTTTGAATTGTATTACAAAACATTTTTTTATAAGCATGATATACAATATTATAGTCAAAAAGCGTTATTCCATATTAAAGCGAATACTGATGAACATTTTAAATTCATGACCTAGTTGGACATTTTTCGTAAGAGTATACATGGACATATTCATTTTGTTATTCTACTTGTTAATAACATTTTGCTGTGAATATTTCCCATACATAAAATCGCAATTGCATGAAACATCCACTTAAAACAATACTTTTTACACCAACAACCATGTTTATTTATTGCACTCTAGCACCACTTGACGTGTTTCCTATTAAGATAGGTTGTGAAAATTTTTATATATATATATAAATATTCACCATTATTATTGTATAAATTTGTTTATAGGAATATATTTTATACTACGTTATTGTTCGGACAAGACTATTAAAAATATGTATTTTTACTATAACTTGGATAAATTAAAAAACATATAAAAATAAATGTCGTAATAAAAATAATAACTTCATTCTAATCATTTTCACTACACAATATTTACACTGGTTAAATGCACTATTATTTTCTATAATAAACAATAAATTACCATTTATACCTACAATTCGTGAACATTAATTATAATACGACTTTGTATAATACATTATTGAAAAATATAAATTAAAAATTAATATACAATTAAAATTGAGCATACTCTAAAAGTGTATGTGGTCAAATTTGATTTATTAGATACAAAGAAAATGAACTTGGTAATAACATATTATGTCATATTAATAATAATAAAAAAAAAAAAAATTAAAAACGACACATAAACGGTCGTTCTTAGTTCCCGCACAGTTGCAGAACAGTGTAGTATTAGGCATTAAAATAAATGTATAAGTAAGATCAGTAAGAAGTAATCATTAGATTTAAAAAAAAAAAAACAAAAATGCAGTAACGAAACTTCAGTTAAATCATACTTTCTGACATTTTGATTACATCTCTAAAGTAGATAGGGAACTTTTTGATAGAACAATTAGAAAAAAAAATATCATTCTCAGACCAAAAATTCTTTGCAATTCTCAGAATCTTAGATATTATAATTTATAATTGTACACAGATTTATAAATCTTATTTAACGTGTTATCTTCAATGAAGATACATATTTGAATTACAACAATAACAAACAATAATTAATAATATTTTAATTCAACTTATTTTTCAGTTCACCGTCCATGACCATAAAATCATATATATCTGCTCGAATCAGTTTCATACATAAAAACGAGAGTACTTCAAAGAGAAAAATCTGTTCCACGACTCTTCAACATCCTTTCAAAAAGTCGACCAGCCTCTTCAAATATTACACTCGCATAAAAATGCTGACGACAAAAATATATTTTACATTCATGAAACTCGGTTGTAACAAATGCCAATATCACATAGCCTAACTAAACAATCATGAAACGAAACCAAAATGAGATATTAAAACAAACGAAAGCCAATCAGTGAATGATATTTTTAATTAAGAACAAAGTCCAGAAATGTACATACCTATATATAAATCTAATTTTTAGATATTTAACAGAGTTATTAAATATATTATATTATAATATAATATACATAATAGATATAAGTAATATACTATATTCAGTATAATAATATAAACTAATCAAATTTTAATTTTCTATAAAAAAAACTTTTATCAATATTCAATAACCAAATATATGAAAATGTAACCACTGTTTAATGTAAAATAAAAATTAAGCCAACATTATATTGGGTATATATAAATATAATCAATTCTTATTAAAAGATTATATAAATATTTTGTCAATAATATTATCTAATATTATTATTTTCATTTTAGTAATATTTAAAGAATGTAAA
Source organism: Schizaphis graminum (assembly GCA_020882235.1). Lineage (NCBI taxonomy): Eukaryota > Metazoa > Arthropoda > Insecta > Hemiptera > Aphididae > Schizaphis > Schizaphis graminum. Next base: position 40,246,656 of record CM037031.1, read on the forward strand.
AAAACACAGTTTTCATAAAGTATAATAAAATACCATCAGTTATCACACGGAAAACTTATTGATATAATTAAGTATTAAATTCGAGAAAACTTCTTATAATATAGTGTATTAGTTTTTTAGTATTAAAATAGGTAGTTAAAATATAATTATGTATGATATAACTATAATGTTACATCATATTTAAATATTTTGATGCCATATTTATCTTGTTATTTAAAAAAAATTCTTACTAGTTCTATTTTGTTTTGCCATTTAATTAGTATGGATATATTATACGTATAGAAATAAAACGTCATAATAAATTAAATGATTTAAATACGATTGATGTAAATGGGTAATACTATTAAAATAATAATTACAATTGATAGTTATATAATTAAATTTCACAAAATAGAGCCGTGAACACGTCGTAATCCTCTAGTAGCGACGTTTCACCATCCTTTCAACATTACCACACAAGATGACTTAGCAAAATACAACCACAACACAGGCACAACGGTCACGATACGTCGGTACGCTAGCTATCATATTAACTACCGGATATAACAATAAGTTGAACCATAGACCTTAAACTAAATTCTATATTAGTATAAGGTCTATGATATGAACATATGAACAGACATCGCGGAACCACAAAATCAGCAATATAAATGTATTACTTAATATATGAATACATAAAAATCGAACTTTTAATACATTATTGTATATCCCCCTTTTCCATATCACATCGTATTCTCAGTGATCATAATATTGTTCTATACACAATACGCAAATATCCACATCACGTATCACGACTGTGGTGATAAGGACTAGGAAAGGCAATTTTAAATATAATAATAATAATCGTATACACATCCGTGCCCTCAGACCATATTACGAATACGTGCGCGGTGTGCCCACGCCGCCAAATATGAAAAGCACTTGAAATATTATACTGAGATAATATGCGCTCTTAAGCATGCTCACTGGTGTATAGACTGTTAAAAAATGTAGAGCATTGTGCAATTCAATAAAATGTGTAGAAAAATAAAAAATAAATCAAATGAGTAAATATATCTATTAAGACACATTATCAGGGTCGTGTATTAATAAAACAAATATATCAATAAAGTAACTTAATAGTTATTATTAATATATTAAAAATTACATAAGATCTTATAGATTTCGTGGCATTATTTAAATTCATTACATTACACTTATTATAATGATTATTTTTTATTCAAAATTTTTGTTAGGATACCCCTTAGATTACCCTTATCCAACGACGATAAATAATATAATTATTCTAATATATGATTATAATTTAAAAACATAAAAATTATAATACATGAATCAATGTTTTAGATAAGTATAGAGTAGGTTTACGTATAATACCTATAGAATTATACTATTAATAAACAATGTAAATCATCGTAGGTAGATATTAAAAAAAAAAACAACGTACTTACTATTTTTTTACCGAGTGAAATAACAAAACGGGTATAAAATTACTTTACAAATAATTTACGAGAACCCTATTCAACCCGCCAATTTGATTGCCGCCTGCCGGTCGCGGGATTTGTTGTTTTTTTCAATTTGTCCCATTCCACTGGTTGTTCATCCGCAGCCACACATTACAACAGACGAGAATACATGTCACGTATTGACCACCGCCATACCACCGCCACCAACATCACCATCACCACTACCACCACTACCACCGCTATCACTACCACCACAACCACCAACACTACCCGGTTTTTAAATCGACAAGCGGCCGCGGTCGGAGAGATAAATATAATTTATAAACGGAATTTCGTAAAACAGTCGCGCTTCACACGCGTTGTGTAGAGCTCTCTCCCGTATACGACTGTGATTTTAGGAAGAAAAAAATTATCGAACGTTGCCAACACGCGTGACTGGTTTTGCCAAATCGCGTATCAACAACGTAGCAAATTAGACGGAAAATCCCATTTCGACGACGAGAAAGATTGTTATCGTCGAATAAAATCAAAGTAAGGAATACAATTTTGTCCACGCGGTCTCTCCCACACCGAGTACTATGCGGTTGCCATGACATAGCGTGGCGAAGGGAGAAGAAAGTATAGTTGGATAACAGCAATATTGTAAGAGACAAGAACTGTGTTTAAACAACAGTCGTTCACAGATTTTTGCTCCACGCTAAGACTAGTGATTTAGAGAAGGACGTGTGTAATGCGTTGCTTATATCCCAATACTGTAATCTACGAATTAGCGACAAATAAATTGCATGTAACGATTGGCCAAAGAAATAAATATCGAACAATTACCCGAAAAAAAAGGTGTAAAAGGATGTGTTTTTACCCATACCTAGTAGTTTTTATTGCGAAAGTTTTCGTTGAAAACAACGGTTAGTGACAGGCGAACGCTGTGTTTTTAATCGCACCGGCCATTGTTTTTGTTTTGTATTTTGTTTGTATTGTATTGTATTGTTTTTTTTTTTTTTTTTTTGAAAGAGGAATTAATGAAAAAGTTTGAGAACAGTAGCTAACATATTTGTAATACTGCGGTCGCATAAATTGATGAGGTGAAAAAATGTTATCGTTTAACAAACATTTTAGATTAAATACCTGTTGAATAGAACGCAATAAATATAAATCAGAGATGAGTTTAAAATTCCATACAATATCTGTGAATTTCTTGCATCTTTATCTGAAATCACCACACTGCTATGTTATCTTAACTATTTCATAAATCATAATACTTAATAGTTATAGTTTAACTATATTGTATTAATTATACTCTTTATCTTATATTATCTGTTATAAGCGCTAACATATTTTGTATTAAGATAACCATACATTATTTTAATAAATACTTCTGTTATATATGCATAAATATTATAAAATATTAATATATTATGATGTATAGATAAAAAAAAAACACCCACTGTTAAAAACATAACATAAATCTTGTTCCAATAATTGAGAAAATCTAGAACAATTTACAAACTTGATTTTGATTGACCAATATTTATTTATGATTGATGAAAAATAAAAGCTGAATAATGATTATTCAGTTGTTATGAAAATATTTTATTATAACAATATGATATTGACATAAAATAATTTAAAATTAAAAAAATTAAATATAAATATATAGTTTTTTATATAAATTAATATTTCAAATCTAATTTTTGTATGCACATATTAAAATGTAAATGTTGATTGATATTTGAAATAATATTAATAACCAAAAATAATAAAATGTACAAAATTAACTGTTCAACATTATTGTTAAAAATAAAATATTAATATATGAAAGTACTCCAGTATTTTTTAGAATAAAATAAAATTAAAAATTTTAGTAATAAGACTCACAAACTTTAAAAAAATTAACAAAATTATGTTTATAGAAGAAAAATTTAATATTTATTTATACATAAAAATTAAACTATGGTTCTAAAAACCACATTCCGTTCAAGTATTAAAAAACATTTACCAAAGTAGTATATAATAAAATTTTATAAGATGCAAAATGTCGATCTCCAAAGTTTTAAAAAAAAACTACATCAACTTTATTTAAGCTTTTATTTTAATAACATGATATACTATAAAATTAAATATGTAAAAATAATAAACAAATATATATATAAAGTAACAGTTTTCCTAAGTATTTGAAGATTAGACTTTATCTAAATTCCTAGAGGTATTATATAATTATTATTTTGTACGAATACAAATTATGATAAAATATATTTTACATAATAAAAATATACGACTTTAATAAATTTAAATAATTGGGCATTAAGAAATTCCACCTTCTAGGAAATGCATTAAAGTATAACATAGCTAGTACCTAGGTAATATACCATAAGTCTATAACTAACAGAAACGGTTTACTTTGCCGAGATAAGGATGACTGTGTTCGAAGGAACAATAAAATAACTTGTTGTAATAATAGTATCTAGTAGATAATAATAATAATAAAAAATAGTGTTATATCATTGGTAAGTTATTAACAGAATAACGTTTGAATTTTTTTTTATAATATTTGCATTTGTCGGAAATTAAATTCATTAAGTAGTAAATTAGAATTTAATAACAATGGGTTCGTTTTTTTTCAAATGCGAATTCCGCCCACAAAAATGTATTTTGATAATATATTAAGTATAATTTTTAATATAGAGGCAGCTCATTTTATTCAAAAATAAAGTATTCAAATCTAAGAGGTTAGTATATTATAAGTATTTGATATGCCCAAATTAACTTTATTCGATTTTATTTACTTCCAAAAATGTTTCGATTATTATGTTATTTTGATATAAAATATTATGCAATACCACTGAGAATAATAAAAATCGCAATTCAAATATTTCATATTTTAGACAGAATTTTAGCATAATGAAACAATTAAAAATTATTTTTTTAAGATAATATAAAAAGAATAATCAAAATAACATTTAACCCTTTTAAAAAGTATTTTATATAATTTATACTTTAACTTTATGATGTATAGTATAAGAAACATTTGTTAATTTTTAATTTACTTAGTATTATTGTTATTATTTTTTAATGATATAATTAGAAAAATGTATTTTAATAATTTTGTTTTTTTGTTTTTTGTTCATCAAAATGGTCTGTATTATTATTATTAGGCATAACCTTATAATTATATCAAATGTCAAATAAGTACCTATCTCGAAATTATATACACACAGGTTAATAATTTATACATCAACATTTACGGTTTTGAATCCATTGAACTGTATCTGTAAATATTGGACGTCGGATTACTAAAACAACAGTGTAACCACTGTTTGACTCACATACATCAAAAAATAATATGATGCATAAGTGAAACCGATGACGACGACGGCCGTTTAGAGGATTAAAAAGGGTGATCATCATCCACATTCACGTGTCACTGTTACACGAACCGTTTATCACGGTAGGTCGTCTGGAGAGCAAGATAACTACGTGTAGTGTGCGTGGTATTATGGTATAATATGTGTATACCACGCACGCTACACGGTGGATAATTATTATCAGTTTTATGTTTCCGATCTAATTATCACTAAATAAACAGTAAATTCAACGTAGTGTAAACACTACGACGACCGGTGGGGAAAATTTTCCCCGCGTATATTTATATGTATATAATATTCCTGTCCGTCTTACCCACTCTTAGAAATTGTTATGTACGATACCCTACAACAAACTTTAATTCGACTTTCTCTGGTTCTGATATTAACTTCGGACTAATGGGTGATTTGTGGTGTTGGCAATCTGCTGTTGGATACGCAGGACTAGAGAGATATTAACTTTCGTCGGTGGCTGTAGTAGTTATTGGTGGTGGCGGTAGTTGTGGTAGTGGCTGTATTGGGCGAGGGGCTTGGATGGATGGTGGTGTGGTGGTTTGTTAGCAGAGTGGTGGTTTAGACTCGTGAATAGTGTATACGGAGAGGCGGGCAAAAGGCATATACAAAGTTCTGACATAATTGGTGCATTGTTTCCATCACATAGTAAAACCAAGAAAGAGAAGTGGTGGGATAGAAGTATAATGTACTCTCTGTGAATATTGCGCGTTATACCTAGACAGGCGAATTAGATATTTTAAAAAGACTCAACGACCATCCATCCTTGAGTCCCTATCTATTTCAGATAAGGGTTTGTCATTTTATTACTAAAAAGCAGAATGGTCAGCAATACGTCAACTACATATAAAATTAACTATTGTCTTTTTCATATTCTTTCAAATCCATATCTACGCTTATATGTGATACAATTATAAAAGCATGAATAGGCAGAAGGTAGACAACCAAAAATAAGAATATATCTTTGATGTAAATATATATAAATAAAAATCTTAACAGTTATTTGATTTACAACGGTTTTAAGTATTAGTTGAAATTGCATCCAGTTGTTTGTATTTATGTGAAAATTATGTCCAGAACTAAGAATATTATAAAAAATCATAAAATTATTAATTGTAATTAGAGTGTCTTGTAATATATATTTCAAAGAAAAACGAAAAAAGATAGAAATAGATAAATTTGAAACTGGAGGAAGTCAAGTAATAATAAAGCCAGTATATGAATATAATATAATAATTTTGAGTTAATATATCTTCTAACCATGATTCACCTAAATATGATGTTATACAGATAAATAAATTAGATACTGCAGATGATTATCTGGACATAAGGTACAGCAATACAATGTTTCAGTGAAAAATTTATACTTTTTCCTCTGAAGAAATGAATGAAAAAGAAATTTTCAATTCAATTTAAAAAAATAATAAATAAATAAATAACGGTATAAAGTGCAAAAGTTTTAGCCGAATGAATCTTATTTAAAGTATACTTTATTTCAGAATATGTATTTTTATTTTATCTTTTAGTTCCAATTTTATAAAAAAATAAGCACTGATTAACTGGTTATTTTTTGAAAAAAATATATGATAATTACAAAATATTCCTAAAATATATACAATGAATAATTTGTATAATATAATTTTGTATGTTAAAATAATCAATTAATAAGCTTTAAAGAAAAAAACTAAAAAAGTTTGTTTGTTATACAATACATTTTGAGTGTCACTCGTCAATAGATGTGTTAAATTTGAATTCAATGATAAATCATTTCATACGATAAACGATTCTAAGTGAAGAAAGTCTATCAGCCTATATTTTATAATTTATTTATATTACTTACTATATCAGTAATACAGTAATGAAGTATTTTAAACTAATTTTGGCAAAAAAATATTCTTATAATATAATTTAATAATTATATTAATATTATATCATATTATTTTTGAATTATTAACTCTTGTTAACTCATAAGTCACCAATCACCATACCTATATATTATACTTACAAATAGTGTGAATAAGATTGTCGTATAACTATGTTTTTGATGTCATTATTATTGTATGAATAGTTTAATGAATACAATAATCTAAATGCTTAAAAAAATTAATCGTGTATAGAAAATACAAATATTTGCAAAGAATGAAAAAGCCAAAAAAAAAAAAAAAAATTACAAAAATTAATTTTTTTCGATGTTTTTAAAATACGTTAAGAATAACTAAATATGATAAACCTGGTACTTATGATATTTTAATGTTTCTTTACAGTATCTTATAAATAATAAATTAAATATTATTTCTATACGATTTATAAAATTAAAAATTACAATTTCTTAAAATATAAAAAATTTTATCAACAAAAATAAGTCTAAATTCCTATAAATAGCTCAAAAAGACCCAAAATAAAATTTGAAATAATACGATTTTAATAATCTATCAATATGAAAGGCGGTTATTAGTTTTTAAATTTCAACAAAAGAAATTAAATTAATTTTAGCAAAAATCATTGTATAAATATTTTGGGTTTTTAATATTTTACTTTACTGCTTATATTATTTTAAAGTTATTATACTAGCATTAAAATTGTCTGAAGACATCAAAAAAACTATAACCGAACCAATCATTACATTCAATAAGAATCTAAAACAATGTTTATTATTTATACTCCGTAAAATATAAGGTATATTTTTCTAATCATAATGTAATAATCCTATGTTTCCGTACGTAGGTAATATCAATCAATAATAATAATAATAATAGAAATAATATGTCAAATTCAAAAGAATGTATTAAGAAATCTAAAGATGTATTTAAAAAAAAATCCCTATAATATAACATATTACGGGTAAACCGATTTAATGCTCATACAGTCCCTTAAATATTGTTAACAGTAAATTTGAACGTATTCATAAGTCAACGAATTGTGGGAATCAAAAAATCAAATAATATGTTAAGTTCTAAGTACATTGTATATATACATAACTATTAGCAATACTAAAATACGAAATTTCGGTCTTAAGTTAGGTAAATTTGTAACTTTATAAATCATAGTAAAAAAAACTTGTGCACCTAAAAAAACGCATAATATTACAAAACGTAAATATGCATACCTTTTTTCTGAAAAGAATTGTAACAGAGCTGAATTCAAAGCATTATTTTCTACACTTACCTAAAACAAAAAAATACAATACAATTAATACAAAATGCTCATAAAAATACACAGCATTATTAAATCAAAGAATATCGATAGTTAATTAATTATTTGGTAACGAAAGAACACGCCAAGTCACTAAAGACTCCATTAACTATAAATGTACTTTGGTCTATAATAGTTAATGCATATTATTCTGTATTATTTAAAGGCATAATAAAAACCCAATTTACCTTGGTAAAAAAACATATTATAATAAAACAAAAGAATAGATACATTTATTTAATATGATACAATTTTATTCAAATGATTAATTTATTTAAACTGTAGAAATGTTAAGACATTTATTATATTTTTTGTACTAAACATCAAATTTAATTTATCAAATAAAAATGAAAATAAAATTGTACGCTAACTGACAATGATTGAATATCATGTATACGAAAATAATAAAAATAATGAAATAAATGAAACTTTTAAAACGCATAGTCAATAAACTCATGCAGTTCATTTTGAACGTAATGATAGTTCATCAAATATTATTAAATCTGACAGCATCAGTTACGGAGGTGTTAACTATCAAAGAAAAATCACTGCAAAAATTGTTTATATTACAAACGTTTTCACGCTCAATTTAAATTTAGACAAGCCGTCGGTTATACGAAATTCGATGCATTAATTTCGGTTTATATATTTTTCGTAATTTGCTACTTTCATTCGACGAAGTTGCATGTCCATGTTGTAATTTTAAAGATATGATGCTGGAAACACAATGGAGTACACTGCTATTACAATATGCTTATCGAGCAAGATCGGTCAGTATGTGGGCATATATTCAAATATTTCAAACAGTTAAAGTATGCACCTCTGAAACGAGGTTGGAATAAAATTGATGATTATTGTGCATCTATCGAGACGGATAGGTATTATTATTATTATTTTTTTTTATGCGTTTGTCGAATTTCCACTGACGATGTGGGCACGTATCCAATAAGAGATAGAGTAGTGACAAAATGATAAGCTTTCTTGATGTCACACGCTACGGGCGTGTTGGCAGCAAACGACTTTTTGTAGATATCATAACCACGGTTACAACGCACGAACTGAGTTAATAAAAAAACGTTACGCAGCCAAAGAACTTTTTCTTTTGCAAACTATAAAATTGCACCCGTAAACTGATATAAAAATTGAAAAGAAAATACCCCAAATGATACGACCAAGAATGTTTGGACGGACATACGTAAGCACGTATAATACTCATGATTCTCGTTCAACACGATGGGACATAAACACTATGGATAGATACTTAACGAATTGTTTTGATGAAAATTTATTATAAACTGGAAATTCTATATTGGAACCTGTCTAAATGGTATTAAAATGAATCCACGTAAAAAATGTCACCTCATATATTTATTTATTATTAATACAGAAAACGTCTGTCCGAAATAAATAAATAAAACCGCATTCACCCTGGGGGATGGATTATCTCTTTGCTATCTGTGGTAATGCATTCCAAGAACACTGTGGTACCATTGCGCCTGTGAATGTAAATTCGATTTGCCCAGTATAGGTAGATCGTGTTTGGCCACAGTTTCGAGATTTCCGAGAGGTAGGTTATATATATTGCTTTCTTTTTTTCTTTACCAATTCTCTGCAGTCTCGTTTCTTTGACGATTACTACAACATTTTTTTCTCATTTTATTCAATTCGGCGTGAACTTGCAAGTGAAATAATACATTTTTTTTTTACGGAATACCACTATCGACACTGAAATTAAATTCAAGACACGCTTACGGTAATTGTACGAATGAGAATCAAAAGGATCTATACTGTGTGGATGCCAGGAATCTAATAAATATACATATACATAATGTTTATTAACGATACAATTTGAAATGGAAAGACTTGTTGTTTTTAATAACATTTTAACTGTTGTTAATATTCCAAACATATCGTTAATTTACACGAGGCAGGGTTAAGTGAAAAATCGAAGGTTCTTTTGTGTGTTAAACGTTATTTTGATTTTTTTTTTATCACATGTACATTTTTTTTGACATAATCTATATATCAACCGTTTCAATAAGGTAAACGTAGAAAACAATTAAAAAAATCCTTACTCAACAATAATAATCTGCAACCATAAACATTTTTCTAAATGGACACTTTATATAAATATAAATAAATAAATAAGTAAATATTATTTTTTTGCAAACATTGTCATAATTTTAATGTTAACATACGAATTTAAGAAATTATAAAAACACGTATTTCAAATAATATTACAGAACAAATTATTTGAACAGTCACACACGCGCGCATTTATTCTTATATTTCATATAGCATACAATATTTGTATAAATATAATATTCATATGCGTAAAAATAAATAACGAGTGTAATGGCTTTAAAAAAACTGAAACAATAATATATAAGTGCAATGGAATTATTCAAGAAGTTCATAAAGGCTTGTATAATAATTGATCGTATCCAACGGTTTTTAGCCGCCTGAGGCCGGAGGTTTAATTAGATTGCATGATGATAGGGTGTAATAACGAGCATCTACAATAAATATTATTGGACCTAGTATACTTATCTATATTAATATCATACTCGTATAAATAAACAATTATGTTGTAAATATTACGAGCTTGTGTGGACAACAATAAATAATAAATTCCAGATGTCACTAATTTTACTGTAGCATGATTGCTATGATTCGAGATAGATTTTTAGATATTTAAGTTATGTATAGTATTGTGTTATACATATATTAATTAATGAAATTTAGTATAAATACATGTAAAATAAAAATAATAAAGTATTTTTTTTTGAAATGTATAACATTTATTAATAAAATATATTATATAAATAACTGGAGTCTGGAGTAGTGGATTATTGATAGTACGAAATAAACTACACTGAACCATATATAACAGTTACGTCATAAACTCAAAACTTTTAATTTTTATAGTCAATGACATAAATTATAAAAATATATATCTAATACTGTCTTTTCGATTATTTAAGGTTCACTGGTTCACAAATCAGCTGTTAAATATTAAACACTAACATTATCTAAATTCATCAATTATCAGAAAGATATGAATTAGCATGCGAAAAAAATTATTTTTAATGTTAAAATAATTAAAACTCTGTACTATATATACTTTTTAGGTTTGTCAATAAGAAAATGATCAAAAATGCAGAATACTCCGTTTCAATTTATAATAATAATAATAATAATAATAATAAAATACACTAAAAGAAGTATCTTATAACCTCATACTTTTACAAGTACCTAGTTGAATTATAATTTATATTTCAAAATTCTCTACTAAAAGTGATATTATGTCAAGTTTTATATCAGAAAGAACAGACATTAATGTAAGCAATTTAAATTCTTTTAAATTGTCCATCCCGTAGTTACATCAAAATGAATAGTAAAAGAAGTCTTAAAGTGTTATGTTTTTTGGAAGATCAGAAAAAGTGGTTTCATAAAATATGAGTTGTTAACATTTTTTTCCCAACACTTAAGAGTTATGAAAAACTGCTGTTCACAACAAATGAGATATTAAAAATAAAATAAAACAATGGTTTAGTATTTCTTTACAAATTACAGTGATAAAATTCAAAAACTTTTATGATAATTTGAAAATTATAATAATAAACATTTTTAAACTAAAATAAAAATTCGTATACATAGACATATTTCTACGATAGATTTTTTTAAAGTACCAACTTATAATAGTTCTATTTATCCAAAACAATTAATATGCGTAATATTACGAAATATTCACAAATGGTGCGGTTATATTTTATAGCTAAGTGAAAGATATAATTTATTTTAGAACAGACCGACGAGGTGACGAATTAAATAGGTATATTGTATATAGTTTAAAAAATTTAAAAGTTAAAAAATAATAATAAGTTTCATAAATAATCAATATAATAACAAAATCATAATAATGATATAACTCGTTTATCAACGATAATATTGGTGTTTCAAATAATTAACATTTTTAAATCATTATTTAAATATTTTTCATACTTAAATAATTTAATATTTCTAAAGAAATGGAAAAATTAATTTTTACATCGCATGATACAAACTACATTTACTAGATGTAAAATTTAATTACACATCACAAATATAGAATAGTAAGAAAATATTTAGACCCTAAAACGTCATACTTAGAGTAATGGTTATCCAATTGTGATCAACTTAATTCAATATGTATTAACTTTTTTCCATTGTAGATATAAATATCGATAAGTACCTGTAATTTATAAGACTCAATTAAAATGATTTTAAATTTAAAATGAATCCATTTAATTCAAGAATTCTGTGGAAATCAACTATCAAAGTAAAATAAGTAGGTACCCAACAAAGAAATATTTATGCATTCCATTAAGTAAAATGCGAATAAGTAAAATTATATGATTTTGGTTTTCTATGGACGCATTTTAGTCAGTAAAGAAAATATGTTAAATATCTATCTTTATCTATCTTAATGAAAATTTGATAAAGTACTTAAAATAAATACAAAGTTGTTAGACTGAGTAGTTTCCTTAGGCATAAAAATAACCATAATTGCAGAATTAAATAATACATTTCTTAAAAATATTTTTCAAATGCAATTATTTGTAATTGAATAAAATTAATAAGAGTGCAAATGAAATACACCATAGTTAGACGGGCGCACCTAACTATTATATTTCATTGGTTAACAACCTATAAAGCTTGGATACATGAGTTAATTACTATGATACAAAATATTTTACGAACGTTATTTCAAACTCAAAAATAACTTAACTAGCATAAGTACATTGATTTATTGCCATAGTGTAATTGAAAATATTATCGATAAATATTAATTTAAATTCAATTTGAATAAAATAATATTATAATATAAGCCCTAGCGAAAAAAACTGTTCTACATATTGTTAAATATTCAAATAATAATTAAAAAAATATGTAATATATGACGTATCCAAAATTATAGAAAATAAACTCAAAACAAAATAAAAATAGACGTGTAGTACTTTTATATTTATCGTACAATCGTATGGTTAGATTATCTACAAACGAAAATCATAATATATATAAATACGATTATAATATGACTTATAACTAAATATTTTGCAGAATATAAACATGTCCGTCACAGTTCATCAAATTTGACCTTTAAGACCCTACAAAAGAACAATGAAAATGTTTGGTTGTAAAAAAGCGTGATCATATATATATACTAATGAAATTTTTCATCAGAATTACTTTCCTTTGATTTATTGCCAAATATAAGTATACATTATTTTATAACATTTGTTTGAGTTAATATCAAGTTGTTATTAGATTTTTGAGCTATTGTTTTCATTATTTTTTAAGGGTCTTTTCAGTATATATTGATAATACAATATATTTTTACGATTATAAGTATAAGTAGAATAACTAAAAAATTAAATATTTAATTACTATACTATTACTCAATATAAAAAACACAACACACAATAAAAAAAATTACATGTAGAATACCTATACGATCATTAGGTTTTGATCTAATTCGTTATGTTATTTATTTTTATCTAGAAATATTTATATAAATAGTTACTAAATTAATATGTTCATTAAAATAGTAATTATTAGACGAGAATAATCTATTTGAATTTATTTAAATACTCATCACGGGGCTTAACTGTACAGTTATATATTTCATAAAACAGTTTTGTCAATTAAATACATTGAACATAACACAATGATATGAACTTTTAAAAATATTTAAAGCAGAACCAAGACCAACACCTAGAATAAAATTGACCTTCTATCTACACCCAGAAGAACTTGATATTCTAAAATTATAGATATAAGTTTAAATATTATGTCTGATGGAATAGGTATTTACAAAAACTTATTCAAATTGTAGGTATGCTACAAAAATGTTAAAAATAAAACAAGACAATAACATACTGAACGATAATATGTCGTGTTAAGTATATAATGATAATAATTATAATTAATTTTTTTATTTAAGGAACTAATATTTCAATAACTTATAAAAAAAATTATAACTATAAAAAAAATTTGTAACAATTTAAGAAACAATAATATGAAAAAAAAAAATGAAAAAAAAGCGGGTAAGTGGGTATCGCTCTGCTGTATATTAGGGGGTGGGGTGGACCTCAGACTATGGTAGGTTAAATTTGAATGCAATGATAGGTATCATTGTATACGAAAAACGATTCTGAACGAAGATGATTTGTCAGTTTAGGATATATTATATTTAAATATTGTCATATATTCTATTTTGAAACAAATAGTATAGTTTTTATATGTTACTATAGTTAATTTATAGTATCTAAAAAAAATATTTGGCCAACATTCGCATTATGAGCGTATGAAATTTAATTTAAATTTTGACATATTTCGTATAAATTCGAACTTTAAGCACTTATAAAAAAAAATTGTAACTAACGATTTCGGATTTTTTTTATCACTTTAAGAACAACTTATAAGAAACCTTGTATTAAATTTTCAAGATTTTCTGGCCACCCAAAAAATTTTTATCGGCATTTGAAGAAAAAAAACTTAGAAAAGTCGAAAATTTCAATTGTCTATAAGTAGCTTAAAAATGGTCAAAATATTTTGAAAATTTAACTGTAAAGAGATAACCATATTTTAAATATTTGGTGAAAATTTCAAGTATTTACAATAATTCGTTTTTGAGTTGTAGCAAAATCAAAAAATCGATTTTGTCGAAAAGTGGTTTTTCGTAAAATTGCCATTTTTCTGTCATTTTTTTTTTGTTTTTCTCGATTTTTTTGAAAACTATTTGAAAATTTTACTTTTTGACCCCCCCCCCCAAAGTACCAACTAGATGAATTTTCCTATTCAGGTTTTAAATTCGATATTTATTTTTACTTAAATTTCTACGAAAATACATTTGAACTTTTCCCAGAACCTTTAGTTTTGTTGTCTATTTTAAATGATCGACATACAGTAGGAACCGATACCGTATTTCAAACGGTGGATGGTATTAAATTTATCGAAAATTATTTTTATATTTTTCTTGGTAATCTAAAAAGTTTTGCTTACACAATTTGTAAAAATATTGACCCAAGGTTAATTAAAATGTTCAATTATTGGTATTATAATCTCAAAAAATTAAACCATGGTAAGTCGAACGTTTAACATTACTTTCAAACTTTTGATTGAAGTAGGTACTACTTTTATCCTCATTTATTAAGTATTTAACTCAAGTATCCTTTGTTTATTAGAAGTGCTGGAGTAAATTACCAAAATAAAGTCTAGGGGTTATTGATAATCCAACTTTGAGTTTCACTCCAAATATACTGTATAATACTAAAATTGTAAACACCTTTAACTCACATCACATTTGTAAGCAATATAAAATAAACCTCTTCAGACTGTTCGTATAAAAAATGTTTTTAAGCCACGAAGCGAACTATGGTTTAATACGTCCTGATTAAATCGTTTGATAGACTATTCAACCATACTGCCTTGGGCATCCATATTATATAACTTTTTTATCGTTATTATAAAATTTTCTTTTAAGCCAATATAGTTTGAACATTTTTAAATAATGACATTTTTACATCCATAAAATCATGACCATCGTCGTCGCTCCGATCTAGTATACAAATTACAGATGCAACAAATAAAATAAATATGTAGGTACATTACAAACAACTTATTAGATATGCATTAAGTACATAAATACTGAAACTGTAAGCTATTTTATAAATTATAACTTTTAAAACTAACTTAATATATTTTTTAAATCGTAAAAATAAAAAAATAAAATTGTAATAATTGTATACCTAGTTCGATTGATTGAAATAAAAATTGTATAATGACAAATATTTCGTAGAAAAAAAATAACAGCTAGCAAACAGTATATTAGATTATAAACATATAGTGTGGAATATCGATCAAAAATTACTCTAAGAAGAATACGAAAAATACAACTGATTGATTTTTTCAAATAATAATATAATATACTATGTATGGATAGCTACAAAAATCAGAGAAAACAAATAAATGATTAGCCTTCCCTTTTGTTTTTCCAAACACTAAGTTGTACTCAGATAAAACCGATTGTTCGTTAATCACACCAATCTCGAAAGTTTTGTACAATTCAATTATTGGCCAACAATCAAGTTCACTTGTATATATATACATAATTCATATATATTCTATACCTGTATGTATATGTGCAGGTATAAATATATATATATATATAAGCGCGACTAGTAATTATTGTGAGCATTAAAGTATGTTTGTGAGAGTGTAAACACATAAATATATTATAAGTATCTAGAGTATAGACTTACAGAATTTTGCAGCGGTGAATCACGGAAGGGTATTGCTGCACGTGAGCACTATTTAGAAAGAAAAATAAAAAGATTTTTCATCAGGAAATCGAACTTTTCTTGGTGATTTTTCCGATTTTAAAAACCATATAAAATAATTTGTAAGATCACGCACAAATACTTCAAAATTATGTATGATGAAAATTTTATCGAACCGAATAATCTTAATTTACTGACAGGCAGATATCTTCTAGCCAAACCCATAACTAAAGAAAAGGACGTTACAATTAAAAGCTTAATGTAATTATCACAAATAAATGGTTTTATAATCAGGTGTTCTAAATATGGATATATGTGAAATTAAAACTAAAATTAAAGTTATTTCAAAAACGGACTAATCAGTTTATTAATATTTATGATTTTTTTTTTTGTAATAATATCAAATTTTTATGTCTTATATCTCTTCGTCTCAATGTGTAATTTTCACAAGTAATCCCATTGCACTAAATGTGTAGACTTATATTTAATATGATGATAAAAATTTATTAAATACAACTAAAATTAAATGTAACTATGTAGATAAGTAATGAACTTATTTTAAACAATTATTTTTTGAAAATTGTTAAATGTTTCTCGAGAAAAAAAATATTTTCCAACTTTTAAATTAAAAATATACTCGTAAGTTGATCTATACACAATAAAATCACATAATGAAAGACTATACTAAAATTATTAGAGAATGATGAAAAAAAATTAATAAAAAGTCATTTTCTGAATAGAAACTTATGAGATATATATTAAAGATATTCTCAAAAATATTTTTGTTTGGTACAAGCATAATATTATTAATTATGTTATGTTTCATTAAAAATCTAAAACAACGTTTTATGAATTAATTAAATATCTAATACTTATAAAGTTATAACTAATAATGTTATACCATTTATAATTACAATGCCATATTGATTATCTCTTATGCGTACACTTGAAAAACTTATGTAGTTTGAATTTAACTCGAACCAAAGAATAATATATGAAATTCTATTTATGTATGTATATATAATATATTATAAATATTTACATCGTCTACACGAAGTATTTATGAACAATTGAATGGGAATCTGTATTCGCATAATACAAATACGTTAGAGAAAATATTTCGAGATCTACAGTCTCTAACTGTTGCAGAGGTTTTTGAAACGTTCACGCATAACGAAAATTATATATATATATATATATATATATATATATATATATATATATATATATAATATAATACATATGTAAATAATACATATATAATATTATGCTGTCATAATAGATAATGTTTATAGGGCAGTAGCACCAGCGATAAGATACTAAGCTACATCATGTTCCCTCGTCAACGACAACAACGAACACGACTTCAGTTTTTATCTTTTTTCCGTGTACATGTACGTTAAAGAGTACACACGAGCGCCGAAAAGCACTGGTCGTAGCGAAATTTACACATAATTAATTCAATTAATGTCGGCAGCGCAGGGCAAAAGTTTCACTCCAATGTTTACTTTTTATCGTCCCATAACCAAACTTCCCACCCATTTACCAGGGCACATTGTTATACCATACTTTGTTAAATATTTACTAGCCGAAAAGATATATATATTTATGTATACATGTATATATATATTTATATATAATATTATATATTATATTATATATGTATAAAAATGTAAGCACGCGTGTGTGTAAAAATAAGAAAAACAGAATCAAAATAAGGTAAAATGCCATGAACAGTTCAACAGAATACTGAAATAAACGTATCGTCGCAATGATTTAATAAATTATATACCTACCTATTAAAGACGTACAACGAATAACAATTAGAGACAGAAAAAAAATATAAATAAATACATAAAAAATATTGTTAGCAAATCAAAAATGAGACGACTGAACGAAAACGATAACATGACATGCAAAGGAACGTATGTGAATGAGTGTTTTTGCACGTATGCGTGTGAGTGGATCTGCGAGTATAGGCTATAATATTATCAATATGTCGAAAACATTAAATTATATCGTGTATCTATTCTGCATACCACTTAATCAGAGAATATTGAAATAGTATAGATCTAAAAGCTCTACAGGAGAGTGTCGGTACGCTATGCTAATAAACGAGAGACTGATATTACTAACCTTTTAAATATTAGTGTACTCTCAGTTGAATAATTAAGAAGCACATCTCACTTAATTTTATCTCCTCTCTACAACCAAGCCAAGATTAAAACAATCTAGAATATTGAGACTAGCTGATATTTTCAATAGGCTGAAAACAAAACCTACACGGTCTGTCAACTTGGTTTAAAACTCCGTAGGAAAAAATTTTTAATAAAATCCATCCACGTTCTACTTGTTTGCAATTAATACGTATTCCATTTAAATTAATATTCTTATTTCGTAAGAACCATGAAAAGTTAACATTTATTTTTATTGTAATTTCTTATCGAATTTTTAAGGTTATAAAATCAAACAAAACTTTTATTATTTGTATGTATTATATATTGAATGACAATTAATATTAACAACTAAATATTATTTCCGTACATAAAATTCAATATACATTATTTCTGATGATTTATAATGTCTATATGATGTTAATTTTCCTCTGAATAACATACAATTTCTGGCTGAACGTTGAACAACAGACATCACGTTACACGTATGTGATATATTATAGTACAATAATATGTAGTATTATGTATGATTGTACACTATATTGTACAATCACTAGAGGATGTACACTCAAGTCTATATATTTAATAATTCCACTAACTGTTTGAATAGAACGAATAATTGATAAAATAATTGATACGTTACTGTAAGTACACATTATAATTACCTGTTTAGTATACTTATTATATTATTATTTTAATACGAACTATTTAACTATTGTGCAAGCAATACGGAGAACACTCATAACTATAATAATAATTATAGTAGTTCGTTGGCTTCATGCAACTTGTGCCATCTTCAAGCGTATTGAATACTTAAGGAAAACCCTTTGTGCCAATTTTAATGTTAATCTCTATGGATTTTTCCCATAGCTCGCACGCAATACATTTTATGTAATTAAATCAAAACACAAATTGAGTCAGGACTCATGATATTATAAACACACTACATAACTAAACATCGGTCTTAAGGAATAATTTGAGCAATATAATTTAGAATATATCTGTTATCCCATTAACAATAAATGATAAAACAAAATGTATACTTTATTTAAATAAATGTACCTAGCTATATTTCAATATAATAGTATATTAGTATTATCCAGAGTATTATACATTTACTCGCATACCAATACACAATTAAATTTTAAAAAAACTATCTGAAACGATTTCATTTATTATAACATACTATTATTTACATACGATGAAATTCTATTAATACTGATTTTCCAGTCTATTTTAGAACTTTACATAAAGAATATAATAAGACAAAATTATAAACTAATTTTTTTAATTTTTTTCATTGTTAAATAAATTAGTATTTTAGTCATGATCTTATTTGTATATTTTATGTCTTGAATATAACTTAAGTGAATTATAAGTATCCACTAATGCAATTCGCATAAAATAAAAAAAAAAAAAAAAAAATTATGTTACCGATTAAAAATCAGATATTATTGAAAACATAACAAATCCCTTTCTCTGATCAAAATCTAAATTGTTCCTGAGTAAATACGCGTAGACTAACACATACTCCCATTGCATTATTGCTGCTTATTAATCATTTACCATGTCAACATATTCAACTGGTCCCAGCAATAAATTGTGTACCTATATTTTATTGTATACCATTATTACAGTATCTTGCTGCAAAAATTATTATTAAACAAGGCCTCGGTGTTAAATGTTTACATCGCATTTGGATACATCATAGAGTGGAATTTAAAAAAGAGCAATATTTTTTCTTTTTTTTCTTTTGCCCAGAACGATTTTTTCCCCGTAATAGAAAACGAATGCAATTTAATGCAATTGTTAAAGAAGATTACTATTATGCTACATGGCGTTTTTCGTAAAAATATACATTTCAAAGGAGGCAATTTTTAACAAAGAACATTCACTGAAAGCTATTATATTTTACATTTGTACTTGAAAGGATCTATTTTGAAGCGGAAAAAAATTAAATTTGAGATTATTAACTATAACGTTCCGTTAATAAGTATTTTCTTAAAAAAAAAAAATCACTAGGTACTATTATTATTATTTTATTTTATTTAATAACTCAATTTTTAAACAATACAATAGGTCTTAAGCTGTTTTTGATTATTTAATAAAATATGTTATAATATAAATTATATGCTAGACATTATAACATTAAAATAATTACTAAAAATCTCATTTATAAATAATTAAATTTCAAAATTACTAACATTTTCTTAACACCTATTGATTAATAATATTTTTTTAAAGAACACGATTAATTTTAATACAAATATAACTACGTTCATGTAATATAATAAAATTGTACATTATATTATAGCGACAAATATAATAATATATATATATATATATATATATTTATATATTCTACAATACTATGCCAAAAATTATTATATGTAAATCAGAGGGATGAAATTTAATTTTAAATATATATTTATTATTGTTACCGTAAGCAAGCATTTTAGCAATCCCACAATTTTCCTTGAAAACGATATTTTTTATACATGTCGTGAACTGTGAGTAATAATATCAAAATATATGTCATTTTTTTTTTTTTTTGCTCTCGGATGTATTCAAAATTTATGAATAGAATGATTTATATCAATCCTTCCCTTCATAAATTGTATCACAAGTGGGTTATTCGGTATTTATGCATGTGGCGGTATTAAAATCAAATGTTAGAAACCTATGTCACTATGTATAAACGATGTATTTTAAATCATTTCTATAATAAATAAGTAATTAAATAAATATAAACGACCAAGTAGATAACAACTCTAATATACAGTAGTGGTAGAAGAATATTTCTCATCATTGAATGGGTCATTATAATTCGTAGTAAATGCTTTAAATTTTAATTCTATGATATATCTACTAAACATCGTATTCAACAAATGATTCTGAGCGGATACAGTCAGTCCGGTTAAACACGATTGCCTACGATTTTTATCTGCAACTTTAAAGCACTGTTGCCATTTGATTTAAACTAAAAGAACGTAAAAATTAAAATTAATCCAAAAGTTTTAATCGAACTTATAACGCTCAATTGTGTAGCTCCCATACTTTTGGAAACATGTACGAAAATGTATGTAATCAGTATTTAATGGTCGGATTAAAAAAATGGAAAACGCTGATTTTATTCGTATAAAAGACCATAAAAGAATATTGAAATTAAATAAATATATTTATATTAAATATATTAAGTACAAAACTCATAAGAATATTATAATATTTGTCAAAGACTAGTTATTTATTAAACGGTAATACCAAGGTATACAATTTTAAATTTAATACTATTACAATTCGTTAATTTAATATTTTTCTATTTTTAAATAAATATGTTGACTTATATTTTTGACTTATTCATTTTTTCAAAATTTAATTTTTACTGATCACAAAAAAATCTTAAACGTGGCAGCATTGCACAGAAAATCATACGAAATCGTTTGAGATAAATATTAAAGTTAATTGTTCGTACGTTATTGTTAACATATGCAATCGTGTTTCCAAAAAGGTGCATCGTAGCAATCGTGTGGTACCCAGTCAGTCGACCTAGGAAATATAATATTATATTTATGTTGGTATTAGTAATTTATTTTTGTAGTACCTATAAGTTAGATTAAATTTGTTTTTTATAAAAACATTGCATTTGCATATTTAAAAACAAAGTTTTAAAATTAATTTAATTCCAGTAAACTTGTACAATATACTATATAATCTGTATAACTATTAGACTATATTAGTACCGGGAATTTTATTAATATTATTATTATTAACGTGGTTACGAAACAATTATTTCAATAATAATCATTTTATCAAAGTTAGATTCTGAACGGAGTGAAAAATGTATTGCTTTTATAATGATGTGGTTTTTTTTTTTTTTTTTTTTTTTTTTTTAATTTGATTATTTTATATTTTTATATACCTATCTAAAATATATTTTAGATTCTGAACGGAGTGATGAATGTATTGATTTTACAATGATGTGTGTGTTTTTTTTTTGTGTCTGACGACAACATTTGGAGCAGTAATAATGCCCCGATTTTTGACTTCAACCCCTCATTGAATAGGAAAATTCATCTAGTTGGAACTTTGGGGGGTCAAAAGTAAAATTTTCAAATAGTTTTCAAAAAAATCGAGAAAAACAAAAAAAAAGTGACAGAAAAATGGCAATTTTACGAAAAACCACTTTTCGACAAAATATTTTTTGATTTTGCTGTAACTCAAAAACGAATTATTGTAAATACTTGAAATTTTCATCGAATATTTATATTATGGTTATCTCTCTACAATTAAATTTAAACCTAACCTAACCATTTTAAAGCTACTTATAGACAATTTAAATTTTCAACTTTTCTAAGTTTTGTTTCTTCAAATGCCGATAAAAAATTTTTGGGTGGCCAGAAAATTTTAAAAATTTAATACAAGGTTTCTATAAGTTGTTCTTAAAGTGATAAAAAAAAATCCGAAATCGTTATTCACAATTTTTTTTTATAAGTGCTTAAAGTTCGAATTTATACGAAATATGTCAAAATTTAAATTAAATTTCATACTCTCATTATGCGTATGTTGCCAAATACTTTTTTTATTAATAAACAGATATTATAAAGTAACTATATGGTAACATATAGTAACTATACTATTTGTTTCAAAATAGAATATATTACAATATATAAACAGAATATATCCTTGATTGACAAATCATCTCCGTTTAGAATCGTTTCTCGTATACAATGATATTCATCATTGCATTCAAATTTAACCTACGCTAGTCTGAGGTCCACCCCACCCCCTAATGTACAGCAGAGCGATACTCACTTACCCGCTTTCGTATTTTGTTTTTAATATAGATATTTTGATAATTTTGCTCCCTACCACCCTACAGTATAAAATAGATAACATTTTCGATCAAAAACTACAAAAAAATTATGGCTGTAGTATCTTTTATAGTATAAAAGTGTCTTCAAACTCAAAAAATAAATAAACACAATATTGTAAAATCAATATATTCATATCGTTTTACTCAAAATCTAAAATATACATAAACTCCAGCGATACGAATTTAAAAATCTCTATTCTGATTCTTGATAATTACGTATATATTTTAATACTCAAAGTAAATAATTTATATTAAATGATTGAAAATTATACGTGATAAAAGTAATGAAACATATCTTGATAATTCATATATTTATTTATTTATTAACTATATCTTAACGTTATCCAAAGTAGACATTCATTGTAAGTTACAATAAAATATATTCGTTACTTCAATTAATCTCATTGTTTACTAAAAATATCAATGTGGAACGATCTATCTATCTACACATTTATGATCGTGAAGATGATATTGAATAGAGTTATAATACTATTGGAAAATGTCATACATACATTCAGCAATACAATATAAATACCAGTTTTATGTACTAAAATATGAAATTTTTGTACATTTTTATATTTTCAAAAAATATATTTTAGAGCTATAAAAGTATATGAGTAAGTTTCACGTATGGTGCTAATATTTGGTAGGACATTAAAAAAAATTGGTAAATGTTTTAATAATTTAATCAGGTTATATTCAAATTAAAATATTATATTTATATCCCTCTAGCCTTATTCAATATAATTCAATCCTTTATAACAGATTTGACTTTCACAGTACGTACAGCGTAAATTCAGAATACAAACGAATCAAAGCTGAAGCACCACGGGGCTCAAAATTAATACCATTATTATTTAATATATACCTTCTGATCTTCTAACTAATGAAAACACAATTCTTGAACTAAATACGCCGATGTTATCTATTCAATCTCGAAGATTTAATATTGAAAAAATATTAATTAAAAAAAGACAAGATAATCTTAATATTAAAAATATAGATGGATAAAAATATGACATAAACCTATACCTATACCTATATTTCAATCTAAAATCTTAAAAATAATATAAATATATTTATATTTAACAGAAACACGACAATTCATAACGAATACCAAATTAAAACATAGTAACAAAAATTACATTAAAACTGTATTGAATAAAATTGCAAATAGGTACAACTAATAGTTTTGAAAATATAATAATATTAATATTCTTAAGAATGTAAGTATTGAAATCTTTTCGGAAATGAGTCATTTAAAGTTATTCCATTAGAAAACTTTAAATTGTTATTCGTAACGCAAATATTTGTAATCCGCCGTTTTGCTGACTAAGAATAATATTCACAAAGACAAGAACTCGTTATTGCAAAAGATGCTGTGGGCTACCGTTATAAAATTATTAGCCATATCATTAATAATATATTTTCTGTTATAATCAAAAAAAAAATAACAATGAAATAAAAATGTATTCAACGACAAAATAATAAAACATAGCCCAATCTAAGATAATTCTGACATCAAATGTGGAAGTTATATACAATTTTAAACACTAACATAGTTAAGCTTAAAGTATTAACAAATAAATATAGTTAAACTAATAATTGTCTCCCATCTTATATAATAATGAAATTCATTATTCAACCGTAGATATGATACAAATGAAATCGTAAAAAATATAATCAATACCAATCAGAAACACGATAAAACAAAAATAAAATATTGTATGATGCAGTACACATTGGCAAAATGTTGATCAATTATCTCACCTTTTTCATTAATATCAGCATTTGCCAGAAAATAGCGAACGGTTTATTGTCGTATTTAGTTTAAAATAAGTAATACACAGTACCTAACATTAAAATTAAGAAGCGTAATGAAAAAAAAAATTTTTTTGTTATTTTATTCGAACATATTTTTTGTTATAGTTGTCGGAATTTTATTTAGAGAAATCAATGAAATAATGTTCAACTCAAAGTACCTTCTATCCACACTTCAAGTTAATTAGATTTTGAGTGTATGAAATCAATTAAAAAAACGATTTGAATAATCCTAAAAAAAAAAAAAACCAAATTACATGTATACATATTCACCCATAGAATTAAAGTCAAAATATAAAGAAATTATTGAAACATATTATACAAGTGATAACTGAATAATTACTGATTATAGTTTAAATATGTTTAACTCCAATTAAAAACAATTTTATTTTATCTAATAATAATTTGCATT
Source organism: Schizaphis graminum (assembly GCA_020882235.1). Lineage (NCBI taxonomy): Eukaryota > Metazoa > Arthropoda > Insecta > Hemiptera > Aphididae > Schizaphis > Schizaphis graminum. Next base: position 40,272,286 of record CM037031.1, read on the forward strand.
CAAATTTTACAAATTACATTTTCAAATTATAAATGAAAGGGACAATAATGTTAATCATCAAATGAACCTATGATCCTACAGTTAAAATTTCTATAATTGTGAATTATTTTAGGGCTGGAGACTTAACACCGACATCAAAGTCTTATATTTGACGTTTGGTCTCTTTAAAAACATTGTAATTTAAATTTCAATAAGCTACATATGACAACACAAACTATATACAATTTGGTAGTAACGTTGACCAACAACATTATCTACACTATCAATTTTAGTAGAGAACTAAAAAAAAAATTAAAATTAAAACCTCATATTATACAGCATTCATTATACGAAACGTCAGTTTCCGTAATAAAATGATAAAACGCAGTAACGCACAATATTTGCATAGATAGCTCGCAGAACAGTAGCAAACATATTATAAATTGATATTTATCATTTGACATAATTATAATGAATATTAGAGAGAGTAAATAACGCACCATGTATCATAAAATTGGAAATTTCAATTTCTTATCCGAACAATAAATGACATGTGTGTGTGTGTGTTTTGGTATCTATGTAAAATATATAATATTATATATTATTATTTAGGTGTTAACCTGACCTATACAGTATACATTGTAGCTACATAAACTATAAAAAACGTAGTTCGGATAACTAATTTTGAATAAAATGTATTTATGTGCATCGCATAAAATATTATTGTAACGAATGTGCAATTTAAAAACGTGCTACACAATTTAAATATTATATTAACTACAAGGATAGAACATTTTTTTCCGAAAACCGACTGTACCATCCTTGTTACATTCCGCGTAACAATGAATAATGATATAAAAACCTTATAAAATTTTATTTTTTCTCTTTTTTAAGTTTATTTAGGCTAACAAACACAATATCTAAAAATACTTGTAAGATTATGTAATATTTTGATGATAATCAAAAACATCTGATTGGATCAACGTATACAGCAATACGTGTGTTTTTAATGTATCAGAATTAGACTTTCATGCTGAGTACATTAAATGATTAAATTGGAAGAAAATTCAACCTTATTATTATTTATAGTAGATACTAAGAATATGTTAGTTTTATATTCACATATTTAGTTTTATATTAATAAAACTCTAATTAAAAGTTTGCAATCAATATTTTAAAAATATTTATCTACTGTAAGCTCGATGTAAAACTACTTAATATTAAAATATCTATGTTTCTATTCCTTTTTAATCATAATATACTCTTGGTGCATTTATCCTATATCCAAAAAAAAAAAAAAAAAAAATAGTGAAATAAAAAAATCACCCAAACATAAAATAGACATTCGTATATTATATACATTATAAATACATACATAAATTTATATGAATAACATATACAAGTCATATGTTGAACGGAGTGACTGTCTTCTAGCGAAATATACATTTCGAAAAAAACATTCGAAGTTAATAAGAGTATCAACATCAGTTTTATTTATTTAAAATATAAACCTATGTAACTTTTTCGTGTACTAATCAATAGCTAATCAAATTTGTATAGTCATTGCGCTGTGCCCACATAAATTAGATCGCCGCGATTATTCTAGTTTATAAAGCAGTAAACCTGAAAGGGACGTACTTCCGGCTTATCTATTATCAACGATTTAATCAGGTTATTCTGTATACTCAGACGCTTTCCCACGTTTTTAATGCACAGACATTAAGAAGACAATTTATTTTGAAATCATATAAATCACAATCCGAAGTGTTTGCTGTTTGTCCGACACTGCATAGAAGGATTGAGATCCACTATTAAGTCATTCGATTGTTGAGATTAGTGTCTACTTTGATTTTTCCATTAACCTACAATTTAGTAAATATTAAATTTCAAAAATTAAAGCCTTAAACATAAATTGGTTAGGTCAATGATAACTAATAATATTAATTATATATATAATAATATATTAATATATATATATATATTATACGAAATCAACCAGAAAAAACTAGTGTATTATATAATGCAATTGAGACACCTTTTCAGTATACCTATTAGCAATATTATATAAAAATTAAAAAAGCTAAAGTAAACAAATGGAAAATTTTTCTCACCTTTTACTTTTTATATCACGCAATCTAGAACCAGAGACGCAACTGTTCTACTGAAAAACCTCATGTATTATTATGTCTTTATTTATACCACGTATAATATCATATATTGTCGTGATTTTTAATTTAGAGATATGATTGAAATGATCAAAAAATCAACAATTTAAAATATTTAATAATTTTATTTTCATAACAGTAGATTTATTATTATTTTTTCATAATTTTATTAATTCATATTATTTTGTATTTCAGCTATAATAACAAACAGGTAAAAATAATTAAATACCTAGCCAAATATTACAGAAATATTATTAATACAATTACATTTATAACATTTTTGTCATTAAGACCGTGTGGTGTACTGGTGTATTACACAAAATACAAAGAAGAAAAAACAGAAACGCTAATATTTATGGAAAATCAATATGAATGGCCCAGGTGATTCCCCTTAGACCGTCTTTCATCGATTTAGCAAACGTTAACCATCACCATTTCAAACGTTTATATTTCTCACTAAATGTTATTTCTCCATACCTTACATATTCTATATTCAGACATATATTATTTTTTTAAAGTTCACACATCTGAATTAATTTACCAATACCTTTGAGTTTATAAATTCAGATATAAAAGTGTGTGTGTGTGTGCATATGTTTTTTCAAACAGTTGAATATCTGTATAAATAAGTAATAAATTATGGGTTTACTTATATATCTTCATATTTTGATCAAGTATAAATTTAAAATAGGTAGTCATTCTCCAACAAATTGTCAAAAACGCATATCATATCAAATATATGATATATAGAGGTACAATCGATTATTATAATAATATTAATGACATATATTTTTAACACAATTAATTAAATTCAATATTTAAAAATAAAATAACGTGAAATAGTTAACCTTTCTGTTATATACTAAGTACCGAGCGTAACTCGTCATTGATTTGGTTAGTCAATGTGTATAAATCGAATTCAATAACAACATTAAAAAGATCCACTTTTGATTCACCAAAGTAAAAACTAAATCCAATTTAGTACAAGAAATCTACCTCTAAGTCGTTGATGAGTGCATTTTTGTATACTAGTCTTCGGACACACACAAAAAAAAACTAACACATATCATTGTAAAATCAATACTAACATGCATCACTATTAGCACAGAATCTAAAATTTAAAAAAATAATATAGGGAGAGTTTATACAGTTTACGTCGCAATAAGTATTGTTTATATGTTTTATTATTGAGTTGTATAAGTAGGCAACCGATTCGGTTGAAAATTACACAAATTTATTTTATTGTTTATTCATGTTTGTATGCTAAATTGACTGTCACTATGTATTATAGTTTTTAAGTAACCACATATCAATCAAACCTAATTATAAATGGAGAATAACTTTATGTTTAAATTTAGTATCGGGAGATTATTATTTTACAATACCCTTAAATATTAATACATTCAACTGTGCGTAATCTCAAAATTATCACTCGAGGCGGTCATTTTAATCTTGACATGTAGGATCTGCCTGCAAATGAAGGAAATAAATAATCTCTTTGGTTATATTACAATCACTACAAACGTGCTTCGAAATACACGTATTTTGCTATTCTCGATCAAACGATATCTTTCTGATTCTCTTGGTGATTTCGCATACTGTTTATAAATTTTCCAGCGCAAGCGCAAATTGAGAATAAAACACAACCAACAATATTTTCGTTAATCGAACGGAACGCGTCAAAAAACATTTGTACAGTAAAATGGTTAATGGAAGAAATGTGTAATAGTGTTATTTTTCACTCCGTGTATGAGACTTATACTAGCGCACGCCCGCACCCACACATACAGCCGTTATATACGTATACCTAATCTACATATTTATAACTGAATCTCATTCCCGACGCATAGGAGTTTAGAGTTAGAATGTATATCATGAAACATAAAATACTAAAATATAATACACCTACAATGACTTCACCAATTATTTCCAAACTAACATTGAGTGAAATAATAGAAGCTTATAATATAAAAATGAAATTGAATTAAGTTACTTATTGTGCATATCCGTATGAACTTATCATATTATCTATAGGTTATGTTGTTTTATCAGCTGTCATATCAATTTTATCAAGACAAATCAATTGAGTGGTTCATCATGTCTATAGTAGTCTGTACTTGTGTCGTATTGCCGTTAAATCAATAATAAATAAAATATTATATATATTTTATAAATTTATTTGTAAGCTAATTAATAATACAACTATCAAAAATGGATACACTATTAAAACCAGTAAAATTCATCATAAAGTCCGCTCGAGTTCGACTTTCTTATTTATTTTTAATTTTAGATATTTTAACATTAAAAATATAAGTATTTTTATGTCTTATCACATCATCCACCGATTAGGGGCAAGTGTTTGAAAAACGTGAGTGCCCTGTCTTGTGTAATTACACAACGAATCAAAATAAATATTTTGAAAAAGTCCCGTCATATCACAAGTCAATCGGTATAATGTATTAATAAATGAAAACATCAAAAGTCGTATCAAGTATAAGTTATAATTTCTAATTAGTATACTAATAGTAAATCCACCACAACGCCATATTATATTATATTTTAATAAATATGTTGCTATTACATATTTTCCTATCTTAGTATTTCCAATTTCCAAACGATGACAACACATTTGCGAAGGGGGTATAATAATTGGTGTCTAGTGTAACTAAATTAATACAACACAGTACATATTACTATAAAATACGAACGTCGCGTTGTACAAAATTATACGTCATCAAGAAATTACCAATATGTAAAGCGGAAGTAAAGTATATAGGTACCTCTATAACTTCCATTAATTCAAGAAACAATCGATTCGTTTACCGAAAACAATTAAATAAAGTAATCTGCACCCATAACTATACCTACACGTATATACATAAACCATCCAACACGTGTAGTATATATATGTTACAAATGTAAGTCGAGACACACAGCATTGTCTCGATTTTATGGTGATTAAAACGATCTTTGTGGAAAATACATTGGTGGTGAAGACAATAAGAATATTACCACACTGCGGTAGAACAGTTGAAGGGAATATATTGTATATATAAATTGTGTGTGTGTGTGTGTGTGTGTAAGATGCTATGTATTTATTTAGAACAATTTAATAGTCCCATAAACAACATAAATTGAGACAACAATAGAACATTCAATTTAAATATTATGATATCGTAATAATCATTCTGTCTTATCGAACACAATTAACCCACCTAATAACCTAAATTCGGATCTCAGACAGACGATGTTTAAGTTTCATTGGATACACTATTAGCAATCTCTATAAAGGAAACGTCTAATAACAATAGACAACTGATAGTAGACTTAATTTTCCAATATGATTATATGAATATATTAGATTATTAAACAAGATTCGGTGTACGATATTAAGTTCCACTTACCTATATAAATACAACTATTAGCAATGGTAACACTTTAAACAGTTTAAACAAATGTATGTAAAACAATTAATAATTAACTAAACAATTTATTAGGCTTTAAATGTTTTTAAAAATATAAATAATATGATGTAGGCATTAAGTTACAATTAAGTATTAAATAACTATAGAATCAAATAATGCAATGGAAAATGGAAAATATTATGATAGGTTAGCATTAAAAGATACGCTTAGTTATTTGCAATCGACGACTTCCCCGAAAATTATGACATTAAAATTAATTGTAGCAAATAATAAAAATTAAAAGTTTTAATATCTTCGCCGAAACAACAAAATTAATTTAACACAATAAAAACCATCGAAATAAATTGTATTGTTCAGTCGGATCATTAATATTAATTGATAATAATATTTCAAAAATTATTACATAACTTTGTCAATTATTCAGAACACTATAAAATGATTTTCATACATCAAACCTTGTTATTGGAAAAAGAATTATGTTAAAAAATTCGGAATAAGAAAAAATATATTGAGTATTTACATTTCAGCAGGTTTGAGATTGGATTTTGAGTTCAAGAGAAACTGTCACCGCGACTATAGTAGAAACATAATGAACTGCATACGTTTCTTACACATCATATGTAATGCAGTGAAAATACCATGTCACTTTTTAGTACAGAAATGTAAACACACATATTGAACACTTGAAAAACGAGTATCGAATAGATATAGTCGATAGTTAAGAAAATCAGGCATGTTATTTGTTAAGTAAATAAAATAAAAAATAAGTAAGAAGAAAATCGTTACCAATCTGACAATTTTCATCATCAATAATACGTCTGATGGTTTATCGCAGCATTCATACACATTATGAGGCTATTTTCTATATACTTCAATAAAATAGATGATGCGTTAATTGAAATTTAGCGAAAAAAATATTTTAGGGTCCGTACATAATATTTATGCAGTTGATAACTGTCCAGTTTAATAAAATACACATATAAGTTATTAATTGAAAAATATATAAGTAAGTATAATAAATAGCATTACATAACAACAGTGTTTTTTATCAATATTGTCGTACACGCAAAAAAACACGAGTCGAGGCAGATATCATCGTTTCTTTGGATTGTTATTATTACAATTTAGTACAATACTATGATATAGAGTATCTTTGTACGTAAGAATGAAGACGTTAGCACTTGCACAGTGACACAATGTGGTTATTTTTTGTTGGTGCTAGAGTAATTTAAACATTGTTTTCTCTCCCATTGGCGTTTTTTTTTTTTTGTGACTTACAAGGTCGGTGTCTTTCTCCGGATAGCGTACAATAAGAATCTGTGAAGTAGTGCAAATAATACTTATTGACGTGCTCTTGCTTTCTCTCGTAAATTTTCACTATTCCTTGGACTTTGTCCTCTCACTACATTGTAGTACTACCTCTGCTATGCAATACATACATACACAGGAGGTGGTTATGGTTGTTTATTAACACCTAAATAACATATAGAACTAAGATGATTAAATTTTACGGTAAGACAAAATTACAATTATATAACACTTAATTTTATTATTTAATATTTTGTTGACCTGTTTAAAAGCTTGACCACAACTATATTTTACAGATGAAGTCACGTCATAATTTATACAAACAAGTACAAAAACACAAGACAAATAGAGAAAATATAAACACAAGAATATGTTAATTAATTACATATATGTATAAAAAAAGTTTATATTATATATAAAATATGATTATATTTGTTGAAATCGGTATTACATGCGTTAATCATTGCATTTATTATTTACTACATGTCTTAGTGGATTTTATACATGTCTGTTATAGAGTCCTAATTATTATTGTTTTAAAACAGTAATACACATAAACAAACATTACTATTTAAATATTATAACATGTTTAACTTATATATTATCAATATTTGTATTATTATATAATGTGCACGAATAGTTATGGATCATATTATTATTTAGGTATGTTTTATATGTTATCGAGCCATAATGGCTGCAACTAATTGTAAGCATTACATTCCTATTCAAATATTCGCGAGTTCGACATTAGAATATAATTTAATATAATATATATTATACTTAAGTCAGAAAGACTCAAAATATATAGGAAATGCATTTAAATTACCATATTATTAATGTTTTAATTTATACATTGTTAGGATGTACATTAGTTATACATAAAAAAATATTTTTATACACTTTTATTATTTTTACATTTGAACCAGCAGAGCTAATATTAATATCAATAAGTGTATGTATTAAATGAGTATTATATTCAAAACGCAAGATAAGTTTAAGCCTTTAAAAGTAATTATGAAATTAATTCGTATTATACTGTTCGAACGAATATAAACACATTTTATACAAGCACAGTTATAAAAGAAATTTTCGTTATCATCAATATGTTTAGCAGGTAATATAAATTTGAAAATATTTACGTAACAAAATGAAACTTTAGTTAAATTAAATTAAATGCAACACAGGTATTTTATTATTTTAATTTTACCATTGTGGTGTATAATTTGATTAAAGTTTCTTATTCAAGCGTTCTCTATGTTAAAACTATAATTAATTATTATTTGTAGGCTCTACGTTGTCATTGTTCGAATCAGAAGAATATTTAATACTCATTATTTTTCATTAGTCATTAACTAAACATATTTTAGTTAAATTTACAATAGCAATATAATGGTTTTTATTCTTGTTTAAGGGCTCGATATTACTATTTTTAAGCGGGAAAATATTAGAAAATATATTTAATAAATATGGACAATTTAACTATAAACATATGTTTCGGAAATACATTTACAATTTCTTAAGATATAATTTAGAAAACTTTAAATAAATTAAAACTATTGAACTATTTGATACTTATATAATGTTTTATATGTATTTATAAGTTAAAGTGATAAACGAGGAATGTATATAGTACAATTAGGTGTCATGAACAGTTGCATTGATACAAATAAGAGGGAAATAGCTTTGCAAGAATTGCCTCTCTCCCAAATTTCTATCAAATAATCTTAAATACAAAGTTCATTACTTAACACTAAGCATGGTATACGATTTTTTAGTAATAGGTATTAATCCCTCTCAACATTTTTTACCAACAAGTAACATTTAAAATGGATAAAATAATAATGAACCAAACATTAAATAAACAGTTATAGAAAGAAAGTCAATAGACATACATATATTTTGGATAATCTCGTCCTACACCGCCATAATTACATATTAAAATAGTTTATCTTATAATAAATATAATATTTTATTAGCTTACAAGTAGTAAAAATTAGAAATATTATAAAAAACATCAGACCTTCGACCATAAAAAATATTGGATTTGTATTTCAAATATTTTATTGTACTGATATATAATAAATATATTCTAATTTGAGAATCGAAAGTTTCGTCAATTATTTTCATTAATATAAGAAGTTTCTAACTATAAACGTAAAAAAAAAAAAATACAAAATTAATCAGAAGATCAAAAATTCTTTAATATATAATTACTAGATTACTTTATAATTTTGAAGTACATTCATTTTTAAAGCAAAAAACAAATAAAATATGTTAGACTACAAATTTAAATAATAATTTATTAGAAAACCAAACGTTTTCATCGAGTCTCAACACATCGATAAATTTATATCAATAGTCAAAGATATAAAATTATATGTAAAAGGAACTCTCAAAAATTCATAGTAAAGGTTAATACTAAGTATTTAAGAGGATGTCAGCGCACTGTTTGTTTTCTCTCTCTATCCCACGTTCAATATAGACAAAACGCATTTACGCAGTCTGAGTAGAATTCGTTCAATTTTGGTTCTAGAGTAAATATACCTATTATAAAATTAAATTTTGATAATATTTCTGAGTACAAGACGATGAGTTTTTATAAAAAACGATATAATTAACGTTGTATTGGGAATAATGGAAAATACTCATCATCTTGTGCTCAGAAATATTATCAAAATTTAATTTTATAATAGGTATATTTACTCTAGAACCAAAATTGAGCGAGTTCTACTCAGCCTACGTAAATGCGTTTTATCTATGATGCACGTGGGCTAGAGAGAGAAAACAAACAGTGCGCTGACATCCTCTTAATTGTATAGATGCAATCTAATGTTTGTCCACATAATGACTGAGCATATATTTTCAAACAACAATAAACAAAATTATTTCTAGAAAGTTCAAAAATATAGTTTACATAACTAAAAAAGAATATGGATTTATTATATAATAGTCGAAGGTATTTTGACCATAGTAGTTATAATTAAAATAGTGAAAAAATAATAAGGAGAAAAAAAATTGAAAATTACAAGTGTTGTATTGTTGATAAGTGATAAAAAAAATATTTTTTTGTATTAAACACCTTATTTGTATCATTGAATACATGGTATATATCATACTGGATTCTGACGGAAAAAAAGTCAGATTCTATAATAATTTGTCTCTTGCCAAAATGTCTTATTCCATATTATTCACGATGGGATGAAAATATTACAAGTTCCGAGATGGCAATGAAAAATCCATTTTGCGCTGTCTGAATAATAATAATAATAAAACTAGCGCGCTCATGTACACACGGCCGAGTAAAACGTATTTAAACTGCTTCAAAGATAAACAAATGAAAATAAACAACATTGATTATACTGAGTAAACCACGGATAACTGTTATCATTACACCGGATAATAATTCACGATGCTAACTTAAGAAAAAGTTCTGTATTTTTAATAAGGACCTATTTTTATTTAGTTCAAATAATAATAGATTAAAAGAAGTTTAGTATATTTCATGAATCAACTTTGATTAATTGTAATTAATATTTCAATATTTGTTACTTATTATACCTTATCAATCTTCTTAAAACATAGAAATATAGATAGTAAAATATTTTTGGTTGACTACGTGCTCAGTTTATATTGGCAAAGTATCGATTTTAAAATTGAAATAACTAACCTACTAGACAAACTGACCTTTTTAAGTAACACGAGGCAACATGTAATTAAAGATATACATTTGTGTATTTATGAGAAACGAACCAAGTTATAATCAAAATAATATTCGTATGTCGTCTATAACAACCACAGAATTGGCAACAAACATTTATTTATTTTTTTTGTAAGCAGCACACATATTATATTTATGTTTGTTTTGTTACACAATAGATATAGTATATAGGGTGATTTTTTTATATCACGAACCGAGTAATATCTTATTCAAAAATCGTACGTATTATTTCATTTTTATTTTTTTGAATTTTACTCATAATTCATAAACATAAATTGTAGTCGTATGTTTACCTCATTAATATTTTAAATTCACAATATTGTCATTAATATGTTACTGTTAGTATTATACATGCGCCATAGTATGGACTAGAACCCAGAAATATGGGTGAGTCACACACATTAATGACTAATGAGCATTTACTACGCATAAGTTTGCATAGCACGCACGTTCGTACTATGAAAATTGATTACTATCATATTTTTATATTTTATTTAACACTTTTGAAAGCGGTAGGTATCCAATAATTTTTCTACAGTAATGCACCTATATTGCCTACACATATCGCCGTGTCATAACCCAATATTTTGTGTTAGGTTATACTGCCTAGTGCCTATGATTAATAATAATTACTATGAAAAGAAGTATGAAGAAGAGCTGAACCTAGTAACTGACAAAGCTTTCATAAAGAATTAAATAAATTTACTGGCTTTTACTAAGTAAAAATAATGTGATGACTGATGACACATTTTTTTTTTTAATATTTATATTTTAAACAAAAATGTTATACACAAATAATATTATTATTACTGAATTCCATTAATATTAAATCAAAGCAAAATTAAAATGTATTAAATACAATTTTATACACTATATTATATAACATTAAATAATAAAAATGTCTGCATATAATTGTTGATAATATATCTTTTTTAACTATAAAAAAAATAAGTTTCTTAATAGGTACAATTATAAATACTGAACAACTTAAAAAAAATAGTTCAATACTGGTTATTTAATTTAATTATTAGTTGATACATTAGCATCGGTGATATTGATATAATTTATTTTATCAAAAAAACACACATAATATTATATAAAATATCGTAATATTAAAGTACTGATGCAAAAAGTGGTAAATATATAAAATAAGTGTAAGAATATCGCTGCCTTTTTGAGAAGTACAAATGCGTTAATTTTCAACCTTTCTGGTAGAAAATTGAATATAATTGATATTTAGAGTCAACGATAAAAATATCCCAATATTATAGGATAGGTTAAAAATTACAGAAAATAGAAATAGTTATTCATTAAATTGATTGGAGTAAATCAGAAACAACGATAAAATACAGTTGAATGGTATAATTGTGTATCACAGATATAATATGTAAGTTTTAATGCGATCGGAGTGTAAAGTTGAATTGGCATTTACGAATTAAATAACGATCTCATGAAAATAAAATAAACAGCAAAGAACTTAAACAAGTTGGAGATCATAAACGTAATGGCTGACTTTAATACCAGCAATAAAAGTTGGAAACTGTCAACAAACAGAAACGGTAGAAGGTCAATGGGAAACTATGATTTCGAATTTTTGAATCGCAACAGACAATTTATCAGGAATCATAAAGATACGTAGTCGGTTTAAATGACGTGAAGGACATTCACCGTTTAAAACAAATCATTAGCGAGTGCAATACCATCAAGTATACAAAGGGGTAATAATATTATTGCGTCGCATATGTTTTTATCAGGATTATAAACGAAAACAGGCACGCGTCGTAATCACAACATAAAGCAAGTTGTTGAGTTGCAACATGAATAATACATAGTATTATATAGGAACACGCAGAGTAGTACCTTCTATGAGTGCGTAGAGAGAGAGAGAGAGAGAGAGAGAGAGAGAGAGAGAGAGAGAGAGAGAGAGAGAGAGAGAGTGTGTAACAGTGAATGTAGTTGTATTAATAACATTATAATCGTACAAGAAGCACCGGCAGCAACATCAGTTGTATCAGAGTGTAAAAACGGTCGTATAATAATAATTAGCATCGTCGCCGTCACCGTTGTCCTTCTCCTCCTTAACCCACTCAACTTTGCAACTTGCCGTACGGTAATGGTAATATACTTAGTGGCACGTTATTGTTATTATTATTATAGTATCGTGTGTAATGGACTACGCACACGAGATCGGTTCTTACCAGAGTAACTGTTGTAAAACGTGCGCGGCGAGGTGTTGATGGTATAATGCGTATGAATATAATTTGCATTCAGCCTTTCACGCCCGACGTCGACGATTATACTAACCCTTCTCTGTGCGTAACCTCCGCACGACTACACCACATCCGTCGCCCGAAGAACGGGCAGACGAGGAAATAGCGACGGTGGTCTGAATATTAGCAATTATCCTTATGGAGAAACACATCATTATTACACCATAATATATACAGACGTGTCCCTCTCACTTTAACTCCGCCGGTCTTCTGTCATGGTTACTAACCACCACCCACCGAGGACGGTATGCATATTTATAACACTCTTAATGATTTAAGCGACGCAAAGACGATGACTTCAACATCTTCCCTTCATGCCCGGCAAAAATAAAACAAAACCCAAATGACAGCAAGTCTACATTATTATGTAGAGGTACAGTTGAGTGGACGACGGAGAGACGACAGTGGAGAAGAGGCTACGGAGTAATAAGAGGCAGCAGCTTTTACAATAGCATCAGTGCATTCTACACCTGGGCCCATATTATTTTAATAGCGTTCGCTGAACCACGCGTATAAATACACGTCACGTACACAACGAATGTTTTTTTTAAACATAAAACCGCAAAAATCCGAAGAATTCAAAACATTTACAACAACCCGTTCCGTTTTGGGATTTTTTTAACATTCAATAACTTTTTTATGCAATACACACAATTTAAAAAACTTATCCCTGTCACGTTAAACAATTATAAATACAGTATCCTAATTGTTATTAAAACATTAACGTAGACATTTTAATAAATTAAAGTTTAAGTGTGATACAGCAAGGTAAGCTCGGCCAACGTAATATAATTTATCAATTGAGTACATACGTCAGCACGTACCAATATTATGTATTAAAAATCAGTGTTGTCATATTTTATAACATACTATAATATAAAGTGAAATTTTGTAATCGTATAGGTATAACTAATCTACTAAAGTGTATAATAATCGGTCATTATAAGTTATTTAAGTTATTTTTAAAATTAAAGTTAATTCGTATAATATTCTGAAGACAGATAAATATAAGATTATTTCCGGTATTATAAAATTAAGTCAAACAATTTGCATTAAATAATATCTAATGGTTCAATAATCAAATAAATAATTTGCTTAGTCATAACACCATTATAATTGTTTATTTTGCTGTGTATTCGAAGCCAATCTATTGAAAACTTAAATAAATCCGCAATTATATAAATATCTAATTCATTGTTAACATTATAAAGTAAGCATATTTTACTGAGGGCTAGGAAGTTATTGAAGTTATAGAAATTAAAAGTTGAATTAAATAATATGATGTACGTACAAAACAAAAAATGTGAACAAATTTATTAAACATGCAAAGACAAATTATAGTTATTATTAATTATTAGTTACATAATGTTACATTAATATTTTAAATATTCGACATATTTTTTTTTTTTTTTTTATAATAATTATTATATTATTCAATTTTATGTAAAAGCGGTTGGATTAGAATGATAATTAGACAAAGTGGTCAAAAAATGTTGATATAAAAAGGTTCTATAGAATAAACAAAAATAACGTGTTTTAGAAAATAACCATTAAACTCCTTTAACTTCGAAACCCTAATAATATAATATTTCTATAGTACTATTGTAATTATTCGCGTAACTATCATAGTGCTGAAAGATGTTATCGAGACAATTAATAATATTTTATTACAATATATTCTAAAAGTTTAAGACAATCTTCTCGTACTTTAAAGTGAAATGATGAGAAGCTAAATGCACGTTTGAGGTTTTGGCATGTCTGTTACAGTGACGAGATGTTTCCAACACAAAATATATTATAGTGTTTACTGTATAATATAATAAGACGGAACATGTTAAAACGCCACTGGCGGTAATTTGCAACGTCTGACAAGCGATGTCTAATGGCTCTTTTCATGTTGTCATCGTTGTCCCGTTTACTCAATTCGCAAGGACAACATTACTATTGTTATAATAAAATTATTAGATCATTATAATTATTATATTATGTTGTCGTCATATTTGTATCATGAATAATGTTAAAAATGCAAATAATACAATGGATACCGTGTATTCAGTAGATAACCAAAAAAAAGTTTTAAAAACACTGCTAACATTAAATGATTTATTGTAATTGTCAATTTGTCGAATTTCAGTTGGTAGCGAATAAGGCACATACATTTAAACAATGGAAATAAAATATACTGTAAAAATATAGCGATGAGATAATATATTCCAAAATGAAATCCCGAAACGTTTTCTAAATAGGCTCTTCGTCATTTATCAATAATAACAGTCAACATAGTATATAAATACGCCATGAACAGCACAACAAAATAATCCATATCAGTTCTTCGATAACGGTGTTCTCAGTAGATATACAGTCGTAAATGTAAAATTTACCGATTTCGTTCTAATTTTTGTAGAATAAATACACCAATTATTGGTAAGGTAAAAACGAACTTTTTACATAAAAGAAAATTAGCTTCTATACATAATAACAATAAGAGAACCTAAATCTTCCATTTTATTATAAAATAAAATATATTTTAATAGGATAAGTTTGTATCGATAACGTAATCGTTAGTGTAGTATAAAGTAAAATAACTATAAAAGAAATACGTGGAAAAAAATAAATTTAGTGTTTTAATGCCTATCATTAAATCGTTTTACTTACAACATTATATGCACTCATAATAATGGACAAAACCAGAAATATAAAAAATAAAAAATATAACTACATATTATTATTTATTATACACCATGATTACCAAATATAAAAAAAAAATTATTCTTTTATCAAAAATATTAATGTATAAAATACAGTCGCAATGAATTATAAAACAGAACGATAAAAAAATATCTAAAATATTTAACTTATGGAGTACCGAAAAGTAATCGACACACAGGTTGATTGATGTAAGATGACCTTCTTGTTTGCTCAACTCAGCGTATTATATTAGAGTGATATTAAATTTGAAAGACATACGTAAGCTACAGAATAAAAAACTATCCATAAACGTATATCTGTAATAACCGAGCTTTGTTGCATTTCTCCTAAGATTTTCTATGGTTGTAAGTATAGTTTCCATGCGCTTATCAAAACTTTTGAGAACATCAATAAGCCACCTCTTCTAAGTAAGGAAGTAAAATCTATACTAAATTTAAGATCTTTAAAGATCCTATATGAAACTTTTTAAGCTTTTCTTCCGGTAAAAAAAAAAATGTCAGAAAATAAAAAGATAATTAACAAAAAAAATAACATCATATTGATAACTTACTAATATATAGTTTTTCACTTGGATTAAAATAAAAATATTTATTTAATGTTAAAAATTCTTTGATCACCATAAAAAATGAAATATTGAAAGCTATAATGTAAAAATCAAAGACAACTTAAAATAAAAAATAAAAGACTATCTCCACCTTCGATCTGAATAAATCATTAAACCGAAATTCTATATTTATATATTAACACAAAGTCTGAGTAAAATCATAAACAACAGATACAGTAAAAACTACGGTTTATATTTATTTTTTACCTTTAAATCTTTGAATTAATTTCAAACTGGTAGTCCATAATTCTTAGTCTTTACAAATCTTCTCTTTACCCCTTTGTTGTTATTTACACTGTTAATCAACATTATATTATACGTTCCATAAAAGCGTGAAAAAGAGGATTATTTTATAAGTCTTTAGTAAAAGGCCATACCACCGGTGAACATCCGAGAAATTCCCATTTATTTACGTCAAAGCTTTACAATTTTACATAGCAGTTATATAAAGATTTCGATTGATTAAGTTTTACAAGGCAATGTTTATTTCATAAACGATGCTTCTAATCTGCAAATATTTTCAACCTCAGAACCGCATACGTATAAATAAAATATAATGACACTAACAACTGCAGATATTAAATCAATTAGTAACTTAAAATTAATATAATATATTTAACTACACACTAAATCAGTAATTTAATTTTTATTTGTAAAAATATTGTAATTATCGTATACCTATATTAACATAAAATTGAACATTTTTCGTAAACTTGTAAGTATTATTTAATTTAGTGATTAATAATCACATATACCTCTACAGACATAAAATATGTAAATATGCTACATTTTTATTTTAAATGAATAAATTAATAAATGCAAAAGGTATTTTAGATAATCCAAAAACGGATTGATTTTAATTCGATAAAACATTTGTTTATAAACTCAATGTTGTTTCATCAGTAAAATTAAAAATAATAACATAATAGCAAGTGTGATATATAAAATGGGTTGCGATATAAAGTGGAACATTTTTCGGAAAGAGTAAATGTAAATTAACAATTAAATCACAATACAATCGTATTATATAGGCACGAAAACAAAAAAATATACACTCACACACAAAAATAAAATCTAAAAAACGCGGTGGTATTTATAATACACTTATCTACGGCATGACGGCTGTAGATTCCATGGTTCGTGTTAAAAATACATTTGCGAGAGGATTAAGAGAAAAGGGTAGCTTTTAGTTTCAGGAGCAGCTTATACTTATATAATGAATCATAACTGTGTGAGCACAGCCAACGGTCGTTGTATTATAATTGTATACTATTCTTACACGGAGTAAAACACTGAAGAAGACTCCAGAGTTTACTTGCCATGGTCACGTAAATATTTTTGTAGTAAAACCATAAATACTAAACAATATATCACAAAATTTACTCGTAGAGAATTATACTCCTCATAGCCAATGATTATATCGTTGTATATTATAATTAGTATTAATTTTATAAATTTATCAAAGTTAATGGTTTTATTCTTAACTCAATTAATAACAAAAATTTAAATTAATTTTTGGTCAACTTGATGAAGTGAAAACTCAATAAACAATTTTCTTAAACCTTTTAACGATAAAAAAAAATGTTTTTAATAGCATGAACCTGTTTTATAATAATATAAAACAATTTAGTATTTATTCAATATTTCTATATGGTACTCTGATACAGTTTTTCGTTAACATTAAATTAACATAAATAAAATTTTATAATAAAATTGAAATCAAATAAATTAACATAAATTCTTTAAATAAATATGTAATTCATCAATTTCAAGTAATAAAAGACAATTAAGTTAAACTAGTAGTTAAATTAAAAGAAACCCAAAATTAAGTAGTTAAGTTAAAAAATTAAAAAATTAAAATACACTTATATTCTTAACTTAATAAATAATTAATACCTTATTAATTAATATTTGTATGTACGTACATTTAGCCAACAGATATATACGTAAAGTATGTTGTACAACCACATGGTAACCGAATTTATATATTATACGATCGACAGAAAATAAAATTTATATTACGGAAGCCACTGCGACATTACAATATAATTAGTACTATTATTACAGTACTAAAATAGCGCGGAGAGAATAAATTATTCACCACTTTATTTTTTTCTCCCGTGGTAACTATTTGAATTCAATGCTCATAAAATAATAACGTTACAAAAAAAAATAAAGATCCTAACAGAGGGTGCGGCCAGTAATATATATAATAATAATAAAACTTTAGCGCAATTACTATTTGATGGTAAAATAATGTTTTATTGGGATACTGAAATTATTTTAAACCACGCCTGCGAGTATATCATTATAATATTTGGTGTTTTTACATTAAAGAAAATAAGGAGAAAATGAATAAAAGGAATAATAAATCAAATTAATAATTTACTCTTAATTAGTTTTTTTTAGAATGAAAAAATAAAAGGTGCATTATATTTTTTAAGAAATTCGAAGCATTTATAATATGCGTAAAACAATTAGTAGGTATTACATTTTACCCTAAACAACAATATTATTAATATAAATTATTAGTGATATATAATGCAATATCATAAGCTACATTAATTATTAATATTGCTGTTAATTTTAATACATAAATATATAACAAAAAATATCATTGTTTAAACAATTTGACACAACACAACTAGATACTATGGTTTTTGTCAATCATTTTTGTAATTATTTAAAAACATCGTTTCTACAAATCTATTATTATAAAATTGTTAATTTAAAATATTTAGATCATAACTTTTAAAAACATAGTGAAAGTAATATCCTTAACAGAACTTTATTATTATATACTATTTTAATATTCCTGAAACCAAAAGATTTATAAAATTTACGAAGTAATATTTCGCTTATTTTTTTTTTTATTATTATTAGTCTAAGACTTTTCAAAAAAATGTATTCAAGTTAAAACCTTCGTAGATATACATTATATTATAAATAATTATATTATATGTAAAAAATAAATCTAAATTTAAGGATAAATAAAATATTAATGAAGTTTGAGAAATCTTAATGCGGATTAAAACATAGAAGATTCACATGAATTAAAACTTCAATATGATATAATATATATTATATAATATATTATATTATTATGTATATTATGGTTAATAGCCGTGAAGTAGAGAAAAATTAACAATAAAATATAATTATGTATTATATTTAAACCATTCATTAATTACTTCATAAAAAGGGCTCGGGAGCTATAAAACTAAAAACTAAATTTTTAGTGCTTTAATGCACTTAAAAACATCAAAAAAAAAAAAGACTGAAAATTGGTAAATATGAAAATAGAATAGTCGATAAAAATTCTTAGATTTTTATAATACAAATTATATGTATTTTTTTATAAAGCAGGGTAGTTGGTATTTTGAATCTATATAATTATTGGTTAGCTTAGGCAATTATACACGATGAATCCAATAATTGCAGCTAGTGACTATACCTACAATGCGTCTAACAAATATTTTAATAGTACCTAACCAAATTATTGAAAATGAAAAGAATACATTGTCCGATATCATTGGCGATAATAAGTCCAGATAGCGTACCCACTATTTAAAAACTAAAATACATGTTTTCGTTTACAGATTTATATAATTTATTGGAGTTATATTGTATATTTATTTTGTCAAAAAAATATACCTATTAATAGAACGTATAGCTTTAAAATAGAAAAATAACATTACAGTCCGTAAATATGCATAAATTAGTAAAATAAAATGTCTTATAATGACGTCAAGAAAGTGTGAAACAAATTTGTATCTTACGTTAGATGTTCTATAATTTACCAGAAAACAATATCCATTT
Organism: Schizaphis graminum; assembly: GCA_020882235.1. Classification (NCBI taxonomy): domain Eukaryota; kingdom Metazoa; phylum Arthropoda; class Insecta; order Hemiptera; family Aphididae; genus Schizaphis; species Schizaphis graminum. The sequence continues at coordinate 40,292,283 of CM037031.1, forward strand.
GCTTTCAAACTCTACTAATAAAAGTAAAAATAGCCAATACTTTTCTGGATATTAATAATAAAAAAAAAAAAAAAATTTAAGTATACTTAATTCAATTTTATCGCGGTTCAAAATCGATAAAACGTGAACGTTTTAATTAAATAACATTGTATTCAATAAAATTTTTTTTAAAAAATAATAAAATCAACAGTGTCAATCTAATTTCGTAGTTGTGATACACTTAATAAATGTTTACTTATTATAGTGGATAGAGATATTGGGTTAACTCTTTAAATTTAAGTTGTTGTACTTGACTAATTAACGAAAGCAAATATGAATATATTATGAAATAGATATAGCCATTATAAAAATTCTAGACAACCAATTAATAACTCACTTATTAAAATAAAATATTAATGAAAGTACTGGACTAGCTACTTGGTAGCAAATTCGATAGTAAATATTGTATTATTTATATTTAAGAAATAAATATTTTTAGTAAAATGTATTTGAAAGCTAAATGCATAGATTAATTACCATCATTTGATAGTTTTATAATCGGCGATGGTAAATGATAAAAATTATTAAAGGAAACTTCTGTTAAACTTATATTTTAACCATAGATAACACATAAAAGAAAATACATAATGCATTATATACGATTTTAACCTAATAGCTCTAAACCAAAATATCCTAAAAAGAAAGTTATCAAGACAATAAATATATACATATATTTTGTATATCTTGTAAACGAAAGTTTAAACTTAATCAAGTCTTCGATGGTTTAGTGTCTTGTGTTTATTTACTTTTATAGCAACCTATATATTTCTCTACTTGAATTTTTTTTTCCAGGGATTTTGTATTTGAGATATATTGTGTATAAAGTATTATATGAATAACATTTATAACTTGAAGTACCTATTTTTCAGAAACTTTTTATTCCGGTATTCTGACCACAATACACGTATGATATGAACAATGTACGGATAACATATGTTTACATATTATGTATGAATAAATAATAAAATAGTACAATACACTATAGAGGTTATTCATGACATTTCTATATTTATATTTTATACTTTTTCAAATCAAAATATCACTCATACAAAAACATAGGTATATATTTTACGTATTTTTCATAATATCAAAATATTTACTCCTCAATGGTTTTATATTTTCTGTAAGTATAGAATATACTATGTAACAACGTGTATTATAAACACAATAAAGCATAAGAAAAATGAAAACTAAACTCCAATATTTAAATGGAACCTCGATGAAACCCATTGTATTGTGACCACGTCTAAAGTAAAATTTTACGCAATAACGTATGATTATTTATTTTATTTTTATTTGAAATCAAAAAGACTACTGGGCCTCACTGAGAAAACTCGTGTTGAGGCCCAGAGTTATCAATTTACAATATTATAAATTAAATATTACGTATCTAAAATGTAACACGAGAGATATATAAGACAGAAAGAAATATAAATATAATAATATTACCTATATGATATTAAATTATAAAATAAGAATTGAATGGTTATAAATTATAATATTTTAGATTTTACTCGCATTATATTCATATTGGAGCCAATGAGAAATGTGTTTTTTAAAAGCAGGTAAAGGTATATAAGCTATATGGAAAGGCATTAAATTATATATCTGAGTTCCCAAGAAATGGTATACTTTACGGCATCCGGTTTTTTTTGGCCAATTTAAAGAAAAGTTATTAGCTGCATGTCTAGTATTAACTTTATGACTAATAGGAGATAATTGGTTATGCTTTTTTAGATATATAGTAATAATTTTGATATATAAATTGTTTATATTAAGAACGTTGAAATCTTCATACAGTTTTTTTGTTGGATATCTCCAATAATTTTTAGTCGCAACTCTAATAATTGAGTTTTGGCATTTTTGAAGCTGTGTTAGAACATTATCATATGCCCCTCCCCATCCTATTATACCGTATGTGATTATTGATTCAAATAGAGTTAAATATATATATCTAATTTCCTTCAATGGTAATATCTCATGTAGTTGTTTAATTATGTATATCATTTTTCTTAATTTGTTAGACATATAATTGATTTGTTTTTTCCATATCATGTCGAAACACATTTCTATACCTAAATATTTATGGTTTTTAACTATAATAACTGATTTACAGGAACATGAGTCTGTTATTGTACAATTATATTCATGATTATGATTCAATGTTTAATAATATAAAACATAATTGGGTCTCGTTAATAATACAAAAAATAAAATAATTTCTAAAAATCAATTACTAAACTTGTGGCTTGAATAAGTATATTCTTAAAGAAAAATACGCGTAATAATATAACCAATAACATCAATTCTGGAATAAAATATAAAATATATCATGAATTCATTACATTATACAACCATAATTTTACAAATACGAACAATAGAATGTAGTGGGGCGTGAGTGAAGAAAGCATAAATGGTCTGCAGGTCTGCAATGACACAGTGAACAAGTTTTTTTTTTGTTTTTAATTTAATAATTATTACATGTTTACAAACTTGATTACGATTTATATCAATTTAACATATTATTATACATACAATGTTATAATAACAAGTATTTTATCGCACACGAATGTTGATATGAAAATAGAAGACACAAGTTTAAATTATTATGCAAACAATTTATGAGGAAATGAAGAAAAAACGTGTCTAGTCAAAGCAATATAAAAACCACCGGAAACATTGTCAAAATAAACGATGTGATATATTATATGAATAAGCATATTTTCATAGAACAATAAATTCTTGCAATGTTTATACCATTGCAAACATCATTGGCTGTAGGAAAGTAATGAACTTTTATGAAAATAAAGAAAATAAAGTTTTCAACTAGTTACTATAGTAACATATTATATAAAATTACTATATAAGGCTTTTGAAACTTCGTATTACTTAGGGCAACATAAGACTGGTTGTCTATTTATTTATTTATTTATTTATTGTACAGTGTACACACATATATAATGTGTATATACTCGTGTGTATATATATAAAGAAAGATAAAAAGCTTGCAAAAATAATATTGTCACTAACTTATAATATAACTACTTTTTTTCAAAACTCAATTCGGTACCGAGGTCAAGTTAACCTAACATGATTTAATCCAGTTCGAATTCTCGCAATTTATTATTATTATCATTATTTTTTACTCTTGTAATAATACTAAAAAAATAAAAATAAGCTACTACTACAAATGTATAATATTTTTTCCGCTATTCTCCTTGAACTAAGAATATAAGATATTTATCTGGATACCTACCATATCGATTCAGTTTCCATAAATAAAGTTCATAGCCGAAAATTTTAGAGAAAAGGTCTATAGTATTTTCCGATATATTATGTGCTACAACTTGTACTACACCACTTTTATCTGACCTCAAATTTTTTATTTTGTCCTCTCCAGAGAATACCTAGCCGAAATTCAGAAATATATATATATTATATATGATTTTCGATTTAAAAAGACTTATTCCAATCGTTTTTCACAACCACACTTCTTTCCACATCCGCTTAAAAAACTTCTAACTAATATAACACTGAAACCAATCTTTCTATGACAGTTCTCAATACACATGCAATATAGTACGATTATTACAAAAAAAAAAATTATGATCATAAAACAAATAGCGATGAAGTAAAGATTTTCTACGAATAGCATATTATTACTACCTGTAGTATTAAGAAAGTATATGTTATAACTTACTATTACCTGCATATTAACCATTAATCAAATATATGAAAAATTATCGATTTAAATAGTTTGAATTATTATATACAAACTAAACGTACCAGATGATTTTAAAATTAAAATAGGTAATAAATATATTTAATACCTAAAAAATGTAGAAGGAATGTTTTTGTTTTTTTTTTTATAATAATAAATTAATAATTAATAATAATTTTCATTATTTCATCATTAGTCACTGAAAGTTATTGAGCTATTGAGCCATTTAGATATTGTAGAAAAATTGAAAAAAAATTAATTTGTACGTCATTTACTTATCAGTGAAGGGTTGTGAGTATCTGAAAGTCGTACGGCAAGGATTTACGGTCGTCAAATCACAGAAGGCTGGAATTCGAGGCCATCCCTTTTCAGAACATACAAGTTACGGCGATGCACCGGAGCGGTGTACGGAAGCAGTACGTATACAATACATACATAATAAATAATATTAGAGTGAAAAAATAACAGTGATAGTGCGGCGTTGTATGTTAGGAACGGCGGCCCGAATAAGTATACAGTGGGTGAAACCGTGGAATTCGGTTCCCGTTTTATATTATTATTACGATATACGTACAAACAACAACGGTAACGACAACCACGACGACAAAGAACGTATGTGCATTGTGGTATCGAGCGGTACTGGTGGTTAGGGTTAGACTATATACGACGGAGTAATGGGGTGGTAAGAGTGAGTGGAATCCCTGCAGTGGGTAGAATGGAACTCGAGAAAAACACGGCATCCATAAATTGTCTTTACCTCTCCGTAACAATGGCTCTAACACTCCCGCATGTGCTGGCAGCGCATACTAAGGATTCGCGAGTATACTATACCTATAATACCTATACCTAAACCTATACCTGCCAACCTTATAGTGAAGGACGAGTACGGGCAACTGAGTAAGGAGCACGCGCGAGTAAAAATAAAACAGGAGCAGGAAAAATAATATATTATATATACTTTTTATACGTGTATGCGAAGTATAATACTGGTGTTGTGGGCGAAAGGGATGGGCTAATATTGCATTTTAATTCGGCGACAGACGGGCGCGCATAAATTACGGTCGCGATGCAATCAAATTGGGTACACGGAGAAGCGGCTGCGAGGGCGTGAGTCATAATTCCTAGAAAGGAACCGAAGCAGACGGGGCCATAAATACACTACACTGGGCCCGACCCTTTTTGAATGTCCCACGTGACGTCTAATTTGCGAGGAGCTCTCGGTTCCTTACCCCCACCAACTGACGCCATCACCACACTACGCTAGTTCACAGTGATTCATACAGGTGTGTTTTTCTACTCGTGTATCCTCCGTTCCACTATATTTTTGAAGCTGATCCGAGACGACAACCACAATCAACGTCATTATAAACAATGCAGAAAACACTTTATAATTTCTATGCAGTTTATGATATCAAACACATTAATACTTTCGTTTATCAGAAATTCACAAAGAAAATTTTGTTTTCTGATCAATTGTTTTATGATCCAGGACTCTATTTTAATGGATATTGAGTTTTAACAACAAACTCACCTCCTTAAATTTATCTATCTATCTATCGTTTTCCGTTATTCATTATACAATATCTGTGAAAACCCCATAAAAATCAATTCATTCGTTTCAAAGCATTTCCAGAATAAACAAATAAAAAGACAGACAGCCAAATATACCTTTGTGTGTACTTTTGTATCATAGGATATTACATTTAATCGTTCACATTTAAAAGTCACAGTGTTTATACAATTTGAATGCTTTTTAAATGTGCTATAAAATATAAATAAAAAAATAAGATAGCTTTAATTAAATCATTTCATTAAAGTTACTTTTTGGTCATACTATTAGTAGAATATAATAACATACTTTTAGGTTTCATTCATAGGTACTGAATTTTCTTTTTGAAATTTTATAACTTGAAAAAATAGGCATGAATAACTATTGGTTAATAGTTAAAAAAAAATAGGTAAAAATATAAAACAAGTACATATACTTTATGTATAATGAGCTAGTTATGTTCTTATGTTAGTTGAACGTAAAAACGTATTGATATCCAGCGAAATTATTGGCATGAATCCTCAATTAATAATGCAATATTAAAAATCTAATTTTAGAAACATTTATATTTAAAAATCAAATATATTTTCTATGAAATGAAAAAAAAAAAGAAAATTAAACCGGCAGCATATGGTTAAAAAATGTAACACGTTATTATCTTGAGTTAATTATTTTAATTGAAACTTGTTAAATCTACAGGGATTGATTGCTTAGAATTTTTACAAAGAGTTTTTACAATTGATGAGTGGATTGTTCTTATAGGAGTATAACTGACTAAATATTTAGACAATCTAAAATATATAATTTATAATGCATATTTATACTGTCCGCTTGATAGAGGGTTTTTAAGGTTTCTAAAATAAGACACAGAATGAAGGGGAAGCATTACAACTAATTACATAAGTATTTTACAGTCAATGCCATGCCAAGTTCGAACAAAATTGTTTTATTTTATTGACGTGCTTTCTAGAATATTCAATATACTACCAATAGCAACACACGCATAGTGCTTGTCTCGATTACCAAAGTTGTACGTTTAGATAATTTGTAAAGGTTTTACAGAAGATTTATCACATTAAGTGGAAACGTTTATTGACGATAATACCCAAATAATTGAGCACATTAATCCCCAGGGAAACATCAGAGATATTAGACCGACGTTAGCGTCGAGTAAGAGAAAGGATAGTTATATGTGACGCGCATAAGTTTCAATTTGTTGACTTACCTGTTTATGTATATATAATTGAACCTTTTAATTCAATTAAAACCGTTTAGATGAATTGCATAAATATTAAGGTAAACTTCCTAATAAATATTGACATTGCAGGCGTCCAATTCCAATGAATATAAAGAAAAATTGTATTGAAAAATTTAATACGTATTATCCACGACCAGAGCCATCATGTATTCAATAATACTATAACGCACACTGCACTGTAAAAATAATAATAAGAAACAAGTTTATGATTTAAAATTCTATCTGGATATTAAACAGTCATTTAATTTTGCTTATTCCACAACAAGAAAATTGTAAATTATGATAATTTTAAATTTTAAGACAATGTTAAATTATTGGGAAATTAAAAAAAAAAACAGAAACTCAATTAAAATCTAATTTTAAGAACTTTTTGGTTGGTTGGTTGGTTTTTTTTTATCTAAAAAACTGTTTAACATAAAAATATAATAACAATAAAATAAAAACATAACTATAAAATCAAACATTGGTGCACTTCGTGCAAACTACAATAGACTCATACTCGATTGATAATATTTTATTTTTTATTATTGGTTTATCAATAGGAAATCATATAATTTAAAAATTCAAAAAAAATAATATAACTTTATGTCTTGACTTAAAAGTTATTAATTATTTTATGTACTTATTTCAGAAAGTTAGTATACATATCATGTATGAATAAGTATATAAATAAGATCATTTATTTATTTAGGTAACCAATCATCATTAACCATACATATTAAATAAAAATAAATGAGATAATTTCTAGTTTTTCTAGATAGTAGAAAGTCAACCTAAGATTTCTGATTTATACAGTTCAGTATAATACTATTGTACAATTAAAATAAAAATTACAAAATACATTATATTGAAACAATACGTATACAACTGGCTACCCAAATAAACTTTACGTGAACCACCCTTCCTTATCACATATGTTACGATAATCCACCAATTTTTAAATATATATAATCATTTATCGGTGACAATTTATTATAACTTATAATTACACTATTGTGGGTATAAAACAACTCTTATCAATTGTATTCCCCTACATTCTAATCTAGAAAATTATTATAATGAAAAATTAAAGGAATAAACGAACCGGGTGCTGTTTTGGTAAATATTACGATTTTGACCATTATGTAACGACAACATTTATTATACACAAACGTAATAATTCATAGTCTCGTATTTTCTGGGCGTTATACACAATACTAAAGGACGTTAATAAATTGCTTTTCAAGATTAAATATATATATATATATATGAATGCACACTACTTTATACACAGTAATGAATTAGAGGACTTAATGAAACGGTAGTAAATAAATACAGGGACCACTTTCAAAAAAAAAAAAAAATCAATGATTACATTAGCCATTGTTGATTATGTTATTATAGTAACACGTCATTATACATCCATGAGGTGCTTACCTCTCCACCCCATTAATATGTGACTTATCAAGGTCTAATAAAACAAAATACATTTTAAAAAAACACTATATAATTTGAAAGTATTTTTTTCTCGAAATGAATTTATACATTGACATAAAAACCATCTTATGTTCTCTGTTTTAATTAATATCTTAACATTAATGAACAACCCAAAACCAATATATGTTAAAAGTAATAATGATCTAGTGATACCCAGTTAATAATTTTGATACTTTTAAACAAAAGGAGTTGAATAAAAGATTTAAGATCCCTTGTCATTACATGACAATGTATGTAAACATCATTACAATCTATAACTCTCAAAGTTGAAAATCCAATAAATATTGTTCCAGCTGCTCCAAAAGATGATGACTGATGACAAACAAAATAAAATAGCATATACACCATTAGAAACTCAATACATACATCGCTCCATTTAAAATCTAAAACACGATACATATTATACTTATGTGAAATATTTTAATGTTTACTGTTCTACCACAAAATTAGAAATAATCAAACGACAACTACATAATATAATAAAAAACAAATTTCTCAATAAATGTAACATATTCATTCAGCTACAATAATAATTAAAAATGTATAACACGTTTCGACACCTTTCCTAAAATTAAAGAAACAATAATAAGAAGGAATATCAATCGATATCAGTTAAATGTATATATTGATACAAATATAAAGTTTAAAATAGCTATTTTTAAAAAACAGTGTTAATATAAATGAGTAGGTACTACATGTATTATGTAGAAGCCAAAATTCACTTTAAAGTTTCTACTTCGATGGCAATACTAACGGCGGTGGGCACGATCAGGTTAACCAGCGTAAACACATACTTGTAATTCCTTTGGCTAACAACTTCATAAACGAACAAAGGTAATATTTTCAAGACTATGCTTCGCCAACTGAGAAAATGTCCAATACTCGCGTTGTATGTGATGGTATTATCTACTTCCCATTTATGTGTGCCGATTTCTGCAACGACAACATTTACCACGATCATATCGCACGCCGACCATAAAACAACCCCCAATAACAACAACAAAAACAACAATATAAAGAAAAATATGCTATTAATTGGTTTTTAACCATTCACATTTTATAAGTATTTTGTATCACTATTAAACAACTTCTGATATCGCTTTATAAGGCAATGTTGCACTTCCTAACAAGTACGTTTCCCACATTTAAAATATAAAAAAATATTAATATTAATGTTATGAATATTTTTATATTATCAACATATCATACAATAATATACTAATAAATACAAAATGGACTAAATTCAACTTCAAAATAATTATAATAGTTTTGTTCTATAATAACTAATAACAAATAAAATAATAATTTTGACAGTTTATAATTTAATGAATGTCTTAATTTATACTATAAGCGATTTATTGATTACCTCACATGATACTAATAAAAAAATTTATTATTCTAATATAAAATAAATAATTTTAGTTAATCCTAGTAATTTGTAAAAATATAAAATAGGTATATAAAAGGTAATACTAAAATATTTTACATGTTTTAAAAAAAAATTAATAATCTAAGAGATATGTAACTCTGCCACCCATGATAAGTACGGCCGTGAATCCCAATGATAAATTAGTTAAATATAATAAACAAGGACATACACATACAATTACAATCAGCATAACCAACTTGTTTCAGATAGAAACATGAAATGTTGAGTAATCTTCGAAATTACAAAATATCGGTATAAATACCTATAACAACAATTTGTGAATAAAAATATTTCAAAAAAGAAGTGTATAAATACAAGAAAAATCATATTGAATAAACTCAAGTACAACTAAAAAAAGAAAAAAAAATTATTGAAAAAAATAATGTCAGATAAAAAGAAGAACAAAAAAAAAAATGCAATCACGTAGCTTAAAACTATGAATAGAAATGAAACCTGGAAAATACTGAGTAATCCACTTATTTTCTTAGACAATTTTGTTTTATTTTACATTTAATATTATTGTTTATGGTTTCATATTTATTATAAAATCAATTAAAATTATTGAAAAATTTTAAATTAAAATCTATAATACAAGTAATTAAATACGAAACCTCTTATAAAAGCTAATAATTTAATGAGTAAAAATATAATAATCTACACTTGAAAATAACTAATAGCTTTGTGTAGATATTAAATTTTAAAATATAAATCTAAAAGTATTTTAAATAAATATAAAACATTTTTATATGATTCTTATACTCTAGCTAAGTAAGTATTAATATTGATACTCAATATATACAAATAAATAGATTAGTTATTTTATACAATTACAACATATACAACAATAGTATATTTGGACTCTTTGTCCAAACCATGACATAATATTAAATTAAATAATGTACTTTTGTAGAATCATTATTGTAGCAAGAATTTAAGAACATAACACAACAATGGACCAAATATATATTTCAAATATGTCACTTATCAATTAATTGAAATAAATATTTTTAAGACTCTTGCCAAACTACCAATATACTTAGAAATGTATAATCAAATCATTTAATAGTCTTATAATTTTTTTCGGTTATAGCAATCAAAATTGAGGATTTAAATAAAAAAACACGAAAGAATTCTTTTCTCTGTTGATCATTACAATTTAAGATACTTAACAAAAAATTATAAACATAAATATTGTAACGTTTTTTTCAGAATTAGCTTACACAATGAGTGAATTTGATGGACATTTTTACAACAGAAATAAAAATGTATAGTAGTTTTACATTAAGAAGTTAAACTATATATTAATATAAAGAACGAAATATTAAATGAAAATTCCTTTCGATTAATATTTCAGTTTAATCCAAGCGCAAAAACAATAGTATATAGAATACACACAATTCCTCATTGTTTAGCCATTTTTAATTTTAAGCTTTGCGGTCTTGACATTTTCATTCAAAAACAAATAAAATCGTAAAAAACAAATAAAACAGCATTTAACTATTTTTCAACTAAAAAAATAAAAAAAAACCTAATTTCAGAATACCCATTATATTTTTGTATTTTAATCATTCGAATTCATTACAAAATAACGACAGTTGTTTTTTTTTCCTTATTTATAAATAAAAGACGATTTTGAATTATTATTTATTGATAATAAATCACCTGATTGTTTGATTTAATAATATCAATAGCAATTAGTATTGTGTAAAAGCCAAACAAGAATTCTGGTGATATCACTATAACTAATCTAATATAATAAAACTAAAATATTATTTAAACATGAATTAAAAATTGAAACATAATACATATAATAAATATGAATATTGAATATATATATATATGAATTCAATAAAAGAAGAGTAGCCATCACATTTTTATTAGAAATAACGATGTTATAGACGTTAACGATAACCTACACGTTTAAATGTAATCTAATGTCTTACTTGTATACTGGGGTTGATATAATATTACACAATGTGTAGCTGTATAGCACTGGAATCGTTCTCCATTTATTGTACATTAATCACTTACCTGAAATACATGAATACAATAACTTAATAAAAAAAAAAAAAATTGTTCATAAAATCAGTTATATATACAATTAAGAGGACGCCATACCCGCATGTGTTGTCTCTGTCTTATACACGCGTAACATAGTTAAAAACTGTTTTGCGCGGGACAATTTTACTCCCTCAATATTTATATCAAAATTACCAAAATTTCAAATCACATTGAGAAGAACTTTACCTGTGACGTAGCGTTTTAATTTTTTTAATAACATGAATGCAATTAAAGTTATCGGTTTGAGAACTTTAGGTTTTTTTCATTTAATTATTAAAAATTATTGGTTACCACTATCAAAAAAAAAAAAACGCTACGTCATAGGTAAAGTTCTTCTCAATTAGATTTGAAATTTTGGTAATTTTGATATAAATATTGAGGGAGTAAAATTGTCCCGCGCAAAACAGTTTTTAACTATGTAACGCGTGTATAAGACAGAGACAACACATGCGGGTATGGCGTCCTCTTAAGTATAAAATTACAAATTAAATTAGTTTACAAACAAGCAATAAAATAACAAATTCTCTCACAAATTCTTATGAAAAATTAAAAATTGAAATTTTACAAGCATCATAAAGACTCAACTAAAATATATTAACATTATATTTTTAGTATTAATTTAAAAATAAAATACAATTCGTCAACACGTAAATTATATTTGTTTTAATATAATATTTTCATATCCCAATTGGTTATGACAAATTGAATTGTTATTTACTCTGCAACAATATATCGTATAGATGGAAAGAATATTTTTTCGTTTCTCAAAATTGAAACCACGTTTTCATAATAATTTTAGTACATTTTTTATAGATACCATATAAATATAAAAACTAAAATTAAGATTGACTACTAAACACAAATACGATAAGCATTCTCACATCACATAAAAAAAAAAATATAAGAATAATGATACAAAAATAATCTTATAAAACAAAAACTGACTGAGAAATTTTATTAAATAACTTATTACAAATATTTATTGGCATTAATCGCTAAGTAAAAACAAAAAAATCGCATTTTTTAACGTCTATTATATTGCATGTAAAATAGTTTTTCTTATTAATTAAATTTTCTAGAATTTAAGATGTAAATAACATCGAAGTTTTATGATATAATGAATCTGTGAAAAGTGTATTCCAGAATGTCCAAGAAAAGAATTTTAATGATAAATACGTACAGCAATCTCTATAATACCACCGGCAAACCTAAATACAAAACTGTTACTCTGCAACCATTATTTATGTTTTTAAAATTTAAATTTCACGTCATACATTTTCTGCGAATTCCCGGAGCTTACAGTTGTCACACACCAAGTTAGGCTCTATTTAACGTTTTACATAAATTGACACAGACACAAAGAGAAAAATTAATATTTTCCACAAGTAATATATGTTTTTATATTAGCGTTTATATCCATACGAAAATTGGAATTAAAAAATACATTGCAGTAATATACTTTATTTTTTTCAAAAGAAAATACTAAGAATAAAAGTATTTAAAAATTATAATGATTATTTTTCATATAATATTAGATGCACTGAATTAAATCCCGTAATAATGTATTATATATATTTATCACTTTATCAGTAATCAGTGTAGGTTATATTTATAATGATAACGTTATCTGAACATTATACATTAAAATGTTTAAAAAACGGTATTCTTTTTTTTACATTTTATAATTCCATATAATTCTTGATCTTCGCCTTTATTACGAACTCCAATTTTATAACAAATGTATAACTAATAAAAATATTGTATTATCAAAAATACAGTCTATATTATTTTTATCAAACTAAGTATTGACAAATGTGAAACATAATAAAAAACCTATTTAAAAAAAACGAATTTAATTTGTAAACAACATTTCCCAAATAAATGCTGTACGTTAAATTTAACAAAAATAGCGAGAGTAAAGAATTGGAGCAGAAATTGGAAAACGAGATATGTAATAAAAATGAAGGTTTCTCGTGTATACTATACGATAAAAAGAAAGGATACACACTCAACAGAGACGCCCCTTCGAACTGATAATACCGAAAAACGGCGGTGACTGGAGATGTAGAGAAGAACTGCAATGTATTATATTAACAATAGGGTAGTAAAAGCACCCTTTTGTGTTTAAAACAGACAAATCACACTTAAAATCAGGTACTTTTTATACACACACACACACACACATATATATATATAGACTTTGGTGGACTCTCGAAAAGCTTCCGTTCATAATTCAGAGAAGAAAATGTCTACTTAGCTGTTTTCACTCATCCCTATCTATATATGTGTGGTGCATCTCTCATCACTGGTATAAGTGGTTATTTTTGGCCCTTACCGCATTTTTTTTTTGCTTCGTGAAATTTCAAATATATATACACTTATTATGCATTACAATAATTGTATGATTCTAAAGTCAACGATTTGAAGTCTTACTAAAACAAAAACAATAATAATAACGTCATAATATAATATGTGTGTGTGCGTGTGTATGTGTATTCAATTTAATTAAAAATAATTCTTAGGCTTGAAATCTCAATTATAATTGAATTACTTATGTTAGTGTTGTGTGTACATTACACACAATAATAAAACCAACAGTTATGCTAAGTATATTACAAGATTATAATATAAACTAGATAAAGAATTAACTGGTAAAGAAACAATTGTTTAATAAATAATAACTATAAAACAGTGTCCGCCCTATTGCTGTTGAAACCGCTATATTAAGGATTCGCCAACATAGAATAAAAAATCAAAAAACCTTGTTTTCAAAAGGTCCACGGAAAACTGCCTATATAGTACTTTCAAGGTATTCACGATTTTTATTTCAGATTTTCAATTGCGTTCGAGTTCATAAAGTTTATCGTCTGTGTCGAAATTCGATACACTCTAAAAATGTAATTTAAAAGAAAAACACCAAACTGAGAGAATTGAATTTCTTGAACAGCAAAACAAAAAAGATAAAATACGCGCGTACAAGATGATGTCTAAGGTTAAATTTGCATCAGGAGGGTGCAACCCTTTGTCAACACTATAACAGTTTATCCAAGGTTATATTTATTCTATAGAACTTTGGTATAGTAATGCGGAAAATGTATTATTTTTTAATTGTGATTGGCGATGTTTATATCTAAATAGGAAAGATAAATGAAACGTATTAAAGACAACAACATAATATGATATTATTAATAGCATGTAAACCATCGACTTTCTACAAATCAAAATTAACGTATCACCTAATAAAAATAGATTCATTTGAAATCACATATTGACTAAAAATATTACTATCCCTTTAACATTTTTTTTAAAAAAATTGATTATAATACGATTATTTATTTTTTTTTTTTTTTGAAGTCAATTACCAGTAAAACGATAGTAAGTATAGTGACAGCCGTCTTATTGATTTAAATACCTTAACGTTTTATTTTTATGATTATGAATAAAATAAAATACTATTTAGGTATATAAAATAATGAACACATTATATCTTGCTGATAATGTAATAAGGAACAAATGTATATTACCTACACATAATAGTAAAGACAATATAAAAAGATTTCAGACTTTCGAAGATACATTTATAATATAATATAGAAACAGTATAATATGTAAGTGCAGACTTCACCGTCTACCACGAATCGCGGGTAATCGCATTACGCGGCTGTGTCATTAGACTATTTTCGAGTCTACCTCAATCATTATCTATAGTAGAAGCAGCAACCGGAAATTCGCAGTACGCAGTGCGCATCAAAGTATGTGTATATCGTATAGGTATAAAATTTATTACCGCGTGTCACGTCGCATTAACGTCCGGTAAATATGAGCCGGCGATAGTAATAATGGTATTATTAAGCGACGGTGGTTGTACTGTTAGAGGTAATAGTTTGAAACAATAATTATGTATCTAGTTGAAAAAGTTCGTACTCGAGATAACAGTTTCAACGTGTAAAACAACTATAGCTCTTGTGTAAAGTCTAATAACTGACTTTAAACACCAATAGTAAACACGCTACTATAGAGTGGTTAAAGTAAACAAATAATAAAAATAAACAAAATAATCCAAATAAAATCTTTCCTTTTTTTTTTAATTCAGAAAACTGTGTCTTCTTAACAATATTTTTATTGTTTAATTTAATTTGATGTTTCCAAAAAAAAAAAAACAGGAATAAACACCTATTTTTATGATTTCGTGTATACATATTACATATATCAAATTTACTTGTTATATTATAATATGCGTACGAATTGCAAAAATAAAAAACTTTTCTTGATACTTGTAACAAACTCTAAATTTCCTTCGAAAAATATTTTATATCCACAGTACAAAGAAGGCAATGAAAAGCAAACCCTTACATTTAAACGTAAAATCTCCTAAAATCCATTTTTTTTTTTTTTTTTTTTTAATTAAAAGTGTTCATAACTCACAATAAGACATATACAAATTGTCCTCTACAGGGAAATGTTTTCACATTTGTGCACAATAATACATAGTGCTGGATTAAATTCACGTTTCATATTATTCATTCTAAATACAAATATAACACCACCTTAAATCGTATTCAACATTATCTCTAATTATTAAAAGAACCTAACAAATCTATATGAATATAATATACAATTAGTACATCAAATTATTTATTTAGTTTTTAATTCAACAAAATTCAATAATATATTAACTATGATAAAATGCCTGTACAATTATCAAATAGATACAATTAAATTACTCGATAAATTAAATTTCTGGTTTTAAGAATAGAATTATACATACGTTGGAAATATTTGTATGTTTTGACAAAAAACATCAACGTTTCATAATTTTATCAATATCTATACCAATTCTTATCAAGGTCATCATCAACTATTATTAGTTGATTTGTTTTTTTTTTTTTATATATATATATATAAACATTTTTAACACTCAATTATAAAAATTAATTATCACAATTAACAAAAAAAAAAAACAATCACAAAAATAATAAATACAAATTTGACAAGAAAAATATATCTTATGTTTAACTAATAAAATTGTAGAACTTTTCTATTATAGAAGTTTTATCACGAATCGTGATACATCAATAATACTATTTTTGAGTATACGTTTACAAAGTAAATTATGTATTAAAAATTATAATAATATGCACTAATAAGATGCGAACTTATAAGTCGTACTAAAATCACTAATACCAATGGAAATTAATTGCACACATAACGATAAAATACGTCCACATTATTATTGTATATTTATATTTTATATTACTTATCCAATATATCTAAACTATAAGAAAATGTGTCCGTGTTAGTTACTATGATGACAGTCATATTATTTCTAAAATACAGTTATGGCTTTTTAGTCAATAATGTCAATGGTACTTCGCAATTCACAAGATATGTATATATTTTTTTTTTTTTTTTTTTTATGTTTGTTCTTTTTTCGATTGGCCCGTGAAAATAATACGCAAAAACTAATTCGTATGACTTTTCATATTTGTTTTTTTTTTGTGAAACTTTAAAACCACTCATAAAATACATAAAGAAAACCAAACGAGATCTGAAAATTTGAAGTGATTTTTAACACCCATTAAATACAATTCCGTCTGTTTCATAAAACTATTAACTAAGACAATAAAATAATTCAGATAACTACATGAAATTATATTTAAATATAAAATTTATAACTTAATCAATAATCCAGTGTCAAAAATAAAATGGTTTTCTTGTTGTTTAATGTTCATATTACACTATAAAAAATATGTTACACCTAAATATTCTATAATTTAATGTAGTCTAAAAACTTCAAATTTAATGAAAAAGTGGAGTAATATCTAGGATATAATATCAAGTGTAATTTAACCAAAACATTAAGGAAATTTAAAAAGCTTAGGGATAATAAATATTGTAAAAATAAAAGCAAGGATTTAAATATATATATATATATAAAATACCTAATCAAAATTTGGATAGCAGGTACACGTTACGAATGTTCAAAAAATATATATATATTGAAAAACTAGTTGGTTGATATTCAAAACTACAAAAACTATTGGTAGAAAAAGTAATTAACACATTAAAGTAATGATGTGACACAGAGATATCTAAACATATTGACTTTTTAAATATTAAATGTTGTACAAATTAAGTTGTACGTAATATAAATAATCAATGAATCAACGGTGATTTATAAGTTTTAGGAAAATGTGTACAGAATACTACAATGACGGCCAAAATGGATGTAATGGGCACCAACTTGTTGATTTTAATCAAGGAATACGTGTATGAAACTCTGAAACGCACAATATTATACAATTTCGCTAACGATCCTTAGAAACTCAAATCGTATTCTAATATGTATGAGATTAAAACCAACTATACCTGTGCAGCCATCATCACTAACATGACTGTATTAGTCTTTATTTTAATTTTCACTACATTCAAGTTAACAATCAAAAAATAACAAAGGGTTATTAATTATTATTCTATTCTTCTTATTTTTTGCCAATTTTTCCATTCCGTCCTATGTGCCTATCAGTATATTACAAAATAATAACAAACAATATCTAGGTTAGGTCATATTATATGCTAAGCGACATTATAATATTTACAATAATACAAATATACATATTACGTATTATTTTTATGACGGTCAACACACTTGCATGCATTCACTTATAATGTCGTCTACTAGAAAATGCACCGGAAGATTATCATCGGGAACTTAGGACGAACATGACGAGAAGTTTGGAATCAACCAAAAGTCTTTATACCACAGCCACAGACTACTTTACTGCATAGCGATAAAAGCAATTTCATATATTTTTATTCTTTTTTCTTTTCTTTTCTTTTTTTTTTTTTTAATTTAAATTACATACTACAATATAACATAACGATAGTAAGTCTGCACACGCCCGTCATTATTATTTTTTATCACCATTCTGAATTAACTCGGCAAGCACACAGAAGAAACGCACTTATACGAAAAAATAACTCGTAAGCAGAGGATAGAATACGAACTCGGTTTGTCATTGACTTAACTATACGACCCTTTGAGTACAGAAAATAGATGTTACTACTGCAATAAAACAGACAATGGAATTTAAAAAGAAAAAGTATTCATAAATGTATATATTTATACAAAAAAAAAAAAAAAGAACGAGTGATTGACAGCGACTTGGAAGGTTTTTGTTATACGAGGGTGGTGATTCTCACGTGCAACGTATAACCTCCCTAAAAATAAAACGTACGTACTTCCCTTCAGTCAAGAATGTGACACATATAGATATTTATTTTTAATTCTACGAAACCATAACATGCCACACAGAGGAGTGAAAATACGAATATTGTATATCAATATTCAAGATAACGAATGACGATTGTGACGTAATAATCACTAGAAAAGTAGTCGATAGTTATTTATTACCTTCTTCCTCTTAAAATGCTCGAGTGAGAGAGAGTGTATGTGCTTGTTGTTATCCCCTCGAAGTTTTAACAAAGTAAAAATAATGATTTAAAACACAAAGACCAATTTATTACGAAATGCCATTAGGTACCTAAAGCTAGTTACCCGAAGAAAGAAAAAAAAGCGTAATTATTTTTTCTTTTACGATGCCATTTTTCCTTTTTAATATACGATTTCCTTTATACGAACAGTCGCTTATTACTTAGGCGATTGTAATAATCCAGATGAGCTCGTTTTATTTATTTGTATTTAAAATAGTTTCATTTAAATCATATACAGAAAAAATGTTCAAAGCAAAATCCATCAAGACAACATCAACAAAATGTAAAAATTAATTTAATGACAATAAAAATAAAATAAATATTGACATAATTTATACATTCTTGTATAGCAAAACCACGGTTGAGGTCTGTTACTGAAAATAGTTTTATTTTATGATATACATACATTTTTCATTTTTTTCGATTTATTTTGAATAGAAATAATTGATAACATTTTAAATTAAAACTGATAATTTTGTTTGTCGTTTAAATAAAATACAGTTAATAAAATTATTTAAATTAATTCACACGTTGTACAAATATTAATTGATTTAGAATTTTACATAAATTGATTTATATTTCAATATCATCATATTAGTAAGGCTTCCTAATTTCCAAAGCCTCGTATGATAATAGCCATTATAATTTTTTCTAAAGCGTAGCTTATATATACCTATGCATAATTTTTACCTTAATGGTAAACTTTTTGGTCTAAACAACGAAAAATATATTATTTTTAAATTTTATTTTTTAGTCGCTTTTGTAGCCCCTCATATCGTGTTGCGCTTGTGCGAATGAATTATTTTTGTCTGTATGAATTGATTTATTTTACGCCATAAACTTTTCGGCGTTTATACACAGCGCATCATAAACATAAATAAAATACGAAAACCAACTACGAAGTATAACTGAAAATCAATAAATGTACTTAAGTCAATACATCAACGTGTGCAAATATAATATCATAATCATATTCACATGGGTTTTAGAGGTCGATACTATAGAAAAAATTACGCAAAAAAAAAAAACGAAATTCATAACAAATGAGATAAAATCGATCAATTGGACGTTTAAACGCGAATTCAAAATAAATGGTCATAGAAAAATATCAAATAGTAAAAACAACGTAAGTATAACGGAAATACAAATAAACTTTATTATATTTAATATGTATAAATTTAGCTCATTAAGTCGTGGCATAAAATATAAATACATTATTCGAAATTTTAAATAATTTTATCACCTTTCAATAATAGTGTAAACAGTAACGGAATACTGTTGCTACTTTAAACAATATACACGGATATGAATGTAAAGTACCATTCTTATTTTTTCTCAATAGATTTATATAATTAACTTAGTATACTTAATACCTAATAATTTGAGGGTGGCGTTATTTTTCGTAAACGTTTAAAAACCCTACTTAGATTTTAGTACTGTTATTATCATTATGGTAATTAATTTTTTACTGCTTGTGCGATTTTCCGGTAATTTTATTCAATTAATCGGCTTCCGTAAAAGTAGACACAACGCTGACCATTGAGTACGAATTAGTTTAATTTGCAGGTATACGTACTATACACTATAGTTAATCACACAGTATCAGTCTCTAAAACTTGTTAACACTGTCTAGCCGCACCATTAGGAGAAAAGAAATAGCGAAAAGCCCGACATTAAGTTTTATTTTATTTTTTAAGAGTACACACGAGTATTATGTATATTTCTTATGTGTAGTGTGCAATATAAAAACAAGTTCAATAACACATCGACGACTACTCTATTCCCTCTTAATTTAACAACATTGTTTACCTATTTATTTAAATTTTGATCTTTTTCTGTTTTTATATACTTACCAACTCACCAAAGATTTACAAACATTTAAAAATAATGTGATAAGTTCTATAGTATCAAGATGGAATATTAATTGCATATAAATTGGATCTATGATTCGAAGTGCGGACGTCAAAAGGCTATAATATATATTATTAATACATTATCCCGTATAAATAAACATACCTTGTACTTGAAACGAATAGTCACACCTAGCCACACGAATCATAAAAGTACAACATAGTAAATTTTCGTAGGTACAACAGAAGACATTTTGCGTTGTTGACTATATTATTTAAGAAAATCGATCTAAATCAAGCTTAAATTTAAGTATTTTATCTGCGATTGTAGGTAAATTTTTATAATATTTAAATTTTAAAGAGTTTTAAGTAAGTACCTATGTGTTTTTTAGAAATACTAGGTTATAATTAAAAGTCAGGGCATTTAAGTACCACAACATTTTTAATGGGTTATAATTGATAATTAACAGGAAAAAAATATGAATTAACAAATACTGTACCGTTACATATCTTATAAAATATTAAAATATATTTTATAAACGTAAATTTTTGAATGATAATAATTGAACTATGATGATGAGTTAAATAACCTCACTTAAATAAATACAAAAAAATAATCATTGTCAATTATTATAATATGTGTATATAATAGATCAATAATAACAGTCAAAACCATCATATAACTTTGTAAATTATTATTTTGAATTCCATTTATGATATTGCCATAATTCTTAGCGTTAAACATAGACTGACACGTTTCATAAGGCTTTTCAATGTACTCCGTTTAAATGTCTATACAGGATAATTATTTATTTATACACTTAAGTAAAACGTTAGGCTTATATAATTTACATAATATAAAATATTTTAAACTGCAGCATATTTAAAGTAAAAATAAATAGTAGATAATCATTAAATTTGATTCATTGAAAAACCTCATGAAAAATAAAAAAAATTCAATTTATTTATTAATTTTAATTAAGTTAATTTCCTTTTAACATTGAAAAATAAATATGTATGTAATAGTATTATAAGATTAAAAGTGGAACAAAATATCATTATAAATTTACATAGAAAATATATAATTATTATACTATAAAATCAAGATCAGACACAGAGACCGGGTGTTCAACACTCTTTTCTAGCTATTCCTTCTTTTCAGTGCAAACAGCGTAATTTTCTAAATTTACTATAATTTTCAATTTTAAATAAATGATAAATCATTGCATTTAAAGAACGATTCAGTTCAAAGATCTAAAAGTAAAACAAATTTGATATTTTTAAACACAGACATTTATTGTCAAAGTTGACCATACATTATTTATATATTATTATCCTTCAAAAGAAATATTTTATCCCTACCTATATATAATATGAATGTGAATTTTATATAATTCCACCTACAGTTACATACAATAAAATATAATAAAGTACAAATTTATAATATTATTATTAACCGTATAAGAAACCATATAGTATATAGTAAGAAATGTAAACCAAAATTAATTGATATACTATGCATATTATTATTTATTATGCATGCATGCATCAATACACGAATTATTAGTTGAAATCAATGTGTCAAATTGATCGAAAGAACGCTCTTTATAAGTTATTTACATTATTCAGGTCGAGTTGCCCGTCAATTATAATTAACATCGTCCGTCAATTACAGATTAAAAACTTACTAAACGAAATTTGATTAAAAAAAACATATATTTATAGTAATAATAATTATAATTATAGTGAAAAAACACATATTATACCTTCACACTAGCACGCATGTTATGGCGGAAGAGGGTAGCCGCCTTCGAGGCAATTATAGAGGTGTGGTAGCAATTTGCCGAGCAGTGGCGGAGGTGGTATATTAAAAACGAATGTGCGGTGCAATACAATGACCCCCCTACACCCACCACACATACACACCACTACTACACTGCCAGCACGACCCACACACACTGACACAATACCGTTTC
Organism: Schizaphis graminum; assembly: GCA_020882235.1. NCBI lineage: Eukaryota > Metazoa > Arthropoda > Insecta > Hemiptera > Aphididae > Schizaphis > Schizaphis graminum. Next base: position 40,315,136 of record CM037031.1, read on the forward strand.
TTTCATCTACCTTGTACCGCCCACTAGGAACGAACAGCTACCGTGTAATTTAATCAAAAAGAAATTATCAATTTATTAATAACAATAATAAAAACTAAAGGTTAGGTTTAGTCGGGCGCGGCCGAAAGGTTTCCCTCGAAATTCCCGGTATCAATTATTTGTAAAACACGCGCATAATAGAACATATTATAAGATCACCGCACGAGCCAAGAAAAATCGGAAGACGCAGTTGATGGACGTGCGTAAAACTACTAATACTGTTATATTCGTCGTCTTATGCAACACTAATATAATTAAAACAATAAAATATTACTTTTTGATAGATGTTTTATTATAATAATATATTATAAAGAACAAAAGTATTCAGATTTTAAACTAGAAATTAAAGTCAATATTTATAGGAAGAAGACGTAAATTTTTGTTTGATTTAGTGACTTTATATACATTATACACTCTACGTCTGTGTATATAATATGGTATTTTAAAAGTGGTTGAGGAATAATGAAAATACAGACGTTTGAATGGTGTTTGTACAGCAAACTTATGTTCAAGCAATGTCTATGTAAATTCGAAACTTTAAATGCGTAAAAGTTTATTGAGATCTGAATGCATTTTAGAAGTATACAAGATCGAACGTGTACTGCAGCAGCCAACGTTATAATAATATACTATCGACCTCAATGCCACAGCGCCCACAGCCACTAAATTATTCTTAATACAGATGTCAATTAGCAATACATTATATATTAAAATATGTAATACGAAAATTCATCTCAGTAAATAATATTTATTTTAGATTTTTTAATTCGAGTAAGAATAATTCTATTAAAACATTATTAAGCTTTAAGTATAATAATATATACAAATAGACAATTTAAAAATTAATTAACAGCAAAATAATTTGTGTATTTCATTATTTTGAAAAATTGTGTTAAAATTTGAGCTCCAGACAATTTTCTTAAAAATATCAGTGTTTCTGCATTTTCAAATTGCAAAACCACCACTTAAACGGAAAATGTTCAAGCTTTTTGAATAATAAAAAAAAATCTAAAATAATAATTATAAATACTTAGTTTACACGGCTAATCTTAATATTTTTAAAATATGTAAAAAAACGATAATATAATATGTAATTGAGTGAAATATTTCTCGTTATGATAAATCTTTTTAAATCACATTAAAAAATTTAAAATCGTTGAAAAATCTATATTCTACGTGTTAATATTCCAAATTTCAATTACAAACTTAAAAAATTATTTTTTGATTTATGTTTAACTTTTTTTTTGATACAGAATTAAGAACTTGTATAACTTAAAACTCGTATTACATTTTCAAGCTCTCTGACTTAACATACACTTCATGTATATAAATAACTCAAAAATAGCTGAAAATTAAATCAACTATAAAAAATTCTAATCTAAACATTTGGAGAACATTTCAAGTATTTACAGTTATTCATTTTTTGAATTTTAACAATAAAATACAAAATTTATTTTGTCAAAAACTGGTATTCCGTAAAAATTCAGTTTTCTTAATTCTTTAGAAAAGTACCTGGGAATTTTACTTTTTACATCTTTTCTACCGCCTCTTCTCACAAGTACCAACTTATTTCATTTTTCTATCAGAAAATGTATCAATGATCATGTTTGAAGCATTTTTACTACTTCAAAAAGTAGCCACAGACACACTGATCATTATAAAATTAGTAGTAAAACCAATACATTCATCATCTCTCCACTCAGCTTAATAATTTACTTTATACTCTACCTATAAGTATTTTCAAAAAAATTATCATAATTAAAAAATAAATAATAATTGTATAGTAAGTAGGTACTTCACTATAGATAATTCATTGCTCAATAATCTACATTTACGATGGAATGAAAAAAATAACTATTCAAAAGGTGGAACTATTCTGGTATACAAAGTAGATACGTACACTAATTAAACCAATCACAATAACTTGTATACAAAACTTGTTGAATATCTGGCATAAAAAAATGTTTCTTTGATGATTGTAGCATCATTACTAACTACTCTATAAGGCATACTCAAAAAATAAACATCATTTTAAAACCAATATATTCATAATTTCGTTTGAAATCTAAAACTATAAACTATAGCACAAACAACATCAAAACAATTAAAAAATAAATAAAAAAAATAAAAATTTTCAAATAGTTTTTCATAAATGTATAACACCTTCGGCTTGAACCTAACTAAATAAATTGACATATTTGAAAGTTAACTGTTTAAGAAAAAAAAACGTAACTTCAATGAATAATAAATATTATCTAATAATAATAAATCTTATAAATTAAAAATACATTAAAAAAATATTACAGTTACATTATACGAAAGTATTGTATTGACTACCTACTTAATATTTGCTATACATTACCTATATAATATAATGATATTTTTCTGTTTGGTTAAACTTTACAAACACTGAAGACTATTTATTGCATTTGCACATCCCTCAACAACAATAAATAAAAAATAAACAATTCGTATTCAGAGTAACTTTTTAGCAATAAAACATGTTTCAAAGTTGTTATTATTTATTACAAAATTTCCCTTACCATAATAAAGATTATAATTTTTATAAACTTTTCACAATTCAAAATTATATACCTGAATGATTCATATTATTTTATAATTGGTATTTTTTTTTTTTTTTTGCAAAGTTTAAAAAAACAAACAAATCAGATTTATAATAAAAAAAAAAAAATTTAAAAACTTAAAATAAACAATAAATTATAATGAGTTTTAATTTGTTCACGTAGTAAAATAAACTAACTAAAGAATAAAACTGCTTGCATTGAAAATTACTTAGGTTCTCTTTGAAATTATTTTTATACTATGTTCAACTAACTTACTCGTTGTCGATGTTAATTTTTCAACATTGCAGCATATGATTAAATCTTCATTACAACTCACCAAAAATCAAAATGATAAACCAAAGTTTTGGCGTATTATTTGTAATATTAAATAAATAAATATATATAATATATTATATGCATTAAAAGCTTAAAGACCAGTAAATTAAAAAAAAAAAAAAAAAAAAAAAAAAAAAAAACAAATTCTTTCAACGTATATCGCTCAACCGTTTATACTATACTGTATGCCCAATAGAAACGAGTCGAGATGGTCTGAAAAACCTAATAACCAGGATGATGCATAGCGGCCAAAAGCGCGACTGGAATTAATAACAACGTAATACATAAAATACGAGCATATTGTTTTTATTACTATTTCGTGAAATTCCGCGGGGAATACGGTTTATTTATTGCACACACTATTTTTGGTGATTTGTTTATCACCGCGATCATATTGGTTTCTTTGGGTAAAAATTTATTTTCTGATTCCCGCCGAAGGCTAAAGTGAGGTGGGTACAGGCAATGTAATATTTGAGCAGGTAGGGTAGTATATAATATAAAATATATTGTCAAAAATAATTTGTGACGGTTCACTTGCCGACATCCAAATACGCGACTGCTGTTATTAAGGTATATACAAAATATAATATCTCTTATGGCGATTTAATGTCAGACGTTTTATGTGGTATACGCCAAAAGTACATTTAAAAAGAAGAAAACAAATAAGAATGACGTGTAGCCTTATAAATAACACCAAAACCTATAACGCTACTTGCAGTGATGTGGAACACAACCGACACATTTTGTCCAGCGTAACATTCCAATACAAATATTTTTCAGGCGAATTGTGTGCGTGAAACAAAAAGTATAAGATACACATACTAGTTTCAAAAACAAAGCCTGAGAAAAATACGGTAACATTTAACGACAAGTCTTACAGCGTAAATAACGGATGAACAAGTTGGTTACGTTTCCCTCAACGTACAAGAGTCGGAATAAGAAACTTTAGTGTACCGGTGTGTGTTATTTCTTTACTTTATTCTTAGTTTGAACGTAATCATAGAACATAACAATGTATTAATTATTAATAAATATATTGTGTAGCTATATGTAACACGAACTATAATCGTACGGCAGGCCTTAATAACTGTAATAAATATTGATATTAATCGCTGTTATAATATGATATACGCATGATACCTATACAATATACATGCACAAATAATAATATATAAATCAAAAAACTATTTTTTCCCCAAGAAAAAATGTAGCAATAAATATAAACCCACACAGTAAATGAAATAATAAATCCTGTTTACACGGTCGTAATGTAATAAAAATTAGGAACTTATGTTTAATGGAACGTTTTATTTGAGAATATAATCAATATGCTTACTATATACACATTCTATATAATACACACATTACACAACATATTTGAATACCATATAGGTACTTCTAGCTAGTTTCTACCAACAACTCAAATCGACATAACTTTACAGATGAATTTAAATTATTAGTAGGTAAATAATAATGGACCACAAAGTCTAAAATAATGATGTACAAATTTAAAAAAAAACACCAGCATGCAATATTGTTACTACATAAACCAGATGAAAAAAAAATGTAATGTAATTTATGAAATAATTAATAAATTATGAAAATCTATCATACACGCTACATTATATGCAATTAACAGGCACGAAAACGCCGCCACAACCATCATTGTCGCCGACATTTGTATAATATTATTATCACAATGCTAAGTTTACGAATTTAAGCAGCAACGGCGGCCGACCGTCACACGCAATCCCCGTGATAATGTTAGTAACCACCGCGCACCGTCGGTTGTCAACGTCAAAGCCAACGTAGCGTTTCTTTTCGTTTGGTTTCGCTATACTGTGCGTCAAATTAAATACACGCCCGCGTAGAGGTAGTGGTGGCGGCTACAGAAACTGAGACAGATCGCAGCGACAATAATATTACCATTTATTGTATGATTATCGTGTCACCTAACCTAATATTATTGTTTTATCGGATAGCCGTAAAAACCACAAAACTATAATAATTGTAATATGTAACTTCAAACGAACATAATAATTATCATCAAATAGTATTATTGAAAATTGTAAAAAAAAATTTGTCAAATAAGTACCTAACGTGCGTCGTGATATTGACACAGGTGCAACTATGAAAATATGGGAAACCTAACCTTAAAGAAAAATGCTGATTTTCTTGCTATTAAAATTTTAGTTTTTCACAAAAATCTAGATTAAGTCACTTAAATGAAATTTCTTAATCACATATACATTTAGATATGCAAGCAAAAATTAAAGAAAAATTCCCCACAATGATTTTTACCCATTATATGACAAACCAATTGAACTTAGTTATAGTCGATATAAGCAATTATAATATTATAGTATTTATTTTTATGATTTAGAACATGTGTAATTATATATTTTTATTTATTTAAACTGTAAGATGTTTATTTAGTCTATTGGAATCAATATATACATTATACATATACATGAATATATTTAATTTCCTTATAAAACTATTTAACTAAAAAATATACAACATGAATAATAGTTAAAAAAGAAATCTATAATCCATTTATTTGATACAGGTTGGGTTTGCTGATTTAAAATGTTGACGTTGTATTAAATAATTTTACAGTGATTTTACAAATATTAAATGAAGAAAACGAAGCTAATTCTGATAGAAATTCCAGTCAATATTGGTGAATATAAAAAATATTGGTTATTTAAACATTTTTATTAAATATTAAATAATAAATAATACCTTTTGACATATAACTACTAAATGAATATTTTTTATAACATATTATTGTTTCGTTTTTGTGTTGTTTTTTTTTAAAGTATTTTTCAACCATGTGTTGAAACTTGAACCTTGTTTGTTGAAAACTTGTATATTTTTCATGAAGTATTGATTGTAATTAATGTACTGAGCAATAAATTACAAAAATAAACCACAGCCTTAGGAAAGAAGACTGGCATTATTAAAGCTGTGATTAAGACTTGAAAAAAAAATTATAAATCATTTTTGTTATTATATAAAAATAAAAATAAAAGATTTTGCTGATAATCATGACATTTTTTTAGAAATACCTAAAGAGTATGTAGTAAATGAAATGTTTAAGATTAGTAATTATAACTCCTCTGGGGCGTATTTAGGAATGTATTATGGGGCGGAAAGGGGGCACAAACAAAAAGTTCAAATTAGCATACATAGAGTTATACGTAGTTATAAAATATCTTATATTTTCATCACAATAATTAATTAGTACGGCGAATGGATGGGGAAACAGCCCCACGCTCCCTTAAATATGCCCCTGTACCTACTGTCATTTAAAATTTCACACATTTGTACCATTCGTTTTGTAGTTTAGATTCCAAAAGAATAAGTTAAGTACCACACAGCTTGAAAGAATGTTTTAATAAAAACATTAATATCTGCCAATAATAAAAGTCTTGTCGATTTTGTTAAAAACTATTTGAAAAATTAAGTATATTTTGTAATACATCATATAGTAATAATTAATTTAAAAAATGCTTTTCCCACAAAAGTTTGTTATTGGCTTCTGCTATTGATAAGTTTTTCTTGATGAACTTTGATGAAAATCAACAATTTATTATCTAACCATTATAAAATTAAAATAAATTCCTACCTAATAACGTATTATGTTTATAATATTTTATTATGCATACAATTTCAGGGTTTATTTGATATTGAAATTGCTTTAATCACTTTAAGCAAAAATTGTGGTTGCAAAAATGTTGTTTAAGACAAATAATTAAAAATTTTGATTTTATTCATTTAAAAAATATAATCGAAAATAATGTATATTAATATGTATACAAATTTGTACAAGTAATTTATTCACTTTCTTTTGCTATATCATAACATTTATAACTAATATCCATAGTTAAATAGTAATAAAGACTGTAATACTGTATTAATTGCAAGTAGATCTTACACTACCGATTAGTTCTGCAACACGTGAACGATCATTGTTTGCTTTATGTAAGATAAATAAATACATTGCTTAGTTTCAATAAAGTATGGCACACTAACAGATTTATCAATACTATACATAAATATATGACAAAATTGACTACCGTAAATAAAGTTATAAACACATTTTTAGAACAAGATAATCATATATATCTTATTTAAATTACCAATAAATTGTAATATCTATTAAATTAATTATTATAAAACATTTTTGCTCAAAAAAGCCATTAATTTTTCAAAATTATAATTTAATTAAAATACCCAGAAAATGCAGAGCTTATAGGTACCCTCTGCTTTTTTTATTGAAATTGCAACCTATGATTTTATGCTCTACGAGTTTCAGTAACACTTTTAAATGTAATTTTAAAATAGAAAGAAACTGTCAAGAGGTGATTTTTAAGTTTTTTTAACTAGGATTTAAAAAAAATACCTAATATCCCTTAGTGTAATTACCTAAAAACTAAAATAATAACCATAAGAAAGCTTCGAAGAGATAAAAGTAAACAGAGTTTTTACTAAATTCAACTCAGAATCGTTGTAAGAAAACGATTATTTATAATTTCTTTCAAATTTAATACCACGAATCTCCGAACGCTTCCTGTTTGTGCACATAATCCCAAAACTTGATAGTTTGCGCGCTATACTACGAACTTTTTGTTCACAAATGAAAGTGACATATGTTGTTTATTTTTAACATGAAAATAATATAATATATTTTAAAAATAAATAAATAGTTAAAAATTATAATCATTAAGAACTATTGTGTGATTGAGTAGTACCAATATATTATGCTATCGTATTATATTTTGTTTAGTTTACTATGTACGGGATATTAGTTGTAAAATAAGTTTAACATATTAAAAATTAAAAAAAAAAAAAAAAAAAACAAGAATGAATTACAAATTTAGCCACGTCTTTAATTATAAATATTTTCATATAAAATTATTTTCACATAATTATTTTAATAATAATTTTTTTATTATTAATAATTTTATTTTATTATATTATACACATATATTTTCAATATTAAATTATATTATTTCGCAAAGAACAATAATTTAACTATTATAACTATTAAAACTTTTTACTATTTAACTGTTATTATCTATTTTGTATAATACAACCAACATTCATAAATCAAAGCATGAATTATATTTTTATATTTATTTGAATTTATAAATATATATATATATATATATGTATTATAAAGTTTTGTTTGATTTAACGTAAGTAAAACACTTACTTAAAAAAAAAAATTAGACAATAACTTATAGAAAAATCTGTATGCAAACGGGTTATTTAATTATTTAACACTTGTGCGTAAACAGTCTATATTTCTATATAATCATATGAAATTAAAGAAAAAAATGATTACAATTGGTTTCGCTCAAAACATCTGTGTTATCCGTACCGTAATGGTAAGATAATTGATCCTTTGTCTTACCTATGATGAGATAGGTTACCTATCATACATAACTGAACAGGATATATTTTCAAGAACTCAACCATTTTTACTCAAAACAACTGAATATTTATTAACACATAACATTAAATAATAATATAATATTTAGAACTTTAAGTACTACTTAAATTTAAATACAGAAAATAATTAATCTGTATTTTAAAGTGATGAGTATTTACATCGTTTATTGTGATCATTAATATTTATAATTAACTACATAAGACTAACAACATTTAACGATTACTTTAAAAAAACTTTCATAACTATCATCGGTAATCATATCTTGAATTAGTATTTGAATCTGAGTTATAGAATAATAAATTGAAAATTATATCAAAAAATTATATTATTTACATACAAATTAAAAGAAACGTTGTTTTATTAATTATACATTATTATTAAAGAATTATACTACCATAATTGGTAATTTAAAACTATGCATACATTGAAACTAATTGTCTAACTACAAAAAAAAATGATTTAATAAAATCGCCAACAACTAAATAAACAATTGCTTACATTTTGAGTGAGCAATGTTTTATTTTCTCACACTAATTAATCAAGAAACCCTTACAAAACTTATAGATATATTTTATATTGCTGGAAAAAATTCACATTTAAATTCTGATGTTTATGGTAATAAATAAGTATTTGAATTAGTACATAATAAACTTATAATTTATAACCGAATATGCATACTATTAAAATTATAGAATAAAAATCAGAATTGTAAATATACGTAGATACACGTAAATAAAAATATATCACTATTTAAACAATAACATATAAAATATAATTATTTTATTCTTATTAAAGAATTGACCACCTTCGACAATAACTTACTATTATAACAAATTAACAATATGACAATTTCAAGATAATATTTTGTAATGATAAATAGTACTGTAGAAGATAAACATGTTTTATAGCGTCAAATCCTTTATTTAATACCACGTAATATAACTGCATAACATGATGTTAAATACATGCAAATATCGTTTTTATTCGTTTCCTGCGGTTGCGTGGCACCAAATAACACGCTACTTCTGTTTGACTTTTCTTCGTCAAGAGTTCCAAGCAATGTTATTTGTGTGTGTGTGTTTGATAGGGAGAGTTAAATGCGACTTTAGAGGGTTTAAGAGGCATTTTACTGACTCTCAGACGTTGTACACGTGTGAGCGCGAGTATCCATAAATCTGCTGTGTAGTCTACCGCAGAGCAAACATTTAGTTATACGCCAGTGTGGTGTATTTACTATTTATCGTAAACGTTACAGACAAAAAAAATAACGAAAATCCCTGTTAAATCTGATTCTCAGACACCCACATGAATTGTAAACTCGTGTTTTATAAACATATATATATTATATACATATATTACGAACTTAATATTATCATAGTATAAGAGACCTACCTTAACACATACAATAAAGTGTGGTTGTGGCAGTAGTACAGTGCAGACGAGATTATTAAAAATTATTGATGGTAATAAATCTACATAGTAGCCGATTTCTAACTCAAACGCGTGTCCTTTATTATGCATAATATAATAAATAGTAGTGGTATGCGATCCGTTGCAGTATCTATTGAATGGTTATTAGCCATCGCAGTCGAGAACAAAAACCACCGCCGCCATTACTACACCACATTAGCCGACGAGGACAACCACCGTTACCGGTGATAAATAATTCAACACTTAATCAACAAAACTTTGGTTGACCTGATCTCATAAATATCGTATGACTTGTTAAAAGCATTTTCGCTCCGTTGTTTTAAGTTCTACAACAATAATTGTTAACCGACACATCACACGTGGATCAGTCACTGCTGTTCACTGGCCACCTAACTGTTCTACGACTATGTAGCTGTTTTATAAACCGTGTATATAATAATAATATAAATATCTATACCTACAACTACTATATTATTATAAGGTACATTATGTAGGGTTGCGTTGTGAGTTATTACTTATTACTATTATCAGCAAGGCATTTATTTAATACTTATAGCAATTGCCAAACTAAAATAAGCAACGAGAAATACTTTAAATTTGATCTTCAAATGATGAAAAATATAATAATATAAAAATGTAAGAACATTATTGATTATACAATATTAATCATAATAGAAAACTATGAATGCATACGAACGAAATCAGCAATCAATAATACAGTTACACAAATGTTGCAATGACATTTGTTTTTCATGTAGAACTTTTACAAAATTAGTTGATATATCTTAATACGAAAAGTAAATATTTTTCCATAAACACGAGTGAACTCATAACGTTATTAACTCGAGCCCTATCTCCTTGCATGTCCCAGAAATACTAAATAAAAATAGAGCAATTAAATATATTAAAAATGATCAAAATTGCATTAATAAATCTAACATGATTAAGAATGTAAAATAAAAATTATTTATCTATATTTAACAATTTGTAAGTAGAACAACACACAAAGTATTTCGTTAATAATGCTACATTCAAATTTTCGTCCTATTGTAACTAGTAACCACATATACATATAAGTATATTTTACAAACACGGTTAAACTTAATTTCTGCAGGTAATTTTTTTAATTTTAATTTTTAATGTGATTTTTTTGTGATTAGCAAACATTGTGTGACCACAGCCTCGGTTGTATTGTATAGTAGTTCATTACTGTTTTACACGCTCAAAAGTATGCCTCACATGGGAATAAGGATTATGTTTCATTTTTGTTTTGTTATATTTTATTTATTTTTCGTAATGTTAAGCTTGGAAAAAAATGCCGGTTAAACCTAACACAGCTACAAAACGTTAATAACAAATGTGTGAACGGCAAAATGACCTATAAATCAAAATAAAAAATAAAATAAAATAAAAAATATATCACTTCGAATATGCCCCGATAATCCCTTTTTATGAGCCGTAATTTGCGCACCCTGGATAATATTTTGTTTCACATTATTTATATTTGTTTTTTCACGACTCCTTAATGTTTTATTTTATTTTTTACGGTTATATGCGTTATACAACAGTATAGTATTATATTATTAGTAATAGCGCCGTCACGGTTATCCGAACGCGGTTCTACGGGCGGCGGCCATAGGAAAATTATGTCTATATAATAATATGCCGTATATAATATAATAGTTATGTATAGTGTGCGTACGCGTGTGCAAGTATGTCTGCAGGTATACTTAGCGTGTTCGCATTTTATTTTATTGTCAACAATGAATTTATTTACCACACCTATAACCTCTATGCAATATCACAATAACCGAACAACGCCTGTGTTTCCCTCGACACAACTAATAACTCGAATATTAAACACACACTACAGACAGCAATTACAAAGTGCGAAAAAATTCTATAATTTTAGAATAAGGAACAAGCAAAAAATAATTCAATTGCATCATTTAATTATATTTAACCAACATAGGTAACTATATAAAAATTATATTTGTAAATACAATAGAGCTCAGATTATAATAGCTACTGAATGATATTATACGTATACGTATAAAAGATACCTATAAACGCTTTCTTGAACTAGAGTTTAACTTAATTAATTTTATTTATTTTAAGTCTTTAATGCAAATCATGCAAATTTAAGTATGATTTTATGAATCAATTGATGATATAGACTTTCGGTAACTCGGAAGTTAACGAGGGGGGCATATTACAATTTTTGAGTTATGAGTTTATATAAAAAAGTGCAAGTGATAATGTTGTCAATTTTCTTTATTGAACACTGACCCACGATGCATGATTAAACGACCAGACAGTAACAAATTTAAACCGAAATATATTGTATTCTATATTTTGTATATAGAATTATCAAGGTTCGACTTAACGATAGTCAACAATAATGGTTGAGTTTTACAAATCGCAATGATAAACTACATATTTTAGTATTACATTTTGATAAGAAAATTTGAGATCATATAAACTTGTTCAATTAGTTTTTGAGTTAGTGTTATTGTTATTTGAAGGGTAATTTTATTTGTTCGAGTTACTGAGAGTCAATTGTATATACACGAATAAAATAGTATACGCATGTATAATATTGTAATTCATCTTATGAGCTAACAGTACAATATTTCTTCTTTTCAGTGTAATGTAGATTTGAATATTTAAAATATACTATTCCTACCTGAACTTTTTTATTGCATACGCAATAGCCACGTCAATCATCGTTATTAAATTTGTATTTATTTATATTAATTTTTAGAAATGTCATTCTAATAATTTTATATATTCAACAATACTCTTATAATTTTATATTTTTGACAGATTCCGTACAGCGCCAATTTCTTGAAATGACAACGCAAATCGAAAATTAATTATTTAAATATTGTATATACATTAAACATTATACAATATAAAATCTAAAAAGTTTACTAAAACTTCAAAAAGTTCAAAGTTCACCCATTATACGATATAATTCGATTTAATTTGACAAGCGCAACGTCGTGTCAAGACTCATAAGCGATTTCAAAACGAACTGAAACTAAAATTGTATTAAAAAAGAATTATTCTAACTATTGAATATAAAAAAGCTTATTCTTCTTCATTACTTAGATTGATACATTTAATTATTGATAACACACTCTCAAAACAAATATAAAATATTAATTTTAATAACTACCTATATACGTGCCACAATGAATTAACAAGAAATTACATTGCAATACTAAATAAACGTAAAAACTATCGATTTCAGTGACTCAGACTATATGCACATTGGTTAATATTAGGAGGGTGTCGGTGTAATAACATTAAAAAAAGATCCAAAACAAACGGACGTGGCGTTTACACTCGGACACCCACCCCTCTACACGATTTTTCGGATTCAATATGGCCCCTGGGTAAAGTGACTATCTGTTCCTTGTAAATAAGGCGTTTACAGTGCACTAATATTATAATTTTATCATAATATAATGAAATGTATAAACATACGTTCGTTTTTTCTTTCTGACCGAATATCGATTTTAATCAAGTTGCCAAACAAACCAAAAAGTGCAGTATTATTATTATTTATTTATTTATTTATTTTTTTTACTACTGGTCCGGTGTAAAACACATACGCCAACGCTAACCCAACAACAACCTGCCAGCCGCGTGCACACCAGTTTAATACTGTATAATTCGTTTTGGCGACGCCCCTTTGGGTAATCAACTAGAAAGGCTATTTAACACCCTCGATTAAGGGAATATTTCAACGACAACAATTACAGATCAATATAAATATATATAACGATCATAATAAACACACACGATTATACTTGACAAATATATTTGATTGGTAGCGTGTAAGCCAACACGCACATTAAATTCAAATAATATATAAATAAATAATACAAGATTATTGTGATAAACACTTATTTTCCAGTAAAATAAAACCAATAATAATTCCAATAGCAATACATTAGGTATATACTGAACAATGCATGTTATGCAATCACTGAATCGAATTATTATGCAATTTGTATATAAGTCCAACGACGCGTAACATTTAGTATTAATGTAACCAAATAATATATCTAAAACATGTAATGTACACAAAGTAATTTACAACAATTAATATATACATAAATATATTTTTTAAATGTATAAATACTATTATGCTGTTTGTTTCCATTATTCTCAAAAAAAGAAATAAAATAAAGCGTGTGATTAATGACTATTTCCAATTCATTTTTAGCTTATCTACTTGTCCATTAAAAAAATCAAAATAAAACAGTATATGTGATTGATCAATTCTTTTATCAACAATTTAAAGGCATGATTTCATATTTTATAGGAAGAATAATAAAAGTTTTAGCTAAAAATTGACTAACACTTTACACATAAATATCCTGGTTGTACACTTTCACAGCTAACGATAAAAAAGTACGTATCTATGTATACAAAAATAGTTCGTAAAGTACTACAGACACGAAAGGCTTAACAAATAAATAAATTACAATTCTAGACAGTTTGATATTATGATAAGACTATTTTTATTCGGAGGAATATCGTGTGATAAATAATTTGGGTAAATTAAAATTTAAAACCTGGATATCTAATTATGATAATACTATATAGCATGTGTTATGTTAATACACGGGCTTGGACGGATACATAAAGTTGTTTTCGTGTTTACAACACAGTACATACACAAAATATTTACCTATTCAAATTAAGGCATAGGCACTCTATATAATATTAGTAGTATAGTATTATATAGTATATAAATATAAACTGTCACATACTCTTCGTGATGTGTATCCTATATGTTCAGATTTATAAAATGTAAGTAGATATATAATATATATACATATATTATTATTAACAATATACATAGTTAAATAAATGGGATTATTAATACGTTGAATATATATGTTACAGAATTACACTTCTGTAAAAATTATGTTTTTAATTATGATCTTGAGTATGTATATATAAAAAAAAAACTAATATATTGATAACTAATAATATATTGATACTGATACTAATATACTGTAACTTAGCATGAATTATAATTATTGTGAATAATATTCCTAGTCAAATAAATATTACTGCATACGATTTATATCTAATAAGCAAATATAAAAAAAATAACTAAATAATTTAATGGGTAGATAATATAAAACATTTTAATAAGCATGTGCATGTGCATTAGTTTTTTTAAGTTAAATAATGATTTATAGAGAAAAAAGATTTAATTATTAACTATAGAATGATTTAATTAAAAAACAAAGGTGAAAGAAATTTTAGGTATAATCAATAAATAACAAATATAAAAAGGATTTTATAAATAATATTTTATAGTAAGAAAATAATGAGAAAAGTAAAGATGAAACGCTCAGAATCTAAAATGGAAAATACTTAAAAGCTAATAATGATGTCAATGGCGATTAAAGACTAAGCTATCGATGAAGTTTCTAAAACTAGATCTAACTAATGATGAAAATGCGAAAATTTGATTTCATTGCTTCTTATATTATTTGTAGCTATTTAACTTAACTTTGGTTTACGATACAACACTAGTAAAAATATAAGAAACGTCGATTGAGCTAATTCTATTTTAATTATTTAAACTGTTATTTGGTATAAATACATAGGTACAACAACCATCATGTATACAATAATTAAGTTATAATAATTTAGTTATACAATCGTGAATCATTATTTTTGGCAAATTCATTAATGTAAATTTATCCTGATATAAAATTCGAATTAAACATGATTCACCAAAAGCTGATTTCCTATTTCAGTAATATTAGTTTTAACTAATTGGGATAATCCGATGCCTATGTTCCGTGAACTAATAAATAATTTAACTATGTATTTTCTCAAATTTTAACTAATTACCAAGATGATGGTCATACATTTAATTTGTCTATAATCCAAACAAGAAATAAAAAGTACTTTGTACTAAGTATGAAGAAATAAATTTAACGATTTATCGAAATAATGTATTATGATATCAGTCTAAAGAAAAATGCTAAATTTTTCAGATAATAACAATATTTTAATAGGGACGCAAACACATTAAACATAAAAACTTAAAATATCAATTCATTATAATTATTATTAGATATTTCAATTAATTATAAATTAAATCAATAGTATTCTTATTAAATACCAATAAACAAACAATAAAACCGAGTTCGTGAGTTCGTATTTCTTAACACTAGTTACTAATTAGTAATTACTATTGTAACATTGTCATATCACTGTCATAAGAATTATGAAATACAAGCGTTATCAACAAATTATCAGGTTTCTACAAAGAACAACCACGTATTAGATATTTTTTATTAAGTTGTTAATTAATTTTCAAATATCAACCAATATTACAATTTATAACAGAAGAAAAATTACCTAATAACATTAATCACCTTTTTAAAGCTTGATTAATCTGTGAGTTTTGACTATAATTTATTGTTCTAAAATACCTAACCAAACTCTATTGGTTCCTAATCAGTAATCACTAAAGTAGTATAATATTAAAATAAAACAGTATAAGTTACAGGTACTTACAACAATTAAAAATTTAAGAATATCTTTAATACCTACTCCAATCTAATATAGTCATAATGATCACGAAACACTCCAGTATAACCAGGTTATAGAAATTAAATTGGGACATTCTTACATAATATAATAATATAATCTGTGATTATTTATAATAATATTAATAACCAACAATTGGTCAACAGTTACACGTTTTATTATTGTAATAAATTGATATTTCAATTTTTATAACACACAAATTATCTAGATTATATTTAAGTGTAACTTAAACAGTGAACATAAAATACTAGATATAATATTATTGTATTATTATCAATAAATATTGACATTTTTAAAATGAAAAACAAAATTCAAATTTCAATAGCTTCTTATACTATTAATGCATAAATATAAGCGACCAGTCAAAATTCAAAATAAATCGTATATGATTCATACTTAAAAATATAGGTTCTCATTTGAATTTTAAAAGTTGTCCCTCTAATCTTCCTTATTTAATTAATAAAATAATTAATATTCAATACCATATCCATCTAGAGAATATGACTTAAAATAATTTCCACATAGATGATTTTTTTGAATTTAATATGTCATGCTGAAATCTACCGTCAAATAACATTTGGAACACCCTATATGTACAGAAAAATCTTATAAAAAACTTGCTTTTGTATGACATTAAATTGCACAGAATCATTATCGACACATCATAACGATACAGGGCGGGATGAACACATCACATTACTTTTATTAAAAACGGTTGAGTGTTATCGAAAAATAAACCTCATCGGCGTCATATTTTTCGTGCAGCATATTCTTCACACTACTTGTAGTATTTGAAAATTACTATCTATTACTGTCGCATCGATCAATCAGGTGACTGATACCTAAGGAGAGGAGTGCAATATACACAACTACTTAGCTGCAGCTTTAGAATGTTTCTATTTAGATTCTAGGTGTACGATTTCTCCATCGAGAAACGAACGCATTTCCGACATCAAAAAATCTGTTCAACCCCCCTCCTCCTACACAAAACATTCACATACACACACAATTATTACTACTACTACTACTACTACTACTACTACTACTACTACTACTACGTACTACCATCACCATGGGGTAACAAGCTCCTGCAAGATCTTTCCTATCCACGGGTTTACGAGAAGAGGAGGGGCTAGTTTAAGAACTTGGGATAAACCAAGCGAACACGGCCGATTGCCAAACACGTCGAATACCTTTAGCGTTGTTGGCGTTATCGCGTAGCTGCCGTCGCCTTTCACACCTGGACGAGCGCAAGCAGCTGCCACCGCCTGTGTTGTTATCGGTCACATCCTCCCTCTCGTCATCTCTCTCTTTGTCATCGTCGTCCTCTTCATACTCACCCGCGTCCTCGTCCTCCAGTAGCTTTTCCTATCCCAACAGCTCTTCTGCTTCGTTTTCGCCCTCACGCTAACCACCGCACTATGCTCCACCGTGTCATAAATTAATCCCATTCGGATAAGGCCGTCACGTATTCGAACGCGACCATTATATTTATATGTTACCCTTATTGTTATTATTATAATTTTTATTTATTATGATATAGACCGTATACACATGTAGAAAAATATTATGCACGTGCATAGACAAGATTTAAAAAGCGATAAATTACAGGAACGCCACTGCAGCGCGAGCGCATTTCACACGACCTCTAAAGAGGATTTCGCAGCGAACGAAGATAATTTTTTATTTTTCTCAGCCAATAGCTGTCGACCATATTTATACGATTCGCGTGTTGTATACACGATGTTATTATTATGCAGTAGCTAAATAGATCTTTATCGGTGAAATTACAGCCATCACACGTTTGCAAATGTTTACTAAGTAATGCATAATTCAACGGCTTTTAGAAAATAGCTTAATACAACGTACTTTTCAGTTGTTACAGACCTATAATAAGGATTAATAGTGATTTATTCTATTTAATAAGCACTATAAATACATTATAAAAGTGAAGTGAATGTAGATATATTAAGTACGCATGTCTGATTATTATTGACATAATTCAATCGAAATATTGACACATCAAACGCGAACGAACCAATTATTACACCCCCTATTATTTTACTTGGTTATCTACTTATCTTATAGATACAAAATAACCCAATAAGTGCTTTCTAACATTATTGTTTAATAAATATAAATATTTAAATAATCTTTTGATATGACAACTCTTGAAATCTTTAAATTTATAATTAATTCATTAAGAAATATTGTCACAAACAAATGATATTCAAAATAAGTTACTAATAACAGTTTTACAAAGACCTAAATATAAAAACAGTAGAAGAAGCTGCTGTTTTCTGTAAACGCTTTTATGATAGATTAGAAAGTCACAAAAATCCTCTAATAAAAAGCTTACATACCCCTTCACTTCCTGGAAATCCCCATCGAAGCCTCAAAAGAAAATAGTGTAGAAACTTTTTAACTTAAAAATTCCAAAACCTAAATTCCAAGTTAAGTGCTACTAGTGGGTGGCATTCTATTCACGCAATTCTAATGTTTTTTATTCTCATGTCACATATACTTATTGTGCTTAATTGTATAGATGGTATATTTCTTAAAAAAAAAAAATAATAATAATAAAAATATTTGAAATTCTAAAACAGAAAAATTAAAGTAATTAAAAATTACTCCAAGTGACAAAATAAATAGATTTAGGATAAGTGAAATCAATAATTTATCGGTTATAATATATTACCGTGATACATATTATTAAATATACATCGCGCCGTTAAATTAATATTCAAATACAATGTAAAATAATGTTGGATTTAATATTCAATATTAAAAAATAAAAAAATATATTAAATATCAATGAAATATGCACTTTTCCCTGAAATTGACGAAAATTGTAAAATAAACATTTTCAATTTTTAAACTTGCCATTGTATAGTTCGGATTTCCATCTTGGTCTGCAATAAAGCGAGAGTATAATACTGTGTAATATTCAACTCCTATAATTTCCAAACCCTAGTTATTACCTTTAATCTAATAAATTATTTATATATTCATTTTTAACACATAATAACAATACGTATAATTTACAAACAAAAACATAATATATTTAAAAACCATTTTGAAGTAGGTAATCGTAAAGATTTAGTATGTGTATGATTATAGCTATCTGCGACATATTAATAAAGAGTTAATCATTACTAGGATATATTATTTCAGCGCAATATAATGTATAGATTTTCATTCCAGTGAAATTTAATCTCCAATTACTATAGGTTTTGTTCGTCGTTTCAAAATTTACATAATATACTATTACCGCATTGCAACAAGCATTACGTACCTTTACTCCCGTAGGGTAACTGTATTATTGACACTGCACTCAGGAGAGCTTGTTAAATTCTACTCTATGAGATCTTTATAAACACAGAAATCAAATTTGATATAAAAATAACGTGTTATTTTTAAAAGATCATATAATTAAACTCAACCACAGGATGTACGATAAAAGAAAAACTTCATAAATGTTTAATAATTAAACATAATGTTTTTCTTTATATCGACGAAAGTAGTAGATATATTACTTTGATATATGATAGGATTATGTAATATATTATATAAAAATGTGTATAAACTACAAACATTTTTTTTTGTGTGTATAACACCTATCAGGTAATATTATATAGTATAGAACATTAAAATAAATAATCTAACCAAGACATGAATATTTACGAAATTTAAAATTTTATGAAAATTATTGTTATTTATATTATAAATAATTTACAAAACCAAGTATACCTATATTTTAGATTACTGTAGAGATACTATTTAAGTTATTAAAATTGTATAGATAACATCAAATTATTGAATAAAATAAGTAATATTAAAATCCAAGATGAAATATAAAATACAATTTAATATAGTATAATAATTAACGTCTAAAAATGTGTCAATAACCACATTTTTTTAAGACAAAAAAAAAATATAAAATATTTTTAATATATCAATGATTCAAATATTATTTGAGTCGAATACATAAAAGAATGCCAGGGAAGGATATGGGAGGTAGGTACCTACTGAAAAAATCTTAAGCCATGGTACTTTCTCGTTAAGTTGGCCAAGTTTAATGATGTCGAATTAAGTCGATAGCTTGTGCATAACGGTGATCGGTAAAGCTAGTACCATATCGAGTTCTATAATCTCTACACGCGCCCCTAGCTTTTAATAGCTTTTCACACGAATATATCCAATAGATTTGGCACTGTGTTTAATGGAATTTCGGTTGTTTGCTGAAAAAAAACATGGATTATTGTTTTTAACTTATGCCTTTGATTTCATTAAAATTTTAATCATAATGTAAAATGGTAGCTAAAAGCGTTTACGTTAAAACCAAATTTTAGGGTTAAAAATATAATAATAAATAAATACACCAAACATTAATTTCCCATCAGCATAATTCTGTTAAATCATTGAATACCACAAGTTAATATACTGGCCCAGTTATAAATACGTAATACGTATACAACAAATATTTGTTTGCAATGAATACATTTAACATTTTCGAATACAAACGGTAACTATTACATAGACAAATATAACACTACATAACGTTTATTTTGATTACAAGTTAAAACTATAGATACATATTATTTTAGAATGCAAATTGACAATAGTATACTAGGATTACATTAAAAATGACATAATATTTAGTAGAGCGAGTAACTACTAAACAAATTGATATACGCCAATATAAATAAAAAAACAAAAATAAAATACTACATTTTTAGAGCTTTCAGATTCAACGTGAATTAAGATTCATGTGATCAACTGATAAAATTTAAATATCTGTAAATTAAATACACGTGTAATTAATTTGTAAATCATGGATGTTTATTTCATATGTATTAGATGTCCTGAATGCATAGTGTTACTCTGTGACAACAATGTCAAAAACAGGTATTATACAATAATATTTTAACTTATAACTGTTCCACAACAAATATTCGTGTTAATTATGGTATAACCAACATTAAAATATATTTTTAAATTAATTATGATACTATATTTTGATATTTTATTATTGAAAGTTAACTGTATTATCAATATATTAGTGACTTCAAATTATGTGTCATACAATAACATTTATACATAAAATATCACATGCATCTATTTCAATTGTTTTATTTACGTATTATTTTGATAGTACCTATACTATTTTTCAAAGATTTCCAAGTATAAATTAATAATATATGGCTCATATTCACTATTTTACTAACAGGTTGTTGCTATTGAGTAACATCATTTTAGGGTTAAATTGTAATATAATATTTAAAAATATAAACAATAAGTTAAAAATTACTATAAAAAAATAAAAATTAAAAATATCTGTACCTATTTTCCTAAAAGTAAATGTTTCATAAATAGTATTATAGTAAGACAGGACAGACAAATTCTCTGGGTTCAAAATAAATAAAATAAATAACTAATTACCGATTATCACTGTGTAAAAACTAGAATCAATTTGAATATACTAAAATCATAGAAAATAAAATTCCACGTGTAATAATAAATACTCGTAATATTAGTAAAAAAAAAAAAAAAAAAATGCACGTAAAATTAATTTAAAAATTCATGTGAATTGAACTAAAGATGAATAGAGACCTCTATTAATTTCTATCCAAAATCTCCTGCATACAAAACTAACGTTATCGAACTTATATTTACTGGCATGAACGTAAGTAAGAAAACGAAAACTTAGAACAGTAATTTACAACTAAAACCAAATTATATAATAACCTAACTATATACATTATACATATACATATAATAGCTATAGTACCTAATACCTACAAATGTAATTGCTCAGAAATTTGGTTTGCATTACGACCTTCCTACTCCCTTTTCATCACAGCAATATAATAAAACAAGTATAATATTCTCGACAGATTTTCGTAAAGTGATTTCGAGCGTAAGAATCACATTCTAAAGTACTATTTTTCTTTTCAACAACCACCTTTGCGCACACTGCCACAACGGCTACCAAAGTTTACTATGAGAAACTACATAAGAATATAGGAGGTTCTTATTTACAGGGGGGAGGAGAAGAAAATAAAAAGATAAAAAAAAAAAGGGTAAAGGAAAAACCATAAACTACTATGACAGAGAATATTATACAATATTTAACAGCCTAGCGTTTTCCATGACGTTATTACCCTATGCAGAATTTAGTGAAGATCATAACGCAGCTTCAGGGTTACGTATACCACATACACACACACACACACATACATACATACATACACGTACACATACATATATATTATATGATATATTATAGTTATACGTAAAATGACCCTTTTTGTCTCTATTTATAAAATGTTTTACCTACTCCATATGCTATGTGTCCAAACTACACTAGGATTAGTTAGTAAGCGAATCTTACCACCGTTACTTCAATAATAGAGCCCTAAAAATACTTTTAACGGGTAAAAAGTAATTATTTTTTAATAGATTTAAGTCTTATAGTTATTTGTTAATAAGCTTTTTGACAATCAAGTGCATACGTACATTTATTATTATTATATTTCAGATTTAAAATTGGTTTTGAAATTATTAAGATTATGAGTGTGTAATTGTACTTTATAATTTATATTATAAATTTAAATTTAATATATTAAATTATGATCATTATATATCTAAAAATAAAATCTGTTCAAAATATTTAGACCAATTTTATACAATTTATACTATGTAGGTACTTCTTACTCAAACCTTAACAGTTCATGGTATTGACTTATACCTTACAAGTTAATAACAACAATATATATAAATAAATTTTAAAATTCCTGAGAATATAAGTTGATACCTACTTCATCTTTGCTCAGAATCGTTTTACAAATATAATGATCTATTCATTGAAATCAAAATGAACATACCCATTTATTACTTACAACCACTTACTAAATGACGAAATACATTTGAAAACTCCATTACAGCCAAGCAACAATTTTTTTAATACTGAATGAAATTATTTTTTAATATCAAAATAAATACTGTAAAAGTTATTATTTTATAAAGAATTTAAAATAGTTTTATCAAGATCTAATAAATCAAAAATGGTTATAGACTCGACATACATAATATTATGTTTATAATGTATATTACATTATGCTACAATTTATTATTAGTACCTTCTATAGTACCAGGTATATGTCAGTACCTACATACAGTATTACTTATATTATTATATGTGTAATAATGTATACAAATATATAATACATAATTTTTATACAATATATTATATTATGTATATTATAATTTTTAATAAATTTAAGTATATAATTTCAATCCTATTTTTAAATAAATACAAATGTAAAAATGAGTATCTATGACAATGATATTATTAATTATTTACAGTATTATGAAAAAAAATAAATTGAAAAAGTACTATTTAAATCAAAAAGTTCTTTTGTTTGAAAAATAACAAAATTTTGGATTATTATATTGTTTTTACAAATTATGTGTCAATTTGTTACAATTAACAATTATGTTTAAAGTGTCAAAAAAAAAAAAAAATATGAATAAAGAATAATATATTATTTTTCAAAAAATGACACTTATATTTGGTGTTAAAAGGAACTATTGATAGCATAATATTTAAAACCAAGATAAAATAATGTAGAAATGTATGAAGTTAAAATGTATTTTATTCTGTAGGGAAATTGAGCACTCAGTATCAAATATACACTACACAATCTATTATTATTTATTATAAAAATTATAATATATTTCAAAAGATTATTTCATTATATATAAAAATAACTAAAATTGTTTTTTAATATTCTCATAAACACGAATTTTTGCTAGTACATATTTTTTTATAAAATAACTGAAATCAGTAAAATTACACACAGTTATTCCAATAATTTTCTGAAAAATATATTTCTGTATGATAATATAAGTATAACCTGTTATATTACACAATTTTGTAATAGAAAACACACACAAAATAATCAAATAAAAGTACTCTCACAATGAAAAGTTTCTTTGAATATTTAATAATTTATGACAACTGCAAGACATAGATTCATCGTACATGCAATTACTAGCGGACACAATGATACGCGTCAATTGATCTATAAGTAGAAAAATTTTCATATTTTGTGATAAATAATTGTATGACTGAGACATATTTATATTTTCATAAACGCATTTAAAGATTTTTCAAAACAGAAAACTTTTAAAATATAATTTGTTTAAAAGTTAATTAATTATTGATTACGAATTTATATAATTTTTTTTTTATAGAATATGGTCAAACATTTTTACCGAGAAAGTTAATTAACTGCACAATTTTAATCTTAGGGTATAATAATAAATGTGTGTTCACTAGATTTAAAGACTTGACTTTTGGAACTTCTATTTATAGATATTTATCATTAATGTATTGATGTATATGCATTAACAGTTTATAAAACAAAACATAAAACATGCCCTATATATAGAAAAAGCAACATGTAGAGATCGATTCAAATATTTAACCGATTATCAAGTTAATACGATAGGAAAAAATGATTAATAGTTGTATAAATATTAAAATATTTTATTCAGTCGCCGTGAGTTGTAGATAGTTTTTTATGGTTATTTTATATCTACTTAAAAAGTGATCAACTTATTAATGAAAAATACAAGGAAAGGAAAAATGTAGAAAATATGTCAACAAAACACAATGGACGAAACACTTTATATTTTTCTTAAAACAGTTGAAACATTTCAGAACTTTCAATTAAGTAAAGTTCTGTTGAGATATGAAATTAGAACATCTTACATGACAATCATTATTCTTATTTATCCTTACGGTATGTATCATTATTTCTAGATGAGCATATTTCTGCAATAATAACTATCAAAGATGATAATACCAAGATATTAAAATATCCAGTACCTAACAGAAAGGAGAAAAGTCGAAAAAACACGTGTCTAAAAACATCTTCCTGCGTAATGGATCACAGACAATGACAAACATAAAAAAAACATAAACACACACACAAGTACAGATTTGTATGGATGCACCAGAAAAGACATGGAATTACAGGTGAATTGTGTGAGACATTGAATAAATAAAATATTGCACACTATCTCTCGTGAAATGTGCTTTTTGAGATCCATATAACGAACGTGTACGTGGCGTTTTAGCATCAGAGAACCTCCCTCTGAATTTTACATTTTCGGAAAATCTTTATTCAACTTTAATAAAAAAAAATTGGAATACTCAATATGAAAACTCATATATGTATGTACATATAGAGAGAGAAAAGAGATCGATATAAAAAAATATATAGAATAAAATCGGTAACACAAATAATATTCTCAAATTTCGCAATCGTTTGACTTCATCATTACTACGTGAATTTAGAGGGAAGTTTTAGTTCATAATACGAACACGTAAATATAGGAGGGGAAGTAACGCACCCCTCCTGAAACCGTGACGAGTATTCATTATTACACTAACTCAACCACTATGTGTATTTGATCAGGAACGTTTTCGACTAACGTTGTGGAAATCAGCGTTAACATAATCCGTATCCGCTTGGTAATCAAAACCTTAGCGTTTACTTCATCCTCCTAACAATGATACTTAAATATTTTGAAAGCAAATTCGGGTAAACACAATTATCCAAACGAGATGTAGAGAGAAATATGTGAACAAACTACTCGCTTTGGTGACGATAAAACAATTCAGTATTTAACGTAATAATAATATATGAAATTATTTAGTTTTGTTTTTATGCTAAATATATTAATATAATAATATTATATTAAATATTATTATTTATGGCTAACGTTAAATTAAATTAATAATAATTATACATGAAACTTAAACCTAAGACAATGCCAAATAATGCAATAGTCCTATATATAAAAAAAAAATTGGCATATAAAGTTTGACATTAAATAGTAAGAAAACATTAATAGATATCTAAAGACATTCATTTTCTACCTGCTCACAAAAAAAAATAGTTTGCGGATGAACATTCAATTTATCACTAGATTTCCAATTCCAAAGTCATTATTTAATCGATTCTAATTCCAAAAGCAATAATACCCTTATAAATTCACCAAAAAAAATCCATTATCGGAATACTAAGGGGAGATTGATTTATTAAATAAAGCTTACAGAATTTTCATGATATTCATCGTACCAATTATTATTATTTATTTTTAATACATACAAATAAAGAATAATTATTTTAGTGTTTAAGACACAACATCTATCAGTCATAGAAATACCATTAGTTGAAAACTTGTAATAGTATTCAAGAATCAAACTACCAACTACCGGTATTAATAATATAAATAAATAATATTACAGATATATCATAATATAATAATGATTTTTTTGTAAAAACTATCATTAAAGCGATACCTAATGCATTCGTACTCTCTTTATAAAATAAAATATTTTAATAAAAAAACATGTTCAAGAATGTAATTGTTGTTATTTTAATTATTTTACATAATAATTATGTACAGTAAATACATAATTTAATTATATACAACATATATACTAAATTAAACCACTCCAACGACAATTATTATTTTGTTTTTTTTTTACCACCCCAAGTACCTACTCCACTTACAAACAATAATTGTTTTTTAAATATTACGGACTATTGCCTGAGTGCAAACATGATGCAAGAGGTGAAAATATTATGAACATTTTTATGTAATTTTACGAACAGCTCCTCATTGCACACACTATATAAACAACGATGTCTTGGCGGTCCAAGATACAATAGGGGGAAATCCCTACACATTTTATACATAATGTAGTCTCTTACCTTTTCAGCGGATAATTTCTACCATAGATTAATATATAACCATATGTTACGCTTACCTGAAACAAAAATCATAACATACTAATAAATATAGGTCATATTATGTACAATTATATTTTAAGAGATCATATATTTATGTGTAAGTTAATATAGTCTATTCAAAATGAGATGATGACTCGGCGGCCAAGTTGTACGCATGGGTGGCTGATCAAAACTGGTCGCCGCCGAGTCATCATCTCATTTTGAATAGACTATAGACATATGATAAAAAATAAATAAAATAAAGTGTACAAACAACTAAATGACTATTACTAATAAAAAAACTACGAAAGAAAACTATTTTGATAAAATGTCACATAAAATTAACCAAAAAAATCACATTACAATACAAAACAAAAATTATTATATGCACAATAACTAAGCTAAATAATATTTGGAACAATGAAGAATAATACGCATAAACTATTTACGTAGGAAGTGAATTAACGATGATAAATTAGTAAGTTTTAATACCAAAGATTAGTATACTCTACGGTGGTAAACAATAATACTCTGTTAATTTTACATCAAAATAGAATTATTCAACAAACACAATTTTAAATAAATCTTTTATGACGCTTAAATTTAAGATATTATTAAAACTCTAAGATCATAGAAAATATAACTATTTATTTAACTTTAAAATATTGTTTTTCATTTGAATAAAAATTTTTTTTTTTTTTGTCATATTTATTTTATTTGTACAATCTGTATAAAATATATTTACAATAAGCACAATAGATGGATACATATAAAAAGGTCGAGGTTGACTTGATTGAAGGAGCTATTAAATAATAATACTTCATGGTAAATGAAAATAAAATATAAAAAATAATTCGTAATAATATTATAAAAAAATTACGTTATAATATTACAAATCTATAGTTAAAACTAGCACGTTATGTATGCAGCACGTATCGTAATTAAAAATTAAAATATTCAGTAAAATTACTTTATAGTTAATATTATATTTATTTATACAAAAATATAATTAAAACAATGTTAAAGTAAAAAACACCCAGGTGGATTTTATACATACGTATAAGTTTTTTAATATTCATATACATGGCGTGTCCCTATTATATGCACACGCTGCTAATTTGAAAAAATATTCAACGACTGATTATTAAAAAATTGAATCATTATATTATGTACTACTTTAGCATATAAATATTACACACAAAAAGTTAATAAATTTTAAATAGAAAAACAGACAATCAAACAAACAAAACACAATAAATTATATTAGGTATCTATATATTTTAATAATTTTGTAAAAATATATTGGAAATTTATAAGTATGCATAATATTGTATATTACACTAAACACAATCAATTAACGAATAAAAATAGTAAAATATAATATAATGGAAGACTGACATTATAAAAATGATAACAACATACTTGAAAAATGTCTCATCGAAAACCATTTTAAATAACTTAAGTCTCAAATAATATTTTTTATAATTATTATGAATCATAAGCCATAATTCATAATATTAAATCAAATAATTATTTCTACAATCCACAAATTAATATAGTTTTCGATTAGGCATTTAGAATTTAGAATTTATTTTTAGCCATTATCTCCAGTCAGAAGTAATGGTAGGAATAATAATAAACGTATTATTCAAGGACTGTAACAGTGAACGGAGCTGATTGAGATTTATGGATATTCGGACGAGAACGACAGGTTTATTACTAATAATGTGGCAAATGTATTATAGCGATTTTCTCATCCACCACCATGAAGTTTTTAGCGGCGGACAACGCAAACAACAAATTGAACCCGGAAAAGCACAAATATATATATAATACGACCGCATGTGTGTGTGTCGGTGTGGTAGAGTATGTATTTTTATTATGAAAAACCGAAACGTAACAATATTTCATTTTTTGAAAGGTCCATACTCCTTCCCCATCGTGGCTTGCCGATGAAGCGGTAGAGGCCAGCCGACATTCTCTCACCGCTATCCACAAGGGAGGTCCACGTTCATATTTGATGACGGCAGTCCGTGGCTTTTCTTGGGTCTATATTTTGCTCACCATCACTGCCCACCTACCCAGTATTTATTCCTATAGCCATGGTACTCTTGCAGGTTTCGCCTTACGTTATTCGTGTCCACACCCCGTCTACATGTCTATATGGTGAGTTGACATATTAAATTATACGTCCGTTGAACACGGATGAGATAGTGGGAGGAGGTTATTGTGTATAGTGGTGAAGTAGTAGTTGAGTGCGGACAGTAATCTTTGTGTCCCAAATGGTCGACGAACATGATCCTATGGATATCATGGGATGTGACGATGGATGCGGAGGCGGTGATGGTTATACATAATACTTATATATATATATATATATTTCTTTTTTAATTTACCGCGGATCCGTGAGATGAATACCTAACAACCGGCATAACAGTACTCCAGGCGCTTAAAAACTTGACAGTCACTCGGGTGTTTTTATTATTATTATTATTATTATTTCTAGTAAAAATAATAATTGTTATGCACGACGAGATCCGGAGGGTTTCACCGCGCCGTCATCACTGCGGCAACCGAAATCCTCAACAGAGATAATATGATAACGTTGTATAATATATATATATATACAAACTGAAATCCATCACGTTTACTGCATACGTCTACACAGTAACTATACATACATAATATATATATATATATATAGGACACATTATAGGAAGGCATATTGGTATATATGATAGAGTTTACGACGGCGGGGATTTGACTAGGTATACGATTCATGCATTGTGTAATTTATTCTGGTCACCCTAGAGGTGGACACGCGTCGTTTATGATTGTATTCAACATTTTTATTATTATTATTATTTTTTTTTTTTTTAATACTGCTGTTTGTATTATATTATAATAACGTAAACCGAACAGTTGGTATGGTTTGAAAAAAAAAAAAATAATAAATTTTGATACACCTAGGACGAGCGATGGGTTTTAAATTAGTGTACTTTATGCGGAAGCACGAGTGCGCCTGGTGGTCGGGCGTCGACGGTGACTGCGCTCGCTCCCCTTACTCTTGCCACCGCAACACCGACACGCAGCCAGTTTCGGTGTAAAGACCAGAAGCGGCGCCGCCAAACGTGACTGCACGACCCACGTCGCCGCCGACGACGACGGCGTGCATATGTTATTCACCGTTTCCCGCCGCCGCCACGAACACCACCACCACTGTCGAGAGTCATTTATAAAAAATATTTCAATCTGCCTTTCTCGTTCTATACACGGGATCAGAATACAAAATAAATCTCGTACTGACATGATATAATAATATTTAAACGTAGGTACGCGCGCGAATGATGAGGCAATTTACAGAACAGATTTAATGAAAATCAAATGTTTATTTTTAATTAAAATTAACAGATAAAAAAATTAACCATGTAGGTATATTGCAAAAATATATAATGAACGCCTTCGGTGTTTGCAACACACATTATACACACGGGACGATAATATAGCTGGTTAGGTACAGTAAAATCGTTTAAAAGCTACACGCGTTTCTGTGGTGTACATTAAATTTTATAATATTACATAATTAAAAAAATAAACGATGACATAAGTATCCAAAGTTAGCGCGCGGACATATTTTCAAAAAAAAAAAACATATTAAGTATTACTAAAAATATATTATTTAACGCAAAATATTAAATTTATAAGATCTAAAATCATTACTATTGTATTATTTATATAGATATTTTATTTTTTTTTTATCTATAGTTACGATTGTATTTTAACGCATGTTCCTAAGATGTGAAAAAATCGATTCTTCACACTAACCTACACATCGTATGATAGCCAAGCGTGTAGACGTAAGGAATAAAACAAACTATCAACTTTTTAAATTACATTACTTCAATAATGCCAAACAATTCATAAAAACTGTATTCATTAAACAAGACATGATATTTATGAGATTTAAGATGAAACACAAATTCCATTTTTAACTGGTAAAATAAAAAACGTTTTTAAATTACTATATACAACTACGGTTGAATAAATGATTTTTCATGTAACGTTTTAATGATTTAAGCAGTAAGAGATAAGCCACGGTTTCAAATTCTAACCATAGAAAAGTTTGAATCTCCCATTCAAATGCACTTCCATAGTTTAAATGTACAATAATTACGGCATAGTAGCCTGGCGATATCTCTTTATAAAAATGTAAGTAAATTATGTTACTTACTATAATAATCATCGGTATAAAAATATCATTCTATGTTGCTCAAGATAAAAATAAATACTTACGATGATAAATTTTAATTTAAGAAGCAAAGGAGCATACTGAGCATACTGTGAATTTATGATTTAACCAGTACAATCAAAATTATTATTAGTTGAATTATAAGGTTCAAAGCAATAGAATATTATGTATTATTTGTATCGTAAATGAAGTAATGAACAAAAAATAAACTATTATTCATATTTATTTATTAAACCATTCAGTTTTTACGCAAGACGACTGAGTTGAAAGTATAGCAGTATGCTTATTATATTATATTGTACTTATATTTAACGGGGACATATTACAATTTGTTAATATTAGTGGTTTCGTTGTTTCCTTTCGTGTTATATTTAAATATAATGTTAGATTTAAGTATACCTAATGTTATTTTCGATATTATTTGAGTTAAAACAGTAATAGTCATTTTGAAATTTAACAACAGCCACCTACGATATTTTTCTCCATACTGAAAATCCCCGATAAGTGGGGAATTTTTTTTCTATCTCTTTCTCTCGTACACTCACGAATTAAAAATATCCGGATCGCGTGACATTCTGGCTCTTTACAAATATAGCCAATACGACCGTGACATGGCTGTCAGTTGTAGAGGGACCGGATAAAGAAGAATTAGTGATCGGCAAACAATTCTACCACCAAAACTCAACCCCTACAATAACTCCTATAACTAAGAATTTAGATAGTTGATTATTTTTTTACACATATTCTGATTTGGTTTGTACAATTTTCAGCAGCACGCGTTGGTCTTCCCACCTTCGGCCTTTCGTCAATTTACAGAGGTTTATTGTGAGTAAAAATTGCCGCGGGTAAACTATAAACTATAGTGGAAAGAAAACACGTTAAGGGAGGAGATAAATCGATCGCCACCGCCGTACACTTGGCACACCGCCTACACAATAATATCAACTTATTGGTGTCAAGAGGGCACTAATTAGCTACCAAAACTATCGCTCCTACTCACCAAATTCATTTCATGCGCTGCAATGCAAAAAAAATCTACAAAACACATTATACACGGACTGTAGAAAAAATTGTCTTAAACACCAAAAGTGCAGCGAAACGTAAATGGAAAATCCAACAACGGTGGTAACACAACCAGCAATAGACTCGGCACGGTTTGGTAACATCAAATTGGTACTTACCGGGATAGAAACATAGGAGTGAGATAGAAAAATATGAATACACATAGACAGGGACAGAAAAATAAACAATTTCTCGTTGAACACAATGTAATTATACAGTTATTTCTAAACTAACGATTTAGGATAAAATATTTCTCGTGAACACTCAAGAATAATAAATCCGTTCAATTACCATTATAACAATCAAGTGAAAATAAAACCAAAATTTGAATAGGTTATTCTTTGATGATATTACTTATTTCATATCTACTAACAAATAGGATTTATTGGAAAAATAAAATGTATTTCAATCACAATACGTTCATATAAACAAATAAATTATTGAACCTATTTAATAACTACTAATGTTTTAACGTATTAGATAAAACATTTGAAATTATATTATATAACTAATAAACAAAATTTTAAGAGATGATTGATAATTTCTAATTTATCGTATAATCAATAACAATCATAGTAAATTATAGATTTAGATTATTTTTAAAAATAATATTCCAGGAATAATAAATTTCTAAGGTGAAAAACTTTTTATTTTAATACTTAATCAGTAATTTAAATTATCTGATATAATAATGGAGCAATTATAACGTCTATTAACCAAAGTATATAAATATTAAATAATTATAATTTTTCGTAGCTTTAAAATAAAATAGTTAGAATATCATTAGATAAACAAATAAATAAATAATTATCGTAACTTAATGATCATACAACTAATACAAAATATATTAAATACCACAAATACAATATCTACTGACAGAAATATAAATTATATTAATAATACATCATTTTTATGACATCGTTGATAATAAAATAACATGAATTAATTATAAATATGGAAATAATGTGAATAATATAGTAAGCCATTTAAAAAGAAACTTAGAGTTGAATCATAAAAAAATATAAATACATTCCTGATGAAAATGTTCTATTATCTTTTTAGGAAATATATTGTTAACAACAATAATTTTAACATAAGTATTTTAAGTTCCATAATTTTCGTTTAATATATTCGTATATAATTTACCTAAAGGGAAATGTTTTTAAGGTCAGTGGGAAAATTACGAGTTATTTCGTATTATCGCACACCGACTCACAACCTTATATAGTATATATCCCCACGACGCAACGGCACGACGTTAAAATGCGTATAAACAACAATAGTGTTTTAATTTAATTATAACGTTAAAGCGGCTTAATGTAGGTATTTATTATACATTATATTATACGCATGTACTATAATGAACTCATAACCATAATAATATAACAGACAACTTTTTATCAGTGCGTTAAAAAATGTATTATATAAGTGTCTATTTTATTTTTAAATCAATATGCTACTGAAATAGAAGTTCGTCAACACAGTAATGAGTCCCAGCTATATTTAAGAAAATAATCAATTTTTTTAGAAAAGATCCTTCGATATCTGAAAGGATGTATCTAGTATAAGTCACCAAAATCTCATATAGTGAACGGTTCCGGTGGTACCTTTCTGATAGGTCGATATCAATTTTTGGCAGTTGCACCCCTGCCGCGTATCGACAGCTTGACAAATAATGATATATCCTACGGTAATCGGTCACGTCTCGTCGGCAAAATGAAAGTTTAGCGAAAAGAAATTGGATAGTGGTCGCACCAAAGATATGCGATTTTGCATCGAGTTTTTTACGTGGTGTCATGTCGTTTTATTGTACTTTTACGTTTTGTCGGATTTCGAGAAAAAAATGTAAGTATACAAAAAAAATCTATAAGTCACGTTTTGAATTTTTGATCAAAGAAAAATGTGTTTATATAAAAATAAATTTCCAAAATCACATATCTTATTTTCAATAAAAAAAAAAATACATTTTTTCAGTAAACTTATTTTTATTTCACAAACGAAAAATTACGTATTCAAATGTAAACTGTCAAATTTAGATACTAACCAAAGTCAATCAGAATAAAAAAAATATGTAGGTATATGTATACTTGTTTACCTATCTATATTTTATATTAAGTAGGTTTAGGATATGTACACCTACAACAAATCATTTTGTATCGAACTACAGATAGTACCAAATTGTGTACAGAGAAATATGTGTCGTACATTATACGAAATAATATTATGAGCTTTTTGTTTGACGTGTTGGT
This sequence comes from Schizaphis graminum, assembly GCA_020882235.1. NCBI lineage: Eukaryota > Metazoa > Arthropoda > Insecta > Hemiptera > Aphididae > Schizaphis > Schizaphis graminum. The sequence goes on from CM037031.1 coordinate 40,349,932, forward strand.
AGACATGTTGTCATATCGTGTAAGCTCTTCAAACAAGTATAATATATTTTACTAAAAACCGTCATACACATACAAATATACAAAATATAAAATAAAATAAATAAATATTCTCGGCTTTTTCTTTACATAATATTTCAGGCTGCATAAACGTCCATTAAACTTTAACGGATCTTTAAGCATTAAATAGAAAGTAGTAACCCATGACCCACGATCGGTCCATTTTAACGAGCCGTTAAATTTATCAAATTTTTATGCAACCCAGTATAATAATAGCTGGTATTCAAATAGTTTATTCAAAGTTTAGATAATAATGTTTTAACTATAGGTAGAGCAGGCACCTATAAAATTATCTCATAGTTATTATATATTTATATTTCAAAGGATGAAAAAGGTACATTTTGTAATTTGCATACATTTCTTAAATAGAACAATAAAAATGTAAAAATATAGATACCCAGATAAAAAAAAACACATTTCAGATATAATATTAATATAAAATGTATTTTTTTCACCAACCTTGTGAATTTGTGGTAATAAACAAAATACCATTTACGTATAAATATTACAATAATGAATATTATAAGGACTTTATCGGTTATTAAATAATAATAATAATAATAATAATAATAATGATAAAAGTACCTATTATAATAACATTTAATACATTCAGCTCACGAATAAGCCTTTTAAATCTAACGCACACTTTTCTATATCTAGCCAATCAATTGTTCTCGGAGGACATGACAAACTAATAAATTCCACGTCTCAGGTCTTTGCGTGACACGGCGCAATACAGGGGAAAAAAACAAAGCATTGCACTGCAACGCACAAAAACTCATTTTTTAATCATTGTTATCACTGCGCGACTACTAAAACTAATCGATATGTACGAGGTAAAAATGGTTTAATAGACACAATCGTTAAAATATTATCGTAGCGTGATACCTAAGCTACCCACCGCGCGAAAAATGCAGTGGTTATTACTATACTTTTAATGCGCAGAACGATTTCATAATATATGCACTCACGGTCTACATATATGTATAATATATACATAATAAAGGTACGATTGCTGGGTATTGCGGGGGCGACGGAGATTCTAAATGACTAAGGGGCGGTAGAGGTTAAATAATAATCGTCCGGTCGTCGGTCACGCATATACAACAATTTCATAACTCGCGGCGGCGAGAAAACTACACGAAGTCGGTTGTCGGCACAATGACGTCGACGTCACAATTATTATTATTGAAGTATAGTCGCGATATTATGATATTAACTACGTTTCGCATATAATCACCACATCGCGTACACCTATTCTAAAACCTCGTACTTATTATAATATCATCATTATTATTATTACTATTATTATTATTATTATTATTATTATTATCATCATGATTATTATGCAACAAAAGCGGTTTTGAGTTTTTGACGTCTGAAAACGGTATAGGTATTATCGATTTTCATACGATGGGTAGGAGGAGAGTGAGAAGCGAAGGGGAAGGAGAGGAAAAGGCATTATTTTATTTTTTTTAGTCCTAAAATACAACGCAAAAAATAACAAAGAAAAAAATAATAACAATAATACAATCGTTAATATAATATAGAATAATACGGAAAAATAATATTATGTTTTAAAGTTAGTTTTGATAAATTTTAATAATTTAATTGGACCGTCTTCCCCTTAACAAAAAAAAAATATATATTAATAATAATATAAAAATCGAGTGACCCCATATGTTACTGCCCCCCCGCGCATTTGACCATCGCCCGAGCACACCTGGTTACGGTGACGACCGCGCGTACACGAGCCAAACACGACTGCCGGCGACAACTACAGCACATGTCGGATGTCTACCCGTAGCTTATATAAGTCTCGACGCCACAGCAGCCGTCGGCGAAAATGTGCGTTCACTCACATCACACACACACACACACACACACACCTTTTTTCATATTGTTTTTATTCAATTTTTTTTACCTTGCCCGTGTGAAGCCATGCACCTGGCCGCCGTCACCACCACCTCCAACCCATTCAGCCCGCACCGGGAACCGTTCACCCTAAACGCGGTGGTAGTTATACCTATCCCCTTCCGGAGTTCCCACCACCGCCGTGTTTTTCGATAAATTTTTACCATGGCACGCGACACACGCACACAACAGACGCGCATAATCATAATAATAATTTGTACTCACTACTCACGTTAAAAACGTGGCAACGTCACATTACTCATCCGCCGTCCGCTGCCGAAGACTGGTGTTCATTTTTTTTTTTTTTACAACAATAATAAATAATTCTTTATACCTACCTATTTATAATACGACGACGACGACGACAAAGGAAAGCGAGAATAACGGAAAAAACACAAAAAAATTTTATCGCAAAAAAACATCAAACAGCGCAAAAAAAAATATAATGTTTTAACGCTTTATTACTGGTCTCCGCGGGAGGTGATAGCAAAAGCCACAAAACGTACCATCATATTGTACTATACTCTGAGCGAAATTCATCCGATTATCACGCGCTTACAATATACGACCGGGAAAATAAAATGTAATATTTAGGTACGTACGCCGCCTTAACAATATTGAATGACGGCTTTTAAAAATCAAAAAAAATTCTTAAGGTCATCGGCGGTGATTTAAACTGTGTTTGATAGTTGACTGAACAAATCGACGATTGCTAATTACGAATACAACGAAAATTGTATCGCGATTGATTGACGTTTTCCTAACTCATGCTATATATACAGAACTCTTTATAATATGTATATATATTATGAGTAGGGTAGATTATAATGAGTTATCAGAATTATCATTCACTTCTATTGAAGAGTGTTCGCTTGGTAGAATAGCACTTTAATTCCCGGTGCTATTCGTCATGCCGGGAGTATGGTAAAAATATATATTTTATGATTAAAATGATATTATTTTGTTTTTAAATCAGATTCATATCAACAGATGTGAGGGAAAAAATATACAGAAATATGCATATTTGTAATTTATCCATTTATAAAATTTTAAATTTTATAGCAACGAACAACTTTATTTTGTGAGAATATTATAGTATAGTATCGAGGTTGTTGGTTGTATCGAATATTTGAATGCACCATTATATACAGCACTTACTAAGTAATACAAAACCCGGTAATATAAGATGTGATATTATGATGCTTACCCAGTTACAAATCATTATTAAAAATAATTTAAATATCAATGTTATGTTAAAACAATAATGTGTGTTTTGACGGAAATTATACATACCATTTTGCCGAAAAGTAATATAACTGTGGTATAATCAAATTATGTGTGTCCAATGATACATTGATACGTATACATATTATACCTATCAAATTAATAAAAAAAAAATTTATTGGGAAAAATTCAAAGGTAATTTATAATAATTTATAATTTATAATAAATAATTTACCAATTTACCAATTTAATTTATAATTTCAATTTTTAGCCGAAATAAAAATATACTTTTTTTTTGTATTTATACATCATATAATTACTGTATATAAGAAAAACGTAGTATTTTTGTCAAATTTCCAATTTATAGTAGGTTTATTTTAAAATGTCAATATACTCCTCTGTATACCTGAAAAGTTAGGTAAAACCTACAATATTAACAAACATACCAATGTTATAAACCAGCAGATGAAATCCCATAAATAATAAATAAAATATTAATAATAATAAACCTATAAAATCGCACTCATGAAATTGAAATCGTTTAAAATAACTCAATGAAATATAAACGTTAGTGAAATTTATGTAGAAAATCTAAAAAAATTTATTTGATAAGAGTTGAAAATATTTATGTAGATTGTAGGTATGATCTCAATCAGACAAGGCCGGTAAAAAATGTATCGAATATTTCTTTTGAATAAATGAGTGAGATAATCGATCATCTGTTCAATTAATCCCCACATCAAGTGTTTTTATGATTTTTTTTTTAAACAAATTTTAAAAAAAAACAAGCTTTACTATTGACAGTCATACAATTATTTACAATCGAAACTCTGAGTACAAATAAAACACAATAAACTCTGAACAATTTATTCACAACAGTAATACAACTATTATAGGTACATGAATTCAAACACTGACAATGTAGACAAAATACTCTATACCGACTATACCAGTTCTCCTCAACTTTTTAACTGTGGCAACTGGCAACTCTCCACCTCGAAAATTAAAATTAAATATTTTAGGTACTTATAATATTTATTATATATAAACATATAAATTATCATTAAAAGTAAATGCAAAATATTAATAATTATTTTTAAATTAAAATTATCAGTGTTTTTATTGTTTTTAATGTTTTAAAATTATTTTGTTTATGCTTATTTTTAGACTTAGTAAAATATATAAAACTACCTATTATCATAGTCGTTAAATAAACACAATATATATTTATTTATGATTGAAATTCCTTAAATTTTTTATACAGATTTTAAAGCATGGGTAAGTCTTCCTAATCGATTAGGTATCAATTCCCACGTAGAAGTATACTGTACACTGCTCTATACTACGAAAAGCTACATACATTTATCATCGACTAGTTAATGTAATAACGCGTATATTTTATAAATTTACAACTGATAAATTTAGCGTTTCAAAAACATGTCGGCCACAGTTACAATTTTATTATAATGTCTCGGTTAGACCCTTGGTCTAGTATGGCGTATACACATTATATAGACGCAAAAAGGGTGTGGACTTAACCCACCTGTTAAAAACGCGCCTCTTTAACAAATATTAGTTAACAATCAGTTCTTTTCCATTAAGCGATGCATTCAAATTATATATGTAAAGATTGTTAACAATGAGTTTTTTTCATTTGTTTTCACACAATCGATACATATAGGTGATAACATTTTGGTAACACGCATTATCCGTGAGATGAGTATTATATCTAGTAAACTCTACAAGGCACGCTACGTGGTAAAAAATCGCTAATTTCAGAACGATATATATACTCGTACAGTCGTACTTATATATCTTTAAAATATCACCTCCGATATAGGAGACAGGTCTTAGTTTATTAAATTATATATATGACAAATTATATCGATAAGAAATTATGATAGAAGTACTATTGAAAATGGTCATTATTGTATACCTAATTAACTATTACGCTATAATTATTTTTCATAATTCTAACGTTCTCAATCATATTATAATCGAAATTATCGTTTGGAACGCAACTTAACGGTTGTAGTATTGAAAATTCCTATTACAATCTTACGGGACATGTAAGTAACATACAGCCACTATAATATAATATCTATGGTACTATCATGTTACAGAATTACGGGTAAATGTCTAAATTTTGAAGTACTATATTTAACTTCATACCATACAGCGATACAGTGTCGTTTCTATATTATTCTGTTGTTCTGCGGTGATTATTATTAACGCTATTCACGAGTGGGTAACCGCGATAATTAGCATATTGTTGGTTAGTCACTAATCTGAGAAAAATGCGGTGGACGTGCAAGCTTTTTACCTTCGCACCAGCTGATTTTCGATTAAATATCAATTTTTGTGCTATCTGCGTTAATTAATGCGCAATTATACGACATCTTGATAAAATAATCATATATTATAGTATACAACTGTATACACGTGTGTTCACAAATTGTATGATTTCTAGTCTACATCGCCCATTTTCCGAAAATTTTAAGTGCACAATGTGTCAAGAAAAGACACACTTCAGTCATCTATATATATTATTTACATGTTCCTCGTGCTATATGACGCCACTATACGAAAGTTTTTTTTTTTAATTTTGATTATAATTATGCCTAACGTGTTAAATTCAATGTAGAAAAAATTAATAAAAATATACATTAGGTACTTCAAATTCTAAAAAAACCACATATTTATAAAAAATGATTCATAAACTAAAATAATATATATACTTATTGTAATAAAAAAAATCAGTTTTTGATTTAATGTTTAATTTGATCATAAATATTTGTTAAGCGCAATGCTTGAAAAATCAATACGTATTATACTGTATGGAGGACAAAAGGGAGAGACGTATTTTGGGGGTTTAATAGGGGCATTTTCGCTTTTTATATGGGCATATTTGCGATTATATTTTGTACTTAATATTGTAATCTCCGTTGGAAAACTTTTTTATTTATCTCGTAATTATGCATCAATGAATCATATATAACGACAAACGGAAAGCACTGCAGTGCCTTGACTAAGTGCTGTGATTATTATTTTCCTTGATAATGAAATGTTTATATTCATACGTTAAGAGGGAGCAAGCAAAATAGTACCGGGATCATGAAACAATTAAAAACATTTCTTAAAACGTATTTAAGATAAATATATTTCAGTACATTATTCTATTATTATTGATTATCGTGGATTAAATGACAGGGCTAAATATAATTAAATACAACATCAAGTAAGAGAAACATTGAAAATGAACAACAAATATAACGAGCGAGTCGTTCTTCCGACGGGTGAAAGCAGCTACATGGTTCAGTTTGAATCCAAAGCCATTACCGATTTAGCTACCAAATCATAGTTGTATACAACTATATTCAACATTATTACTGTATATTAAGCTAAAAGTCTTCGTATCTTTATGCAATATCGACGCGTATCGGTGAGACAGTGAAATATTCGGTTTTTACAGGAATTTCGCAAGCCACGACATTGAGACGGCAGTGACAGACTGTACCACAAGTTAACTAAAATATATTGTATGATGTATAATTATGTCAGAGCCGTCTTATATTAACCAAGGTGTAATCTAGGTGTAGTATATAATTTAAGTGTCGTTTCTCTATTAAGAATTAGTTTAAATATTTATGTTCATTGATCAACTATAACCATTGTATATAATATAATTATGTAAGTTCTTAATATTCAATTATTATTTTACATTAAATTGTTGGGAACTATCTATACTACTAATAAGTAGACATGTCTAATATTAATCTTATTAAAATTGTTATAATAAAATGCTAGGCCTCAGTATAAGTATATATATACAGTCAAAGACCATCAGGTGCACAACTTGTACCACCTGTCCCAGACATTCTTGTTTTCACCCAAAATTTATCTTTTGGATTTCATCCAAATGTCTTTTTTTACTCAAAATTAAATAAAAAAGGAGAAATGACTTTAACCTATGGAATTATTATTCATTATAAACGATAAAACCATTTTGATTACCAATTACCTACTGAGAACTTTTTTGATAGAAAACGTAATTATAAAATTAATAAGTGTAGTGATTTAATTGGTCTAAGATACACTTTTTTTATATAAAATATTATACAGTAGGTTACACGTTTAAGTGTTAGAGCGTTTAAAACATTTTTTTTTTTTTAATATAATTGACACAATTGTTAAACTTAAACTTATACATATGATAAATATATAATATATACATAATTAGTATTAATTACACATTTTATATAAATAATTATATTCATTCACATTAACTACTACTATTATTAGTTACAAAATGTATAAAAGTTTGAATTATTAACCAAAGTATAACACATAGATTTTTAATAAACTCATATTATCATGTTATCAGGTATTGTATTTTTATTTTTGTATTGTGTTGTTTGTATTCGTTAAATTTAAGTCACAGATATTTATTTTAAAAATATTTGTGTTATTAATTTTAATGAAATTTATGTCTATTATATTATTATGTTTATTTATTGTCTTGGTTAATTGGTAATCTTTTCCTATTTAAAACTAATGAATTTCGTTGTTTAGCAAGACCTATATCATACAAGCACGCAGCTAGTGGTAACAAATATAATATCTTTAAAATAATTTTTTGAGTTGGCGAGATCACCCTATTTGAGTTTAAGTAAAAACAACATGTGAGCGAACTATAAAGTTGGTTCTAGGTGGAAACAGGTTTACCCTGTACTTACAGTAATTTCAGCACTTATACTGAAACTTTATTAAGTAATGAACAAATATAGATATAATATATATATATATATATATTCCTTTCACAATATTAAAATACAATTTTATTTTATTTTGTATAAAAATGTATATTTAATAATAAATCATAAATTGCAATTGCTTGTGTTTTAATACTAAAAAAAAAAAATTAAAAAAAAAATGCTTTATCTTTGATAGTAAATTGATGAATTATAATATGTTAGTTATTTGATAAATATTTAAAATTACAGATATAAAGAGAATAGAGATATAATATAACTAAATACCTGTAATTAATGGACTATTAAAAAAAATACAAAGCATACGTTTATTTATGAGTTTAAGTATTTTACAAATACAGTAAAATTAATAATAAATAGTATCTTACTTACAATATACAAAGCTTATACTCGTATATTGCACAATTCCACTATATAAAACAAGTTTTATATAATTTCAATTGTATACAGGCAAATACAAAAAAAAAAAAGCTAATATACTAAAAATTTGTGGAAGTTTCATATAAAATTGATAACTCGTAATATGGTATTAATTCAGCGTTATACGAATCAAATCTTTTAACCTAATTGTAGCAGTACACAATAATACATATAATATACTTATATTTATTGAGATCAAAAGTAGAGAATAGAATTGAGTAAAACAAAATCTGCATCAAAGAGTATGTACTTTAATTTATTTTTATGCCGATTCATTTATTATTATTGTGTTTTTATATTCATTTTCAGATAGTATGATATTTTAGTATCACTCAAAAAAGATATAGAAATCAAAAGCATAGCAAGTTTTAACGAAGAGTAAAATATGCTCTTAAAAAAAAATGTCAGTACGTGTGGTCGTAAATTAAAAAACGTTCCAGAGACGGGCAAAAAGCTATAAAACTGATCGTATATTGAAATCCGGCCAAATCGGTTTATTACGGTTATACGGAGTAGACAATAAGAAAAATCGACAATCAGTTAAATAAAAATATAAAAAAACATCCAATAAAAATAACTATTTTTTAATTTATTCAAATATCAATTTGAATAATCGATAAGCTGATAATAACAAAAAAATTATATTTTTGACAAACCATGATTACAATTATCCAAAAATCTATATTCTTCTAATTGTATATATTATATGGACTAATAATGTTTTGTAAGCTAGATTTGAAACTAAATTGTATTCAATATAGTACAAATACATAAAAGCAAAAATTGTACATTTGCTCTACCTCTATCAAAGAATAAAAATAATTTATTATTAATTGATACGCTAAACAAACTACATATATTATACATTACTTATACTGAGTATAATATTAATACGTCTGTAACACTATAAATATCATTCCATATATAATCCATTAAGTGAAATGAAGTTAATTGTTTATATTAAGTAAATCTAAGAATATATGACATCAAATTAACTAACTAAGTAATAGCAATTTAACTATCAAATTTTGGATCTCAGAACAGAAGTTAAAAAAATAATAATAATATTATATCACCAATTATGATAGTTAGAGCCAACAAATTTAAGACTAGAGTCAAAACTCGTGTTTGTATAAATTACTTTTTTTAAGCGGAAAGTGTCAGAATTAGCAAACAAAGTTTAAAATGAACTTCAGAGTACGCTTTTTAAATCTCTAAAACAATAACAGTCGGAAACTAAGAACTACTCATATTTTTAAAATTTATTAGCCTCAGCTACAGGAAATGGATGGTCATTTTAGCTATACCAATTCTGAAGAAAATCTTAATGGTTAACCGAAAACTTTTTTCTCGCATTAAAAAAATTTAACCGAAGAAACCTTTCATCGAATCTCCACTAAATTTTAAAAGTGGAATTGGTAATGTTTTCTGATACCTTTATGCAGAATACATCTCAATGTCAAAAATACGATCTAATTATGTTTATTATTAGTGGACTATCTCAATATGTGTCATTACCCACGTATCGTAATAAATAAAAATCCATCAAAACTTTCAATGAACTTGGTGAACAAATTACACAATTTTGACGAATAATTTATTTCGACCTTCAAAATTAAAGAAATATTGTAGTTAAAGAAATAAAAATGCTTTTGGAATTTTTCTTAAGTTGTTATGGTCAAAATTGTATTTTATAAGTTAAAATTGTAATTTAATATAATATTTAATACATAAATAGTGAATAATTATTATAATCTATTGAAAATCATAGATAAATGTATGACTATAACTGCAATGTGTTTCAAAAACACTAATTCACTCATGAAAAAAAATTAAATGTTATGTTAATACCTGATGATTAAAAATAAAAATAAATAATAATAATAATAATACATATTATTCTGTTAACATTGAAAAATATATATTTTTAAATAACTAATATTCCATAGTTTTATTTTTTCTTAACAATGCGTATACCTATTATTCTTTAACACCTGGGCACTACTATGGTCAAATTTTTTTCTTCAATTGTAATATATATTATTTACTACGCCGAAAAATATTAAAACAATCGGATAAGAACGGATAATTTGGTAAATTTGTGGATTTTTGTAAATTGAAATAACTACATGTATTTATAAACAAAGATACACAATTTCGTAAATTTTGTATATATATATGTATATACGTTTCCACATCAGTTATGTATGCAACGTTACCATTGTAATTTATATTTATCTCATAGTTTATCTACAAAATTAATTTATGAACTTTTGAAAATTGATAATGCTACCCATCATACAAAAAAAATTGATAGCAAATATATAAATTATTTATTTATTAATTAATTGGTACGTGATTTTGTACAATTGTGTAGCAGCCATAACATTAATTGATAAATAAAAGATAATATTTATAATTTATAAACTACAAATTTTGGCCCTCATTAGAATCTAATCAACAACTTCATTATAGGGCGGGTAAGCGAAAGGAATGGATAAATAAATCGAGTTATACATCTATTATTTTCTATAGGTTTATAATATTTTATGAAAAATTATTGTGTAACTTTTAAAGTTACCATCGGTGAATCCATAGAAAATATTTGGTAATTTTTTGGAATTAATTATTATGTATCAATATAATTGATAAGAGAAGAAAATCGATATTCTTGAAACAAACCGGCGAATACAACAACTTACTGCAGTCAGCTATTACGACACAAAACGTGTGCACTGTTTTATAGTCATTTTTAAAATTAATAATATTCCGCTTTACGAACGCTATGCTAACGTTTTAAACCATCAATAAATTATAATTCCCATTATGTCATCGTGATGGAAATACCATGGAATGCTATGAGATTTATGAGAATTGCTTCTTTAACATTAAAATGGTAGACATGCTAATAAGTTAAATGTTATTATATAATACTAAAATGAATATAAATAGAATTGTTCACGTTATGTGACGGAAAATGAAGTGTAGACAAAAAGCCATGGTAAAGCTTTATATAGTAAGTTATTGTCGTAACAAATATTACACATTGACGGTTATACGAATATGGAGAGGGAAAATCGTAAGCATAACAAACGAAAACGAACTTTCTTGGGATATAATTAAAGAGGAACAAGCGGTTATACGCATAAGACGACCGCAACGTGGATAAAAGTTAATGGCGAATAAAAAATAAATGATAAGCACGGGTTACATAGGGTTACGCGAAATACAATTTACACTTGGCCGTTTTCGAGATTTATGGGATACGTTAAAAAAATAAAGATTGAAAATATTTAAACATCCACCAGTATAATGCGTTTTATCGATTTTAAATAATAAATATTATGAAAAATCAAAATCGAGTTATTTTTTTAACCCTCCGCATATAATTTAGCTTAAACAAGATTGCACGCACTGAATAACAAAAAAAAAAACAAAACAAAACAAAAAAAAATTAACGATATTATACAAGAGACCTTTTTCCCGTGTGATTTTTTTTCTTTTATTATTATTAGTATTATTAAACTACATCATCTACTTTGGTAACTTTTTTTTAATGGCGACAAGTTTCTAAATGACCCAATTTGATTTTTTTAGATCTCGAGCAAAGCGTAAAAGCTATTAGTTTTATATAGGGACGCATTTTTTGTTACTCTTTTGTATTAAACACGCGTCTTATACAGTTATTCGCGATAAACTTTATTCACAAACGATCCTCGTGAATATATCATACACACACGCGCGCGTATTGAATTAATCGAACGTCCGTCTGAAACGTTAAATTTGATAAACCATTTGCGCGTACATTTCAAAAAAAAAAAATCACCTGAAAATCGATTATCGTTATAGCACTCAAGACATGGAAAAATGTGAAAAACCATTTACACACAAAAAAAAATATTTTTAACTCGGAAGATAACATATAATATTATAATAATAGCTCATGAAAATAAATACTATTTTTGAAAATATGATGAAGTCAGTCAGAGGATACTATAGTAACGACATTTAAATCAGCTACACTGCAAACCAAATTCTACAGAGATATTGGACATTTTTATAGGTAAATTATACCACAATATGCATATTGCATATGTATAAAAAAATGTATTATTTTATCAATGATAATAGTATAGATAATATTATGATATTTATCTCGATATTTATGTTACATGAAAAATACAGTGTGTTATAATTTCCTCGAATTTTCTAAATCTACCCATTATATTACAAGCATACCTACTATTATATCAATCAACAATTAATTCTTATTTCAAAATAATGTACATAGAGACCTACATAACTGACTGCAGTTTACTTCTATAAGAGACCCGTTTGCTGTGAATAGTAATACTATGTATAGTATATACCTGTGCAACTTATTGCATCAGTCAACCATTTTATTTAAATTCACTGTAGGAAAAGTGAAAAGTCATTCACTACTATACGATGCTTGTTTGTCTTAATACGTAAGTATTATATTTGTTTATGTACCTTGGTAAAATAGTCGAGATTATAATATTAACTATTTTCTATTATTGTTTTACGTAAAATTCGTATAATACAATCAACAGTCATATTCCAAGACTCTGGAACGAGTGTAAAATCCCGATAAAAACAATTATCTTATAATATCTAATGTTATACAACCAAATGTTACACAATATTATAATGTTAGAGGTTACCACAATTTAAGATAAAATACCAATCCATTGCTCTATGATTAAAATACTTTCAAATGTATTTGCAAAATTGCTAAATATAACTACTAGCGACTGTATGTCTATTTTTTAGTTTTCAAACTGATGGCGTCGTAGAAATGCTTTCGCAGTATATCCGTGGAAACATCCACACGTTTACATAAACTAATTTTTTGAAATTTATATCTCTACCTATTTCTTTAAAAATATATTTTTTGAAAATTTGTTTCCATTAATAATGTTTGAGAACTATATAATATCAGAGCAAAAATGTAACAATATTATTATATGTGATACACAACAATCTTTTAATCATTAAGTTGTTGCATATCATAAATAACATACATTTTTTTTGTTAATCAATGATAATTAAATTTAAGAAAATGAATTTATCATGGTATAGTATTAGTTAACCATACTAACTATAAAAATTAAGTATTGAAGTAATCAATAAGTACTAGGTACCTATATATAGTTGCATTTCATAAAAACATGTTTAAAAAAACGCATATCAGTCATATGATAATAATTCAATATTAAATTGCCTATAATAATTATTATAAAAATATTTGTAATGTATAATTAAATTATATTGGTTTTAAAAATAACATATTATTTTTCAATTTAATTTTATATATTGCAATTAAAACTATGTATAATAATCATACGCAGTTTTCACGATTATTTACACATTTAATTATTTATAGTATTACATAAAACATAGATAGGTACAATGCCTAAATATTTAAATCATAGATTTCCAAACTTTTTTTTTGCTAAAATGGGAATTGAACCTTTTCTTTTAATAGAAAGGATCAATATTAATTTGACAAAAACTAAAAATACCTGAATTTGAAGGATTAAAAAACAAAAGGGCACCATGTACTAGATATTTTAGTCTTTAAATAGCGGTAAATGGTATACTACCATCAATTGTGTGATGTACAATAAACTGGATAAATTATATAGTATTAATTAGATATGCACTTGTTTTTATTTTCATAATACTCATTAAAATAATTGCCTGTATAAATTCATCGTTTTAGTTTTACTGTTCGTCTTTTTTTTTTTTATAATGTGTGCTAAAACTTCAATCTATACATTTCAGGTTGACTCAACAGTCGCTACACCTGCATACACTGTTTCCATCTTACAAATGCAAAACATATCAGCAGAACCAATTTTATTTATTAGCTTAAATATTAAAGCAAATTAACCTATTATTTAAAGATGTTATCACATTGTCAGTGTTCTCTTTATGGTCTTTACTTTATTTTAATTTTTGAGTGAATTATGACTACACAAAAAAATTCTCATAACCTGATTAAAAATCAAAGTATCGTTAATAACCAAAAGAGAACACAAATAATGTTCTTACCATACAGTTTGATCATAGGTCAAATCACTCTAATATTAAACCTAACATTCGTGTAAGACAGTGGTGGGCAAACTTTTTTAATAGGGGGGGGGCACAAAGTTTAAGAAATTCTAGAGAAAGGGCCAGAATTATAAAAAAAAATGCATTTTGTGTTAAAGCTTTGAATCATAAAATGCTATACTTTTATACTATACATGACATAATATACTATCCATATCGATGGACACTCGGCGGGCCGGATTAAATACTTTCGCGGGCCGTACTACTTTGCCCATCACTGGTGTAAAACAAAACAACATGAGCGAGTATACTGTATAGCGACTTAAAATCATAAAAATATACTTGAAGATAATAGACAAACCATTCAATTCTTTGAATACCAAACCATGATTTTTTTTAAATTAAATCACAACTTATAAACAACGAATTTAGTTAAAATTATTTTGATTTTAATTTATTTTGACTGCAATAAAATTTTTCGGCGATAAATACCCTATTTCTTATATTCGTATAAACAATTTACGACGGCCAAAGCGTAGTATCCATTTACCGGAAACTAAGGAACTTCTTTTTGAGTCTGGTCGAGTTGGGAATCCAACAGCCACCGCTATCAAACTTGCCTAAACCAAGACGTTCAAGTTCCGCATACTCAGGCAACCGAATGACAGCGGACGACTCATCGTCGTCTGTCCATGTGATCTCTTTCGGATTGTCTGTATCATATGACCAACCGCGTTTAGCTGCAATAACAACTTGTTTAGCTTGTTCGGCAATGTTACGGGCCTGAACTTTTTCGTTCTGAATCACAGTGTTTCGGCGTCGACGGTCACACTCAAGTTTAAACCGCTTGGCCGTTCGCTTGAGTAATTCTACTGGGTGCAGTTGACTATCACCGGACGCACAAGGTGGTGACAGATGAATATTTATAGAAACGTTATCTTCTTCGTCAGCCGGGGGTGGACCTTGCAACGTTGGAGGAACAATGTTTGTAGACGTAAAACTTCGAGGTAGCAAATTTTCTTCGTCGGTTGACGTTGAAGGTGGAGGTGGTGGTGATAGTGATGGTAATGAAGGAACAATCATCAACGGGTAATCTTCTTCACCGGCACGACGGCGTTGGGGAGTGAAATCAACATAAATAGTATTATGAGTAGAAGGAGAAGGTGAGGGTGGTGGTGGTAGTGGTGGTGGTGGTGGTGGTGGTGGTGGTGGTGGTGGTGGTGGTGGTGGTGATGGTGGTGGTGGTGGTGGTGGTGGTGATGGTGGTGGTGGTGGTGGTGGAGTAGATGAACGAAGAGGAAAAGAAGAATAAGGAGAAAGCGGAATAGATATGTGTGACATAAGCGTGTGATTAGAGTGTGTGTAATATTCTTCAGCAGCCGGACGCTGAGATGTAAGAGGTGGCGTAGGTGTAATATCTCGAGGTGGATAATCGTCATTGACAAGCGGGGAAGGATATTGATGATCGTGATCTAAGGCATCCACTTCCACGGTCTTCCGAGACCGTCTCCGCTGTTTCCTGGCGGATTTATTTTTTTTTAAAGTTACCGCATTCGTAGTCGTAGGCTTAATATCGATGGAATCCGTGAACCCGATGCGTTTGGTCAACTCTGTTCGGTGAACGGTAGTAGCCATTTTTCGAACGCCAAACCACCTCGGATAAATCGCGGTCTGAGAGTTGACCGTAACGGGAGGTGGCGCGACAACGAGTCTTAGGTACGCAGGATACCTAGTCTGATAGTCAGCTGAACGATAGTATGAGGCCCCAAAGCTCCCATTGCAACTGCCATCGAAGTCCATTAAAACAAAAACTAAAATTTAGGAAACGCTCAAATTTAAAACAATAAAAAAAAGTATTTTAATTCGTTTGGTCGTCGTCCGTTTGCCGGCACGCTTACGATTTCCGATTTAGGTTAACGTCTCCATGGAAATGTCGTAAAAGAAATAATAAAACAAAAAAACCGTAAACGGAAAATCATATAACAGATACGCCACTATATATTATGTCCAGAGGTATATTACAATTGCCACTAGTCCGCAGCTGATACCATTGTCATCGTCATCCGTCCATCGTCACGATCGCGGGCGTTGTGTTTTATATTCTTAACGATTTGTTTACTAGAATAAATTAAGTATCGAGTTCAAGTAGACATAACGGACAGACAAACAAAGAAACAAATAAATAAATGTGTAATAAAAACTGCCAACGAAACGGACTCCACGAATATATATTATTATGATGCAACGAGCAGACCTGCACCTTTCAGTCATACTATGACGGCATTCTGACATGTTCTATTTTTTATTTTACGCGTATTTTATTAGTGTCATAAATATTTTCGAGTGTTAATAATATCGTCAATATTATTATGATTTCTATTAAACATAATATGTACTTGTGTGGAATACATAAATAAGTTGTAATTAACACAAAAATATTATTAATTGTGATATCATAAATTCAGTAAGATAAATATAATAACATAAGTACTAGGTTATGTAAATGTTCAACTATAAATAGTCTATTAAGTAATAACGTAAGTTAAGAGTAACTTGTAAAAAAAATTATTATTCGTGTTTAATAATTTTATCAAATTATAATACATTGTACCTAACGTAAGTACCTTTATAATAATAAGTATAATGTTTGTAGAATCTTGATTCTCAGTTGATTTATTTTCAGGAATTTAAAATTATTACAAACATTCTTCGCCTATTCTATTTCAATATTATTACATTTATGTAGATTTAATATATAAACGGCTATGGTAAGACATCTTTTTAAAATCTTTTGACAAAAAATCAAAGGTAAATGTTTCTTATGAGACCTTCATAAAATGTCAATATTTGAACAACATTTTTTGTTTGTTCGTTTTGATCACAGCAACTATGCAGAATTAAGATATAGAATAATTTAAAACGTATCACTTGGTATAATTAAGCGTATGATAAAAATAAATTAATTAATTTGTGCTTGTATGACAGTTTTAAATATCGATAATTTTTAATTAAATACAAATTATTTACAACAAATCCTAAAAAAAAAAGTACTATATATAATAAGATCAGGTATGTATAGAGCCTGATTAAATGTGTGTTTCAAATAATAAATTGTATTAATGCATATCACAAATATGCACAATTAAACTTTGCATTCGAGTTTACAGTACTTATCATAAAATACATTTGCATATTGTGTCCCTTGAAAACAAGCAAATACGAAACAACTGGAAACCACATTACCATTCAGTTTATCATAAAATTGTATTATAAAATAAAAGAAACATTTCAAGTTGAATATATTAGTTAAATCGTTTGATTTGAATTTTGAGCCTTAAAAATTACATATAACTAAATAGACTGGTATTGTACACGGCCAAGATTATACACCATATTATACTAGTAGGTACACAACGATCATTGGTAATTATTTATTAATAAATTGTGTAATAATCTTAATGTCAATAAAATATAAAAATTATTGGTGAACACTATTTTCAGAAATTAATTAAATCAATTGAAAAATAATGTCATAGCTCTATCCTCTACTAATTGGATTTCTCAAGTTGGTAATACATCCATGCGATATGTTATACGTATATTATATATTATATTACGGTTAAAGTGTTATATATCAGTTAACTATTTTATGATATAAGTACCTATGAGTAGTTAACGAAACAACAAAGAAGTAATAAAAATGTAGCAAATAATTGGTATTTATACTTGTTATTTTATATATTCATATAGCTAATGGTGTATAACATAATAGGCAAAAATATCAATCTATTCTAAATTCAATTAATTATTTGGCATATAATACAGTTAATTATCTTTTGACTTTAAACCTCTTAAATATTTAATATATTTTTATATCTCATATAATTTCGTCATCCGAAAGTGGAAATAAATTTGTTAGGATGTTTAAATTATATTTATAAAGAATATCGTTATAATATAATCGTGATAAAATCAAAAAACCGTAACGCAGAAAATGTCAACGGGAACACAACAAGAATACATGCGAGACCGACGTTGTAGAGCCACGACCTTTCAATATCATACTACATCACTGAAACGGATTATTAATAAACTTAAATAACAGGTATAAAATACAACTAAAATTAATATAATATGACACACTATATTTTAACCATAATAATATATAGAAAAGTTCAATTATTATTTAAGTAGTGCGGCAACACTTAGGTCTACAGTTTAGAATGTTAAAAATATAATGGTTCAACTAAAAATAATAATGAGTAAAATATATTTATCACTTATAAAACAAATTAGACCAATTATTATAATTTTATAAACCTTAAAAATTAGAATATTTCAGTAATATTATAAAAATGGTTGTAATTAGACAGTTACGTATTAATTACACCGTCTATACCGCACACTTATTTTAAATTTATAGACAAATACGTTTTAATAAATTGTAATTGTCACAATTATACGACGATAGTCATAATCATAAACATAAGAATCGTTATTTTTATCGTATGTTTATGGCAATACGATTACATACAATTAAAAACATTTAAAAAGTTGAAACATTGAATTAAAGAAATATGGTTATGGTTGTAAATATTTTGAATAGCTACACGTGAACAAATTACATTTTTGAAAATGGCCGAAAACAAACCAGTGTTATTGATACCTATTATATTGAACATAAATCGTAGGTTTAATAACATGGACATGTAAATTCCGATTCCGTACAATTTTATGGTACACATGTGTATAACATATAATTTACTGTGCGCTGAATAAACAGATTCAGATTTTGTGATAGGTGAGAGTGAGACCCATGTACGGGAAAAGTATGGAGAGGAGATATTATCACCAAGCACACCCAAGTTTTAGTTAATGTTATATTTTAGGGCCTATTTTATTATAACTGATATTGTTGTTATTATATTTTACACGTAATAGTATTTTTTTTTAATCAGCTCTGTTATCTATTTTTCATGAGTCGTATTATCAGTTTTATTAGACAAAATCACTACTATATTTGATAACATAAGTGTTCATAAATTAAATCAACATTTTGTCCAGGGAAATATAAATAAAACACGCGCACGCATGGTCGGAAAAGTGGTGAAAAATAAATGAAGTGGAACGGTTTGAAATACTAACATTTTTTTTTTCAATCAAAAATGTATACAATAAAAACAATTTTTAAAGTAGCTTTTTTTTTCATTGCAAAAATTGAAGTCTATGTTTAACTTGAGTTATAGTAATTGTGCACTGATTATGCAACTCTCCGTACATATTTGACAGAGAAACCACCGCCGTTAGACACCGCGAAAAATACAGTCCATTTGGAATATTGCAAATTCGATTTAGTAGATTTTGAGAAATATATATACAACACAGAGCCTATGCTACAAATATCCGGTTAACGACTTGTGCACGACCGGATATTGTCCGCTAGACATCATAACACCTCTCGCGTACATAATCCGCCCTCTCGCTCTATTTCTTCTCTCTTCTCGCATACTACTTCAATCCGCTACGATATCGACTTAATCTATTGTTTGTATATACATTTATGTTTTCTCAGTTCATCTACACGTCTAACTTTTCCCGACCGCCGTAACTACCAAAACAAACTTTTATCCGGTCCATTTTATCCACAATAAAGTGTCTGACCCATGTTCTTCTCTGCTCTATAGACTTACTTCTAGCCAATTACATCGGTCAACAACAAGGTTATGTAACTGAAAATAAAAGTTACGAGATTCGTACAGACGCGTCGTAACGTTAATATCGAATCTGGTTTCCGAGGAATTCGTAGTTCGTACATAATATTGCCACTAAAGTACAAAACAATTGCGCTTATTTTTACGGCACGTTCATGTAATTTTAAAAATATATTATACAAAAAGAATAAAAATGTAATCATTATTTTAAAAGTCTTCAAACATATAATAATTTACGTCTCAGTAGTCACCGTTACAACTTTATGAATTAGTCGAACGATTTAATCAAAGCCCGTTATTTGCAGTTAATTCAAAATGCATGCGCTACAAAAATCCTATTAAGAATAAGTGCGATTCTTAGCCTATTTTTAAAACATATAAGTTATAAAAATATATTCTTAAAATGAGTATATGACTGTTAAAACAAATGTAATTTACACTTAAGTTTATTAATAAAAAAAAATATTGATAAATTGTGGTACTTATGCAAAATAACAAATATTTTGTTTGAAACTTCATAGTCAAATGAATAATTAATCTAAGCACATGTTTAATTATCTGTAGGTATGATAATTTTATGGTACAAAATAAGAAAAAAAAATATATTCAGCTGTTGTCGCCTGACATTTAAGATAAAGGTTATGTATACTATAAAGCTTATATATAACATAAACTTACAAGCAAGTTAGAGTATCATATTGATCCTTACTAAATATAAATAAATGCGTGACCCATAATTTCCTTTATTTAATGATTCTAGTAGGTATATAGTGTCATACATGTTATCTATATTACTTTTAAAGAATAACATTTTTAAAGTCTAATCCTATGGTTAAATTTATTTTCAGGCGAAAAATATCGTGGTCCAACTAAACCACGCTATTTATTTTATCAAACGATTTAGGGAAAACCTAACCTAACCTTTGAGTGACGCGAAAACTGTGAAATACTAGTTCAAAATAAATATTAAACCATGGATATGTAATTTTTCCACCAGAATGAATATGTATTTTTAATTTTTTTTAATTTAAATTACATCACATTATACAATAAATACATAAATGAGCCAATTAATATACAAAAGTATCTAAAACGATAATTGTTTTACTAAAACTTTGTACTTCATACACAATGATCAAATATACATTGCACAAATTAGAAATGAATTCAAAAATCTATAGGTAGTATTATTCAAAAAGTCTAAAGTACCAATTCGTAGTTTGATTAATCTCGCAATAACCCCTATAAAACTGTTTTATGTTTTCGACATTTATATAAAAAAAAAAATCATGGAAATTTAACGATGCGGGTTTTTTTTACATATGTTAAACCATGGTATTTATCGATTTACCAACTAACCCCTATAAGATATAAAAATAAATTATATATAATGTTTAACAGTCCCATAACAAGGGTGTGTAATTATTAGTAGGTATACACATTGGAATATTATAAAAATAATGATTATTGACGAAAAACATGATCAATTTATCTAATATTTAAACAAAAAACAATACGAAACCTTGTTGAAACGAAAATTGTAAACAGAAAATCAAGTTTTACCCAATGTATACTCGTATTAACCAAAAGAAAAAATTAATATTAAGATACACAAAAATTTTTTGAAATACAATCGCAGATGTGCAAGCCAATGCAATAATACAATTGTTTAGTATAATATTATTGTTGTGTGTTAACACACATTATATGTATTTTATACATTTCATATTATTATTACATTTTTATTCTGTACGGATTGTTGGGTACACGAAAATTGTTCAGTCTCAAAACACGACGCAACGAAACGTAAAGGAAATGGGAGGAAAGACACCGCAAACTGTTATTCACTGGCATTTGAGTTTATATACCACGTATACTGCCGCAGCTGAAATTCGCCTATTCGCTTTGGTGGTAATGGTCGTCGTCCTCGCGTTTTAATTGAAATCCGTTGAAAATTTAACAATCTCTGTTTTCTAAAACATTCACGCACACACGGTTTACACTACTTCCCACTTTGGACCGTCTCATCCAAGAGCAAGCTCCCGAGGTTTTTCAAATTCGATTTTCACTCGAGTCCTCTGCGCGTTATTCTCTCGAGTACTACGGCGGTAGGGACATTCGTTGTTCGCACTTGTTTATGACACGGTTATCGTATACGAGAGAGATCCTTAGCATTGGCATAGGTGGAGGTGGAACTGAAGAGTTTACAAAGCGTCCGTAATTAATTATCTCTAGATGAGCACAGAAAACAGAACGGCGAGCCTTGTGTATATTTTACTCGCCAAACATCAGGTATACTTATAATATCACATAAGAAAACACGCTACAGCGGTGACGGAGTGATGCATATTATTAGGAATACTATTATTATCATATTTATAACTATTAAAATAATATTATTATTAATTCAATTATTAAGGTAACTGTATTTTTAATATAACAGGGTATACCGCCATTATGTTAATCTAGGCCGGGAGAAAAGGAGAGATAGAGAGAAAAATAGAGGGGAAGAAAATGGGTTCAGCGGCGGAGGTCAGCGCTGTGGTGATTTTCGCGCGAAACATTTTGACACCAGTATAACATGCGATCCATTTTCAAATATAGTGTGGCCCATAATAAAATTAAATTGTAAGTTTTACCATGAAAAGTTTAAAAAAATTGTTGTTCTATTATAAACAATATATTTTACGAGAAATATTCTGTCCTTTAACGTAAAAATAGCATCAAATCAAAAATTAAAAATACATCTTTTATATAATAATAGTATATTATTATAAATTATAGTGTAATGATCTAACATTATTATGATAACAATTAATAATGTGTATAAATTGCTTATAACATAAAACAAGTATATATTTTTATTTATTATAGAATACAATAAGTGCAGTTTTGTCATTCTAGAAAATAGAATGTAGAAACGTGTATAAACAACTATCATCATAATAAATTATGAGGATTTTCTTTCATATAAATTGTATATTTCATATTGTTTCGATTTACCTATATGATATTTTGAAAATTATATCATGTGCTAACTTTCATATCTTAAACTTATTCATACGTTGCTTTTTTCATATTATATTTTATTTTATTTAAAATTAATTTTTTAAATAATTTTAGCTAAAATATAATTATCAAATGTGAACACTATTTAGTATATATCATCTGAGTCTTAATTTATGCATTAAAAAATAATCCTACAATTAAATGTAAATTATAATACAATGGAAAAATGTATTTCAATGTGTATACAGGCACACGTTGTACATAATAATAAACGAATAAACGAATTAATTATAGGTAATACAATTGGAATCGAAAATTGTAAATTATTCAGTAAATGTGTCGATCAAGTTGATAATGATATCATCTATACAATTTAAGTTTGTAGGCGAGTGTATGACGTCCTTATTTTCTCGACATAATGAAAGCCGTAAACAAATACATTGAAATAACAAAGTACGAATTTTATAATATGTAGATAAAATAAACAAAAATTCAGTTAATTTATTAAAACCTCAATATTCGATAACAGGTTAGTTAATAGGTAATTATTTAACTAATTAATAAAACAATAAAGCTTTAATATTACCAAAAATATATTTATGTAAAATATAAAATATGTAATACATATTATATATTTTCTTGATTTATACAAGGTACTTATCTAACTTAAACTCTCAACGTAAAATCTATAAATATAATTTCAAAAATGTATTAACGTACGACTTACTTTGAACCCTACATATTATATACTACAGTGATTGACCTAGTTGTATTAGAAAATTGTGTTGTATTTCTTAAAACAGACTGGAAAATACGACCACATTAGGTTCCAATATATGTCACTCTGGATTAGAAAACATGAGACCCATAACTTGAAATAAATGGCGAACTGGCCATTTTTTTAGTTATTTATTTGTTTTATCTCATTTCTAGAACATATGGTTAGAAAATTATTGATTTTCCGTGAAAACAAAATTGAAATATATTTTTCTCAGACTATTTTTTTTCTACAATCTTTTAATAACAATCCAATTATTACATTAAATTATATTACTTATTAAACAATCAGTAAAGTCATAAATCAAAAATACAATACTTACAAGATATCTAGACTGAAAATTAAGTTTATAAATACATATAAATTAGTTCGAATTAATTCGATGATATGTATATTAATATCAATCACGTTTAATAAGTTATAAATATAGAATAAATACTTCACAGTCGTCGGTTCGAAAAATACAAACATAAATTATTCTTGCATACCTACACCTTTTACACTTAAAATATACATTCTCTGATAAAATGTACTTCAATTAGATTGATTTGTAAAATAATATGATTTAATATTAAGTTTTATATCATTAAATAATACAAATTAATAACCAATCTTTGGTAAAACATGATAATTGAAAAATAAATTAAACAGTAATTATAATAATATTTCGTTATATCTTAATATAATAAGGTAAATATTCAACGATTTTTGATCATTCAACTCCAAACCTTCAATTGGTTTAATAAATTCCACATGAATTAATTTTGGAATAGAAACAAAACCTTTAATGTCTTCCCATATATGGGAAAAATATGTTTCCATATCCCAGTAAAAATCTAAAATACCATTATTATTTTTTAATAGAAATAAACAAATTAATAACTTTATTCCTGAAATATATTTTACTTATAATTTAAAAATCTTTATTCTTACATTAATAACAGCTTAATTTTACAGTTAAATGAAATATGTGCTGTACCTTTTGGCATTCTTATATCATTAATGAATAGTTCATGTAAACTTTTGAACAGAGTACCTAACTACAGACAGAACATACGTTGATGCATCGTAATTTTTGGAATGCAAAATCGTCGACAGAAATTTCAAATTACTGATTGGTTCACCCTTCATTAACCATTTATATTTGTATGTACCGGTTAGTTATTATTCCCTGGAGAACTTAAGTCAAACTCAATCAAATTACCGTATAATTAGTTAATCATCAAAAGTCCATACACGCGACTTGAACTCGTATAATTGTAGAGAACAATTTTGTTATTACAAGTATAAATATCAAATTTATTAGATTTTAAATATTTAAACACAAACAGTTTACAGAGCTGGATCATGAAAACTTCAACAATTCAAATACAGATATTTGGAAAATGAATCAATACAACAATTTTCAATTCCTAATTAGCATTGTTTAAAAAAAATTCAAAAATACGATGCTCTGGTTATACTACTTATGTAAATAAAATATAAATATAAAAATAAATTATCCAATTATAGTTCAATGTTAAATAACACCTAATTACATGTACATTATACAGATAATTTATATCAACAACAATTAAATTTAATACTTAATTATTATCTATTTTCAATCAACTGTATAAACAAACCATCAATAATAATTACATTATTTTACTATTTATGCTAGTTTTATATTATACATAATAAATAATCAAAGATATGTATTCTTGTCTTGTTAGCATTTTTTATATTATATTATGGAAATTATATAAATTCAGTACTTTTTTATATGTACCTTGTTATTTTATATGTCTACATTTTGACATATTATCAACGAATCTGATAAAACATAAACGTCAAATACGGTCTATACACATTTTAAATTTTGAGTCAGATGCAAAATATTTATTTGAATAGGAACAGTGTCCAATTGGGTTACATGTCAGTCGGAGCGATGTAAATAATAAATTCAGCCCAAGAAAATGATGTAAGAGATACAAAATACATTTAAAAAAAACTTAATTTAAAAATAAATCCTAAAAAATAATGTATGTTGACCCGAAACTACAATAAACACAATGCATACAATAGGTGCCCAATACTGAATGTATGAGACACACGAGGTGCAATACTGCTATAGCGTGATACGAATTTATTGTGAATAAATAAAAATCGCTTGTCGAAAGTATGTCCATACCTATATTACAATTGGTACAACATTAATACCAAAACATGCCAAAACTGAGGTAAACTTATGTATTAACAAAATATATAATCGATCTCACATTAATTGAATCATTAATACTAATTATTAATCATTAATCATTAATATCGTAGCATATAAATAATATTAAATTAAAATAAATAAGAACATTATAATATCTACGGAAAAATACATTTTTCATGTAAAATCATAAAAAAAACCGTATTATTAAATATGTAATTAAGGAATAAAAACAACAATGAATACAATTTTTGATTAATTACATAATGGATAAATATTATATAAATAAAAATGACAGTTTAGGAAATTGCTTATTGAAAGATGTCGATTGTGGTCAACATAGTAAATCGGTTTTGCCATAGTTTTTGACCATTTTAGACCAAACAATAAAGAACACACATACATACCAATAAACATTGGGAATTGGCAGCTCGGCAATATCCACCAGATCCTTGGTAAGAATGGGAGGGTCATTTCATCGGATCAGACGTCGAAAAAAGAATGCCAAGGTAAGGAAGTGGCGAAGACGTGGATGGTGACTTAATATACGCCAATATCTCCTATCCCTTAGGCTATATGTCTATATTATACGGTTTTTCGGACTTTGTTTGTGTGTATGTGTATGTGTATGTATGTATGTATGTATGCGTGCAGTTAAAGGCATGTAATTTTTCTTACCGTTTCATCGTTCGCTAACCACCCCCAACTTCCTACTACACCAACTCTATCACAACGCCACAACGTCATCATTTTCCCCTGTTGTTTATCTACCCACCACCTATCCAAGCCTATCACCGCTGAAGTGGCGAGCAGTAGTGGAAATGAAAGTCCGATATACACACTGACCATTTCAGATACGAGCAAGAGGAAGTTAAAGTTTCTTCTGGAAACGACAGAGGGTAGAAGGGTGGCACAGGAAGAAATGTTTTGCCGATCGAGTGTCTTTATCGTGTATATATTATGCCATCCACGTTCGGGGCAGAGGCTCCTTTTTAAAATGGCCACGACTCTTTCGCAGCGGTGACACATTTGTCCTGCCAAGTGGAACGGTTCGATTTTTTTCCTTCGTATACTAGCTATACACTATACTCACGACGAAATTTATAGAACGATCACGATTCGGCTAATAGCTTCTTGACCAGAGTCTCAACGAAATAATTGTAATTTACTATTAAACCTAACATATATATATATATATATATATATATTATATACGCCCGATAGAACAACGATCGTAATGGATTAGTTACATTTTTAACCAAGCTTGCCTGTGAACCCCACCTTATTTCAGAAAAAAAAATCAACACGACTAAAGGACATTGAAAAAGCGTACAGTCATATATTTATGTCCTGACGGTGTAACTAGAGTGGAATATACTTTTTTTTAAAGAGGAATGCTTGAGTACATGAGTGGATTTCGTTTTCATTACTAGTAATGCGTTCTATCAATATTGTTGATAGAAATTGTCGAACACTATTCTACGAGACACACGACACCGTAATTTGTTTGTCCCTATAAGACGTCGACATCGAGTTACTTACTATTCACCAGTAATTTCTATTAGACATTTGAAACACGACCCTAATATAAATACATTCAATTTAGATAATACAACTAATATGAATAGTTTTATACTTTTGTTACATTGTATTAGTAATATCAAACGTATTTATCATTAAAATATTTAAAAGAATCATCAAAACAATTATTTTTTAAAATGCATAATAATAATAGCATTATATATACAACTGAGAACAAAATTTAAAAAAAAAACTAAACTATTGAAAAAAATCATATAAGTACACTTAGAGTTTTAAGTTTTGATATACGAGTAATATATGTATTATGCATTAATTATATTAAAAAAATAAAATATAGTTCGGAATTAGTTATAATAGATCGTTCAAAGTTTGTTTTCAATAATACTCTATTTTAAGGAAAATATATTTTTTTAATTTGTTTTATTAGACTACTTAAATATTAAAATATTGAATTAGTACTAATTTCCTTCATTTGTGAATTAATATTAACTAAAAAATAACAAATTTTTATGTCGAAATAAAGCATAAGCTGTGATAATTAGTTACGAATTAGGGCTAAAATATTTACCCATTCTCTTAAAGAACTTAGTAAGTTAATTCATAAATTTCTCAAACACCCTAAAAGTTGCACCTTTGATAGTCGAAAGAAAAAAGCCGGTAAGTGAGTATCGCTCTGCTGTACATTAGGGGGTGGGGTGGACCTCGGACTATGGTAGGTTAAATTTGAATGCAATGATAGGTATCATTGTATACGAAAAACGATTCTGAACGGAGATGATTTGTCAGTCCAGGAAATATTATCATATATTCTATTTTGAAACTAATTCAAACATTTAAGTAAAAGTTTCAAGATCTTACGTTTAGTAATTTTTTAAAAATAACAAAAATCGAAAATTATTTATTAGTAAAACGTGATTTTACACGTCGTGTATTTTTGATTTCAAATTAAAATTAAAACTTTAAACACTCGTAAATTTTTTTAAATTGAACAATCCTCAAACTTTTTTATAATTATTCTAAGCTTAACTTATGGACAGCATAGTATTAAATTTTCAATTCTTAGCTTTTGATAGAAAAATATTTATAAATTTTTAACTACCAAATAGTGAAAAATATTCATGATTTTGACGAATTTTTGTCAATATTTGAACTTCAAATGCTAATAAAAAAAAATTGTGCCTATGTATTTTTATAATTTTTGAATGAGAGTTAGAACAAGTTATGTAGACCCTTCAATTAAATTTTCAAGTAATTTGTCCCAGCTAAATTTTTTTTATCAACATTTATAAAAAAAAAATAAAAAAAAATTGAAAATTTCAATTGTCTATAAATAACTCAAAAAAAGTCAAAATGTTTTGAAAATCAAATCACGTAAAGAAAATGGCAATCTAAATAACTGGTAAAATTTTCAAGTATTTACGACTTATACTGTTTGAATAACAACAAATATCAAAAATTGTTTGAGGCTAAACCGTTATTTAACGCGGTTTTGTAAAAATTTAAATTTAAATCACTCATAAAAATTTTTTGTTTTAGTCCGGTAGAGTTTTTTTTGTAGATAGTTGAAGAAAATTTTATGGAGAACTTTGTACCAAATTTTCAAATCTTAGTTATAAAAGAAAAAATTTTTACGATTTTTTAACCACAAAATTACTTGCCAATTTTCGCAATTTTGACATATTTCGAATAAATTTGAACTTTAAGCACTTATAAAAAAAAATTGTGACTAACGATTTCGGATTTTTTTTTATAACTTTAAGAACAACTTATAAGAAACCTTGTATTAAATTTTCAAGATTTTCTGGCCGGCCAAAAAATTTTTATCGTTATTTTAAAAAAAAATACTTAAAAAAATTGAAAATTTCAACTGTCTATAAATAGCTCAAAAAAAGACAAAATTCTTTGAAAATTTAACTGTGTATGGAGAACGCTAATATAAATATTTTGTGAAAATTTCAAGTGTTTACATCGATTAGTTTTTGAGTTATAGCAAAATAAATAATTCGATTTTGTCGAAAACTGGTTTTGCGTAAAAATTCCCGTTTTTCTGTCATTTTTTTTTTTGTTTTTCTCGATTTTTTTGAAAACTGTTGGAAAATGTTTACTTTTCACCTCTATAATGCACCAAGGATATCCACTTTGCCATCGGAAACCATCCCCAAAGTTTGAAATTGAAGCATTATTTCGACTAGTTATGCTGTACACAGACACAAAAAAAAAAAAAAAAAAAAAAAAAAAAAAACACACATCATTGTAAAATCAATACATTCATCACTCCGTTCAGAATCTAAAAGTTGCAGTTTAACTGTTTATAAATAATTTAAATATGAAATCGTTTTTTTTAAATAAATTTTTGTGATTTAAAGTTTTATACAAGACATTAATTAATATCTCTCATATAATAATCGTATTCTGAAAGTAAAATCCAATGGCTTTCAATTTAGACGATGATTTATAATCTGAATTAATTATACCACCCTGTTACTAAGAACTTCGAATTCCATTTCAGAACACAATATTTAAATAATTTCGTACTTTTTGAAAATATTATTTTAAAAATCATAATATCATGTAGTAAACAATAAAGAATGTATAATGATTTATGAGTACTAGGAAAAAACCACCCCTTTGAAGTTTGAACTACAATCTATCCGGTTGATGACTAAATGGTAGAAAAAAAATAATGTGCAATATTAGTGTGGAATTTTAGACCAGACAATGAGGCATAATTTCAATGAATCATTTGGATTAGGACTCGAAGAATATGAGCAGTAGTTAAATAGTGGCATAGTAAGCTGACAATGGATATACAATACAAGACAACTCAAACTTATAATAGTTATTAGACATTATAATAAGTAACCACCCTTTATAGTTTTATAATGTTTTATTATTTTATTTTTTTTATATAATACTTTACCTTATTAATCTATATTATTGGTTTTTAATTTAGATTTCACGAATATAGAATACGAAATATAAATTATATATTATTGATAATTCAACTTATTTCTAACAATTTATAATTTATTTTTAAAATGTAAATACATTCTCAAACAGTAACACATAGTTAAGAATAATTCCAAACTAAACTTAATTTTTTTATAAAACAAGTGACTTGTTAAGTTTTTATTTAAAAAAATAAAGGATAAAATATTTCAATTGACAAATTATAACATACTCGTACAATACTTTTGCACAAGCTTATTTCTAGATAAATAAAAAAACTCAAGACACGCGTACCTAAACACGTGACCTGTCGGTTATAATATATGTTTACTTGATGAATCGATCTATAATCGATGTAACTTACGCATTTTCAAACTTACACATCAATATCGTGTACCTATACCAACAGTTGCAACTTCGATAGGAATTCAGTTCAAATATTTTAATCAAAATTTTAACTAGTTTTTTTTTTTTTTTTTTTAGGGGAGTATAACATAGTTGTATATCAACATTATGATAATAATTATCTGAACCTTGGTGACACACCTTCAAATGCATAATGATGCACTCCAGGGAAGAACAATCGGAATGATAATAAAACATAATAAAAGGTATATATGTGGAAATCGTAGGTACTTAATAGTTATGACACGAAATAAACAATCTCAGGTTAATTATTATCATTCCTCGTAAATCTTATAAATAGATAAAACTTACTTTACACCCTTCGCTGATAACGGTCCTATTAGCCTACCCTATTTTGTCACACAAAAAAAAACACTTATCTTTTAACGACGAACATAATTTATCACAAAGCTATTCACTGTTATGAATATAATTTAAATATAATATATAAACATCAACATTCACACGTGATTTCTCTAAAGATATAATAATTTTTGTTTATTTGTTGTTTAGATTCAGTATATTAGCCCTGAGCCATCCACATACACAGTATACTCCAGTTCACATATCTTAATAGATTAACGATTTATTACCAACCGTAAAAACTCGGTTGGGATTTATTAACCGACGAATATTTCTAGGAAAACGACTAACTGGGCGACTGAAGAAAAACGAAGTTTTATCGCGTGTACAGCCCGTGCGCACCTATAGGAACTTTGCTATTGCACCCGCCCGTCCACTCTATGTTTAAGATAACGGTGGTTTTATTGTTGGCATTTAAGCTGTTTAAAATTGAAACTGATAACACACAGGCCAGAATAGTGTTATACAGCCAGTAAGAGTCCGGGAATACGAAAAAAAGAAAGAACCGTGTATTTAATTAACTTTTATAGGCGAAAATCGGACGAGGCACTCGAGAAAGAGAGCTCTCTAAAATAAAATCTCCGGATCCCAGTATTGTGTTTGCATGGAATTTCGCTCACCCTTAAGCTTTTTGAAGTTTATAAAGCGTCACAATGGAAATAATTGCCTAGTAGCAGATTAAGAACATAAAAATTTGACCTGGACAACATGATATAAAGAAAGAAAAATTATTTTCAATTAACACTTAAATTAATTATGTGTTAATTATTGATTAAAAAAAGAAATAATATCCTGTATTAAAATTAAGGTTAGCTTCAATTCACTAAATATATAAAATATAACAGTTTTCCATTTAAATATAGACAATTAATAATTATAACATACAATTTACTAACATTTTAATTGTAGTAATTACCAATTTGATATTGGCGCTTATATGAATTACTAAAACGTTATTTAAAAATAATATTACATTTATTTGTCCACGTTTAACATAGTAATATTAATTTTGCTTTGATCGTATTGTAACATATAATATGACTTCATTGGTACCTAGTTATTTTTTAAATGTTCAAAATACAGTATTAGTTACAAATACTAAAATGTTTATATTAGTTTAAAAATAATATTCCAATAAAAATTATAAAATATTTACTTGTGAATAAAAATGTGCATATAACTAAATAGTAAGCAAAAATTTACATTCTCTAATAATAGTTATATCAGTTTCATTTTATTAAATATATTTTTGTGAATGTAGTCGTAAAATAAGTGCAACCGTAAAATATAAAATATAAGTAGGCATACTATGAATTATAAATCCTAAGCTTATTTTAAAATAAACGAATATGCAACACTTTCATTAAGTTTAACTGCTTACTCAGTTGTCTTTACATTAAAATAAGATTCAGCAAGACTATTTTAGATAATTATTGATGTACTATGTTAAAAACTAAAAAGTAAGACTGGACAAACTATTTAGATCAGTCTTGCAGGCGCAACAATGAAGTTAAATTAACACGATATACTTAACTTTCAAGTTATGATTACATTATGGCTTACAGTTGCAGTATAGCTTTTGTTGAAAATACTAAGAAAATATTAAATATCAATACGTGTTGCTCTTGTATTCCAGTCCACTACCTTAATAGCTATTTTAATTCAAAACACGTTTACAAAAAATAACTTTAATTAAATTCTAAGCAATTGTTCACTTCCAATGCATATAATTGAAGTAATAAATTGTTTTAATCTGACGAGGTTTGCTAGAATATCTAATTACTTTTTAAATAGTACTCGAGTGGTAGGTAGTTCATAAAACTTTTGAAGAATGAAAAATTAAACTTTCATCATCAAAGTATGAGTGCCTACCTAGTACCTATACTATATTCGTGTTGAAAACAACTTTACCTTCTTGGTATTTCTGATAGATTAAACGGTACGTGCAGATCCAATTGGTAAAAACCATTAGGTCTTTTAGGTTTTTAATACAAAAAACTCAGTATTACTATTCAACCTTTAGAACTTTACCAATTCAACTATCCTTCCATATAAGATGTGTTTATCATTCCAAACGAAGCCTGGATGTGATAATTTGCCATCTTACTTAGCTATAAACTCCACGATAAACATATATATTCAGTAACATAAGACGGCTTTAACTTTTAAAGGGATAGAAGGGAAAACAGCGGCTTACAAAAGTGCTATAGACAACGAATAATTGCTGGGCAGAGAAAGTCCGTGAACACTATTTGTCACGGAGAATTACAAGTATTATACTCACGTGAAGCCGTTAATTAGAGAGGATAAACGTACGTCAAACTCGGGATAGCGGTATGTAGCAATAGTACATCAGCCAGGTTTATTTCCACAATTAAAGCAACAAGTGTTTTTTATTTTTTTTAAAGAAAAAAAACTAGAAGATTTCTAGGGAATAGATAGTACAATTTGGTACATGAGTGTAAAGCCACTCTAAAGCCTACTCATTAATCAGTCTGAAAATATTTAAATAATATCAAAATAACTGGTTTTAAAATTTAAATATTACCTACTAACGTAAGTACAGTAACATACAATTTTTTTTACATGGAATTAGACAGCAAAGCATAAATTAAGCATGTAATTTAGAAATATTGTTATGAAATGTATAACCAATGTTATTTACAATGCGAAATTCAAAAACATAAATAATGTCGAAACGTTTTCTAGGTTTTTCGGCAACAACTAATTTAATTAAATATATATATAATTAAATCACAATACGTCAAAATAACGTTCTAAGTGCATTAGTAAAAAAATACCTTTTTGAAATTGCATTTTAAATTTAAGTAAGTAATTATATAATAATATAATGCACAAGTTTATTCACATAATTATTTTAAGAACTCGAAGAAAATGTATCAGTAATCCAACTTGAATAGTTAGGATATATTAATTGTATGCATTTACAAAACTAATGAAGTAATTATATTAATTATACATAAAATAGAAAAAATAAATTAACCATCAAATATATAAACTGAAAAAAAAGAGGACCATGTACCTATGTACAAGTTTCATTGACGAATAACTATCACACAGATATATTTATATAAGGGAGAAATCGTTTTATTACTTAATTGAATTTATAAAGTCAATACAGCTGATTACTTATCAATGTAATACAAAACAATCGCTACATATTGTTCAATCAGAAAGAACTCTTGACGATTGAATGAATGTGACGATAACACCAACGACGTCCGGTACGAATTGTTTGTTCAGGCTCTATAACCCGAGCCCTGCAACATATTCTAACAAACGATCATAGCCCTTTAGAAGTTACTACAATAATATACAATAATACAAAAATCGAATCCGGGATGAAAGGTCTGAATCAATAGTGTATATAATTGTAAAGGATATCCGTTACAATGTTTAACTCATGCAACATATATTTTTAGATGTATCAATAAATCGTTCAATATAATATAATATATATTACGTGCACATTGAGGTGGATTGAACAAATAACAAACTAATCATAGTGATATATAAATAGATTCAATGCGTGATAAACTGATTTAAAAATACAATAACGTACATATTATGGCAATAATTCGTCATTATAATGTAGTATGATTATTTTAATAGTAAATATTCATTGTTTTGAAAAGTGTTAACTGTTTTATAAAATAAAAGGTAAATCTATAACTTTAGAATTTTTATATTTTTTTTTACCTGTACAAGTGAAACCACAAATAAATTTTAATATTTTGATGGAAAACTATGTTTTTAATTTGAAAATAAAAGGAAGAAAAATTGTTTTTTTAATGATAATTTTAAATTTATTTATAACATTTAACGCATATTTTTTTATTTATAAAATTAATATAGGTAGAGTTATTTAAAAAAAAAAACACTTTTTATTAGACATAATGTGAAAAAAATATGCCCAGTATAAATTATAAAAATATGTAATACCTACATTTTTATTTTGTTTTATAAATAAAATATACGCCCATCAGTTTTTTGTACTATGTTATCAAACGATTAATTTAAGGTTTATAGTTATAAGTAGGGCCCGGATTTATATGCATTTGCATGTTTTTTCTGAATAGCCCAAAAAATAGCTAGGTAAGCTACAAGTTTGATTTGTAATCAATAGGTCCGAAATATAAAATTTTATTTTGCATATTTTTGCATATTTTGTCATTTTTGACATGTACTGCATATTTCTGTATTTTACGATTTTTTTTTTTTGCATATATACGGTTTTTAAATGCATAATATGTAATATTTTGGTTATTTTTATTAAAATAACGTATTTATAGTTATATTTATAATCCATGTAATTTGACGAAGTCGTTTTCTTATTTTATCTGAGACATATCGGGACAAGTAGTAATCTGTTATTGAGTAAATTTTAATGAATCATACATTAATCGTGTTTGTTTCGTCGTGTTTGTAAATATAGTATAATTTATTTAAACATAATATAAAAATAATAAAAATAAAAACAAAATTTTAATCGATTTTTTGCATATTTTTTATTTTATAGGGTATATTTCTATAAAATAATAGCATAAATGCATATTTTATAGTGCATATTTCTTAGGTTTTTAGAGCATATAAATCCGGGCCCTAGTTATAAGTAATTATAACATTAATATAACAAATAAATCATTTATTAATGCCAAAGATCGATAATATTTGTATTTAGAGAGCGCATAGCTTGTTTACAGGAGTATTCATTAAAAATTGAAACGTAAGGTAAGAAGGAGAAATTACTTTCCTGATCTGGTATGAATGTTTGGTACCTGTAAACTTATACGCTCAAAAAATTTAGAAGAGTCAACTTTCTCACGAAGTAGGTTAATGATAAATAGTTAATCAGTCCTTTGCTACCTATCTTATAGTGCACTGAGATTTATAGATCTCATATCTGGCATATTATTATGTTGACAGTGCTATATTTTTAGTAGAAAACTGGCAAAACTAAGAAATTTAAATTTAACTCATTCAACAAGTTTTCCCTCGGCCTGAAGAGAAAAATTCTCCAAACTATTGATCCAGGATAAATCTTACAAGGAAGCAATATAATGTTCGTATACATGGAGCTAAGTGGAAGTTTGATTTTACCCAAAAATAACATTTTAAAATGTGTAGATACTTTTTAAAATAATGAACGCTCACAATTTAAAAAAACCACCATGCTAGCAATAAATTATTAAATAATTAATAAATAAATAAATAACTAAATTATTTTTATTTTTGGTTTAAACATTAAAAAATTGCATTCACTGGTAATTAAAACTGAATTATCTTTATGTAACTTCGATTAATGACGTAAATACAAGACAAGATTATCCATTAGTCACAAATTCCATTAATACTATAAGCACAATAAGCACATACTATATTGTACACTATATTAGTGATTCAAAAATGAAATAGTTATAAATACCTACCATAAATTCAATATACACGAAATTTGAGTAACTATATAGAATTACTATTATCACAATATTGGCTTTAAACAATTATTTAAATCAACAAAAAACTAGGTATATAATTAGACCACACCACGATTAAAGATATATCTTAAATATATATATATATATATATATATCTTTAATCGTGGACCACACAATTAAAATTATAAATATTTTATGGAAATGTATAGTCATTTATATTATATGATAAACAAAACATGTGTAAGTGTACTTTTTACGCTTATATACTAAATGCATTATATTGATATAAAGACTTAGCCGTATTAAAATCCTTATTTAGTAGAAAACAAAAAATATAAAAGGTCAGATCAGCATTTAAAAACACAAAATATTAATACATTTGTTGATGTTAAAAGCTACGTTACTAAACAAATGAAGACAAAAAAAAATATATAGAGAAAAACTTTTTTAGCAAATTCTGTACTTTAAAACTCCATCTCAAATATAAAGAACCTTTTTAAGAAATTAAAAAAATATATATATTGTACATCAGCAATAAAACACATAAATACTAACGGTTGCTAATTAATAATAACTAACAAACATTAATTATTATTTTTAAGTTGTAGCATTAAATCACTACCTGTGTAATACATTTATTTTATAAATCAAATATATGTCTAAAGAAATATATAATAGTGTGAGCTTTACCAACTTATATTTATTTAAGATTCATGTACATAATTTTCGAGAAATTATAATTTCATGTTAAAATCTCATTAATAAATAAAAAAAAAATTGTACCTCCCCTAGTCGGTGATTCAAACCTTAAAATTGAAAGAGTATGACACCTTTATATTTTATTCGGTAAGATCCAAAATAAATACAAATACCTAAATATACATATTATATAATATTATAATGATTGAAATATTAGTAAACAGTTAAAATGATTATTTGTACTATACTTTTACATTGCTATTATATCAGAAAACTTTTGACTAGTAATCAAAAGTAATTTATCTAACCCTGATTAATTATAATATAAATAATAAAATGATTACATAATAACAACACCTAAAAAGTTTGCATATGGCATAAAATGATCATAAACAATAGATACATACCTCTAAATTGTGTATAAAATGTAAAGTTATTGTTTCATACACCACCATATACAATTATTACAGCAATACTTAAACATGACTTACCTGAAACAAAAATTATCAGCACAATCAATTTTAAAATGTATTAAGAATTTCACATAATTAGAATTTTTTAAAGTAAATAGAGGTATAGGTACACTTGTGTATACAACTCTTGAATACATAAACATAATAGTAGCCAATGTAAATTTAAATTAAATTCAAAAACTATATAATTTGAACCTCTAGGTACTACTTGCTAAATGGAATTAAAAATGGAATCAAATAATTATAATTATGTTTTACGTTATTTTTTATATTTGGCCAATATATACATCAACAGCCCACCATAGACGTGTGTGTAAAGTTAGCCCCCCAATAAAAAAAAAACTTCAACCACATCCAATATATGCTAATATTGTATTAACACGCCGTCAATTTCAAATCCATTTTTAAGATTTATAAATCGATATCTTATTCAAACAGGCCATTAAAAATATCATTAAAGTACAAATAATTAAAACAAGTTGTATCAGTATACAGTTTTTACTACATTGATCCGTAGGTCAGTACTTATTTAAAATTTAAAAATACTTTACAGATTGTACTTCTATACTTCAAACATGCGTAAAACACAAAACATTTAGTACTCTAGTAAATCTATAACTAATATTCCATACAAGTTCTACATATTGATGTACAAGAAAATAGTAGTTCAGTGTACCTATACTATTATAACATAACTAGTTTATATCAGCTGTTAATTGTTATAGCTATTTATGATGTGTATATAATATATACCGCAAACCAAATGGCAGACTATTTATGTAAAATACTTCTAAGCACCTATACAGTACACATAGGTACTATATATCTTACTTACACCAAACGTTTTGTATTCAATTTTTCTAACATGCATAATTTATTGCAGTGTATGCTATTGTAAAATATATTTCACGTCGACTCCTTTTTCCTCGCCGTCCTACCACCAACGTCAGCGTATTTCAATGTTAATTGGTAAGTAAACTATTAATATTTCGATATTCTCTGAACACCAGTGATAATGTGTAAAAAGTTGTGGAGAGTTCAATCCCAACAATGAGAACACAAAAATGTAAAAGGCGGGAGAGACCACCGTTTTCTCTTTGAAACATATTACATATACAATACAGCGGAAAACAAAGCCGACTTTATAACCTTAATGAAAACTTGGTATAGTCGCATTACCCCATGGCATCCTAAAAACAAAAGCGGAAAAATGTACACCAACAAATTTCGTCTGTAACGAACACAAGAACATCAAAAGGGTTACGTGAATGTTTTAATCACGAAAGATCTGTCTTCTCTCTTACTCGCAAACACTTTCAGACTTTTTTTCGTCGCTAATTACCTTCTCTCTTTTGGCTATGGAATGCCCTCCATTTGACCACAAACTAGCACAATCATAGTGATGTAACTGAGGGCTTTGTTGACATTAATAATCGTAAGAATAAGGACGTTGGTTTAAATTTGTCACACTAGCTAAATGCCATGAAAACAAACGTCATTAACATATAATTACGCCATAGATGTAGGTACGCAAATGGATACTTGCATAGTTGCATTAATTATATAGTACCTGTATAAATGGACGAATTACAATAGCTACAAACGCATGGATTTTTTGGCGGTTATTGAGCGTTTTATAAGACATAAATTAATAATGGCTTGGATAACATATACCAAACAACGTGAAATAATAAATATAATATCGTATTAATAGTTAAAACAATTGTACCAACGACATTCATATTAATAGTGAAATGGAAACTGTGTATTATTACTTGCTTATGTTCAATGGACCACATATTAATATATTAACAAACATAAATCGTCATAAATCAACAATAGGTACTTAAAATAATAAATAAATATATTTTACAACAGGAAAGAAATAAATATTTTCAGATAAGGAATACGGTGAAATATTTTAAGACATTGAACTATTGAAGAGTTTCTTTAAAAATTTTAAAAGCAATAATACATAATTTCAATAGATAACTATAATATTTAGAGCTAAATTTTTAAAATACCTACCTATAGTTCATATTTTATTTGAAATAGGTGTTTTTTACACCTCGTAATTTCGTAGTTTTCCAGTTATATTTTTCAAATAACTGAAAATTTCTTGAAATTACTTCTCAGTAAATTTACTTATTACGAAATAGTAAGAAATAATTATACTTTGTTTTTTAATCTATGAAAATATTTAGACAATTTTTGTAGTAAGAATTATGTTAGGTTAGGTTAGGGAAGTACAACTATAAGGTAAGACAATGTTTTCACCTATAATAGTATTATAGTGTAACCATATAATATAATACATTTTTAATTATTTTGTATTCATAATCTTATATTTTATATTTCTTAGTTTTAGAATAATAATTTAACGATTTGTAATCAATAATCATTATATTTAAAAAACAAATGCTTTCTCCCTTGAGTTCTAAAATACCATAGCCCAATGATCCAAAAGAACTCAAGATTGTAGATTACATATTCTTGCAGGCTCAGAGCTTTTCACAATTTACTCCATATCCACCCACTTGTCTTCGAAATACAATCCTTTGTGCGCATGGTACGTGCATGAAGCAATGTATGACACACACTACACTCTTTATATGCATATCCCACCTTGGCTATTGAGAAGTTAGTAAAGTGATATTCACCTCTTCAAAGATGGGGGTTGCATTGTAACTCAGACCAGGTTAGCTCCCCTCTTCTCCACAAATTTGTTCATGCTCTGAAGTTTAAACTATACATTTTTTTAAATTAATTTCCAACTTAACATTTATTTGTAATAAAAGTTTAATATTAACCAGATGATATTATATCATATTATAATCTGTTAAACGTTAGTACTTGTTATGTTACTAATTACATTTCATTCAAATTATATTAAAATAATAAGCTTTTCAAATTTTAGGTAACAATAACAATAATATCTCAATTTATAATATTATTTAAGAAACCCATTACAAATATGGTACGGAAAAAATAAGCATCAATTATGGTCTGTGAAAATACGGTGGTAGACAACGAACCTTTTCACTGACTTCAGTAAATCGTTGCGTCGCGTACGTGCAAAAGAAACGCATAATAACTGACGATCACGACGTGACGCGTGATATAATTTAAAAATTCCATAAGAATGTATTATTAAAATATTGTTTACAATTTTGTATATTTATATTGCTGTGCTAATACGAACTTTATAAAAATTATTAGTTAGTAATCTACATGACTTTTATTAGAACACAAGTAAAATTTATCGCAGGGCAAATTTATTATCTAACCTAACCGTTCGATTTAGTTATTTTATTTTAATACGAGTCTTCTATTCTTTATTCTTAACACATTATTAATAAGTAAATGTAATATATATACGAAAAAATATCAATTATTAAAATATTCAATAGAAACTTTCAAAAATAACAAAAAAAACACTCACCAAAATAAATAATAAAAAACATAACTACAAGATATTTTTTTAATTAAGATTTTATAGTTTAGATTATTGACTAAAAATTAAAGTAATAAAAAATTCAAGATTAAACACTAAGACGAATTAAATGATCAATTAATTTACAATAAAAAAAGTTAGATCTTCAACAACTAGTACGGTTTCAAGTTATTTAAAACTTAAATATTGGCTCTGGAGTTATTATTTTTTCTATATCTATAACTATTAAAGCACCTTACCGAGTTTTGTACGATAATGACTTGGGGTTTATTTCATCAAACAAATAAAATGGCCCCATTTTTACTAATTTAACATCCTTCAACTATTGATTTCCTAAAATAATACAAAACTGTATTGTTTTTAAATTCTAAAAATTAATATATGGCACTAATTACCTAACTTTAAATTTACTATTATCTATTAAATAGTATACTTCGTATGTTAAGATGACAAAATTACAAATTTTAGATTGACAAATAAATAATTTAAGTATAATATTAATAAAATTTTAGATCAATAAAAATAGTTTTTTCATACACAAAATAATTTTTAAAACTCATAAAATGTAAAATTATAAAAATAATATAATACGTATTGACTTTATTAATTTGGTACATATTAAAATTAAGTTGGGAGCAAATGACTTTAAATTATTGTGTTTATTCAAGTGCCCAAAATGATCTAAATTCATAATACTTCTAAAAAATTAGAAAAATCAGCTTTCTAAACTTAAGACTAAAGAAACAATTCTGTTCAATTTTTAATCTGAATACACAGTCAGTTTCTATATGAAACATTTTAGCATTTTTCTAAGTGTAATGATACGAGTATATGCATATGTAACTCATCATAAGTATAGAAGGTTCACTCTGATCAATTCTATATTATGTAATAATAAAAAAAACATATTTTCATAAACACAATATAATTATTATTTATTAGTAAAAATTATCTTTTATAATAATAAAAACATAGTTAACCTAAACGTGATCACAACACTCTAGTTTATAAAAAGGGCCACACAAACAGGCCAATTACCCTTTCAGTGATCACCATCCATAGTTTCGTACATCAAAACATACGTAAGCTAAACAATAAACAGCCATAACAAATGTTTTCCAAGATTGAAAAAAAATACATTATAAAATAATGCAATCCTTGTACCATTCGAGATACGAAAAATAATTAAGTTAAAATTAATTTCATAATTCATAGATATATTATTAATCCCAAACACTGAAAACACAACATTTTAAATAATTTTATTTAAACCTAAACATGGTACAACATACCTACGCAAAAATCTATTGTAAATATTATATTGAAATCATTTACAATTATTTTTAATAGAAATCTAAATGACAGTCAATATAATAAATAATAACTAAGTAAATTTATATTAAATAACTTAAAACTTTAAATTCGAATAAAAATATGTTTATAAATTTAAGCAAATCAATTTTTCTATTAAAATATATTTAATGTCTATAAATTGTATTTAGTTTTCTGCAAAATAAATAATTATAATATTAATATATTATACGTACTTAATATTTAACCATATAAAATCATAATATACTATTATAGTATATTATGCCTTTAAGCCATTAATATCCAAGTTAAATGCAAGCAAAAATTATAACAGATAAAAGCTCAGATTTTTGATAGATAATAAAAATCGGAGTTTCAATTAAATGACAATGTAGAGCTTACAAGATTCTATTGCGAAAAGTTCATCTGGACAACAATATTAATTCTGAAGGCTTAATTATTCGCTCAGAGTAGACAGTGGCGGTGATTTCTGAAGAGCAGAAAAAACAATATAAAAAAAGGAAATATATATATATATATTATATATATTATATTAAAAAAAAAGGTTACACTGCGAGGAAAAATGGTCGTTTGTCTTTATTTAGGTTTAAGCCGTTTTAATTGATGCGCTCGTTTCGGTTTCGGCATACGCATTTATACGTATTAAAACCCGGGTGCACGGGGCACGGACCGCAACGACTTACCAAAGGACCCATTATTCTTAATGAGACACTTGTTAAATTGCATCGCTTTGGGCAACACGTCTGCAACGATAAACACGCGCACACAATCGCGACGGTGGTGGTCTCTAACCCTCATCCCGCGATGTATGAACAACTATGTATACTCCGATACATTAAACACGCCTTTCTACCAATGACATCGAATTGAACCCAATTACAGTAAGTAGAGTTGGGGAAAAAACAATACATTACACAATATACAACCGAAACCGAAACCAATTGCATACAAAGAACACCAGTTCATTTTATTCAAAGGACTAATTATTGATAACAACGAACCCTTGTTTAATGGCTACTATAACATGGTGTTTATCGCACATATTATGGTGTTGAATAATAATTGTATTTTGTAAGGCATATTTAATAATAATAAGAAAAAAAGGAAACAAACACTAAAATATATCATAATAACTAAGAATACGTGAGACAAACTGCAGAGTACTAAGTCATTACGATGAGTGTATTACTATCAGACTATATGACTAGTACGCGTAATTCAAAACGTATGTATCACATTGTAAGGTAAACTTTGAATCATTACATTTTGTAGATGAGTATAATATAACAACACCGTACA
The DNA here is from genome assembly GCA_020882235.1 of Schizaphis graminum. Classification (NCBI taxonomy): domain Eukaryota; kingdom Metazoa; phylum Arthropoda; class Insecta; order Hemiptera; family Aphididae; genus Schizaphis; species Schizaphis graminum. Next base: position 40,394,067 of record CM037031.1, read on the forward strand.
GTAATGGAGTCATCTGCCAAAAGTGTAAACACATGATCATAGAGAGAGTATAATATACTATGTGAAACGTCATATAATCAGGTGGTAGCCATGATTATAGTACTCTAACTAAAAGGCCTAAAATTACAATTCACTTTCAAACTATTGAAACGTAAATTAATTATACCTACATTTCAAGACATACGACGAACACCCCTGTTTTTTCATTTAACTTTTGATATTCAAAAATATTAACTTTGTGTTATTTTTTTTATTTTTTTATATAGGTTATAATAATATTATTAAACTTATGTCAATACAAAAATATACTAAACATAATATTCTAATCCAAACCTAATTAATTGATAATCGTAATAATGACTAATAGTCTTTCTTTATCTATGTGGTCATATACATAAATATATCCAATATGAATTACATTGTAAAGCATTCACTTAGCATAACACAATTAAATCTCAGAAAAAAATTTTCCCATACATACATACATAATAATAAAACCAAATCCAACTTAATTTTAACATTTCCATAACTAATAAGCAATTTTTTATAATGAATCGACAAGTTTCCTAAATTACAACTGTAGTTTGTAAAGATATAAACTAGATAAGCAATATGGAAAATAACTCAAATATGAGCTTATTGATATGCACTTTAACTTGTTTTATTTTTATTAAATAATAAAACAAATGTAAAAAAATTAACGAATATTTAATAACAAATGTATATTATACAATTATCTAGTTATAAATAGGATATTTTTAGCTTTTCTCCACTTCTTAAGCCTTCTTCTGTCATTTCAGTTGCACAGAATGTATTCGTGCAGTAAAATGAAGCACAAAATAATAACATGAACACGTTTAACTTATCTTTTTACATTACAAAAAAAAATTCTGAAATATATGAAATATAAACAAAATAAATGTATTACAAGAAAAGTATGTATCACACCTAATATCATTTCGATGGCTCACCACAAGTATGTGAATCCAATTTTTTATCCCTTCATGTAACTAATTATAGTTATAATTTTGACTTAAACTACTAATACCAAAACTTATAAAAAAATAAAATTAATTTAATGGACCAATTCTAGGTCGATAAATAATTATTAAAGGATCATTAGCCAACTATATTGATTCATTTTATAGTTAGAGATTATATCTAGCATAAAAATGTCACAAAAGGAACATAATACAAATGATAATAATTATTAAAAAAAAAAAGCACCATAAATAACTTTAAAAACAAGTATGCGAGAAAAAATGATTAAATCAAATATGAATGGTGCAGAATGTAATTGAGGTAAGTAAGGAAATATCCAAGTCCCATTTAAATATGAAATATATGTAAAATAAATTAAATGTAAAAAATCTGTTTCAAAAACGTAAATACATTTATACATTTTTCTTAATAATTCACGAGAGTAATAATTTTTCAATTATTTCAATTTGTGTAAAGAAGTAGATATCTGTTTTCATACCAGTATTGCATCACGTGAGGATTATAAAGATTTAAAATTTAAACCAAGTTTCTCACATTTAACATTTAAAAAAAATTTAAGTAAGTATTTTTGTGAGATTTTTTTTAAAGACCAAGTGTGTATAAGTACCTATGTACTCAAGTTCTCGTTTTAAACCAAAATTTCCACTAATCGAATGAAAAACTATGGGAAGTTATATGAAAAGGCACATATAATACATTTTTCATGTTTGGTGTGGGGTTGGCTGATCTGGGATAATCATTTTGGTTTTACTTAAATGGAAGGAGAACTACATTCACGCAATCCCGCGTCAATGAAATATGATTTTCGAATTTTTTTTCTTCATCTGTCTGTTAGTAGTCTATTCAATTCAGCAGTAATTTATCAAATGTTTTTCTTTCACTAAATTTAACATTTTTCATAGCTATTCCTTCTTTTTTTCACATTCATTGTATAATGTATGCTTTTTAGATACTTTTCCTTTTCGGATCATTTATATATAAGCAATTAAAAAGAAGAAATATTATTTTGTAATATTATAACATGTTGTTACAGAATTGGTATTTTTTATCAAAACCCTGATAATGTTTTATTAAACAAACATACTACACACATACTGTCATTCAAAATATCGACTAAAGCCCTCAAGTCATATTGTCTGTGGCTTTAGTCATTTTAGGTAATAGGACTCATTGAACCCTGTATATATTGGTAGGGCTTCATCTCGGGCTATATTTTTTTATTCGCAGTAACAATAAACCCTTTTTGTCACACGAACTTTTTATCGCATCGTTTAACAATGAAATTACTTCTAAAATAACACAGACACTTTTAAGGGGATGAAGAAACCTATGTTCTCGTGTTACGTGAATACATAAACATTTTCGAGTATATTTTACGCCAAACTTCACAGCATAAAATATGTATAAGTAATAATAATACATTTTTAACACTTGATGTTTAAACATTAAGTAAATTTCTAATAAATATTCTATAATGATGCCAGTAGCATAATATATAAAATAACAGCAGGAATTACCATTATAGCAGATTTTCTTGACTAATGTTTACCATTTAAAAATAATTTATCTATTAAAAATGATATAAAACGCTCTAAATATTACCTAGTTTGGTATTGCTCAATAAGTATGATTAAAGAACGATAGGATGTAGTACAGAAGTATATTTTAAAGACCATAAATTAGAGTAAACGGGATACGATAAAATAAAGAAAATATATCTAATAAAAATGTACCTTGTTTACAGCGCACCATTGAATTAACAATGTCTTTTATAGTTTTATATGTAACCAAAACTAACTTAATACAAAAAAAAAAAACAGAGTACAACAATCACTTACTAATTTATTTTAATTAAATTCACTACATTAAATACTTATATACTTGTAATAGTTGTTTCAAATTCAGTTTCAAGTTAGCAAAAACTTTATCAAGTAACGTTTTTCTTTCGTATTTTTTTTTTTTTTATATATTTTCTGTTTAACCGTGTTCAACGTAGTATGATATTTAGTATGATAATAAAAAGGCACATAGATCATCTGCATACACATCGTGATTAACAATATAGGTATATTCTAGTTATTTTAAATAAATTTAATCGAAATTCGTACTAGGAACAAATTAAAACAGAAATAAAACAAAGTAATATAGGTAGTAATAATTAAATCACACGATCCTCATATAGGCAGCACTCAGCACAAATACTAATTAAATTTCTGAACTTTTCACTGCCGGTCAACATAAACTGTGCAAACAGCTGTGTAAAAATGACGAGATATATACAATAAGCTACTTCTCCGGGTGGGTATACTAAACGTTTTAAGCATTTTCGCATACGAAGTTCACTTAAATCTCAACGGCGGCGGCGGCAAGCATGTAACGCGTCATAACTATTGTTTGACACATTAATTAAAAGCGCCCGGCAGATTTTAATATCGTGGCAAAATGAACTTCACCAAAAGTTTCCGGAAAATGTCTAAACAAGACCAAACTTTAAATGTTAAATACCCAACAGTTATTTTTTTATTTAATTGGGGTGGAAAAAAAATTAACCCCTTTTTTATTCTCCAGTTATGAGGAGTTAAAAGATATACCAACTAATACACTACAAACGTCGTGTTTACTAAAATATACTGTGATATTATGTCATTACCTACTTATATTATGTTTCCAAGTATATTTGAATATGATATATTTATAATATTATAGGTACATTATATTATACAACATCATACCAATTATTATAATTGTATGGCTCAATGTAAAAAATCTCTGTTTCAATTTTAATTTTTGCTATAGCAGGTATATCTACCACTAAAATTTAATTATACTACAGTCAAAAAAACTACTATGATTAAGGTAATTATACATATTATAGCACTCAATACACGAATAATTAGCTATACTGTATGGATAAATTTAACTACTTACCTATTTTCCATGTTGAGTACATTTAAAAATACAGTATTATGTATCTACCAACATATAAATTATCCTCAGAAAAATGTTTGCCTACCTCATTGAATTGTCAGCATGAATATTTTAATATAAATTATTCAAATCAGCAAAAATGTAAAAAAAATAATGTATAATTATGCATTATGGCAGAGGTTCCCAAACTGTGCGCCACGGCGCCCTGGTGCGCAGCGATGTGTTGTCAGGGGAGCCGCGGCTGCGGAAATGAGAGTAGCAGTATCAATTTTGATCCCAATATTTTATTTAAAAAAGGTCGTGCATTCTAATAAGGGCACCATGAGCAAATTTCAGTTCTTAAAGGGCGCCTCGAGTAGGAAAAGTTTGAGGACCTCTGCATTATGGCGTGACTAACGATATTAGGATGTGAGTATAGTACATCCTATTATAACAAAAAAGGTAGAATTTCAATTTCACATTACACACATATAATCTATGTTTATACCAAAATAATACAATATAACTATAAACTCACGCGCTTTATTAATTCCTATTCAATGATTACAACGAGCATCACACATTGTTGTCTGAAAACGTTTCATCGTGACACAAAAAATCATAATATTATAATCATAATAACTATTTGAAAAATAACCTATATAAGTAGGTCCAAAGAAATTGTATGAATCCATTTTTTAAAAAATATTGATTATGTAATAAATTACAAAAATTAAAATTAAAAGATTTAAGGTCATCTTAGAATTAAAAAAATTTATACCGATTTGCCTTCGAACATAATAAAATAGTAAGTACCAATATTATTATTTTAAAAAACTAATTTTATACTTAAACATATATTAATAAAGTTTACCTATTATGTTATATTAAATATAATTTTATACATCACACATGCAATTACGTATATTAGTTATTTTTATTGCATATGCGTTAGGACGCACTTGCAAAGACTAAAATTAAGGTATATACATGGTTTAAAGACACTGTCTATATAGAATTATAGCTTCGTAATTTGTACATTATTTTCAATACCCTTTATATGAGAATGAAAAAGGTACTTTGAATTTGGAATATTCATGGTTTCATACTATATGACAAGCAATTAAGGAGTAATTGTATATACACTTTCAACAGAACTAAGGATACTTGATTAAGAGCATGTCAGCGTACTATTTGTTTTCTCTCTCTGGCTTACGTAAAACAGAAAAATTTTGTTTGGAAGATACAATTCAAATTTGTGTTAAGATAAAAAAAATTAAATACATTTTTGAGTGCTGATTCAATTATTCCTAAGATGTTCTGCTGGGCTGAAATAATTTTTTATTTTAATTTTAATGTTTTTTTTTTCTAATTGGAAATGATAAATAAAAAGCAATTGAAATAAAATATCAAAATATCAAAATTTACAAAGCTATTTTAATGCATTTTATAACAACACTAACGATCTTGAAAATCCTAAAAAAATGTAGTCAATAATCACGAATTTTCAAGTTCGTCATCCATAGAATTATGAACCGTAGTAATAGAAATTTAAAGTTTAAACAAATTATTTAGCTATAATTCTGCTTAACACGATCAACAGATACATCTTAATCAAAAAATTTGTAATAACACCACTTATCCAATCAGTTTTAAACCAACTATTTCAGACAATTTATGTAAAATTCAACACGAGTATTATCATAGGACATATTACTTATCTCATTCTTTTAAACCATTCAAAATCCAAGAAAAATATCATCAAAAAAAAATAATAAATCAATTATGTATGAAAGATAAAATATTTTATTATAATCAAAAATGACTAACAAATGTTTAATGTTTTAAAAATGTAATCGTGTGTAATAATATATAGTAACATGCAACAATGTTCGTGTATTTTTTGCATAAATAAAAAACCGTATATTATTATAAAACCAATACAATATAATATTTAACTTCAATCAGAATTGTATATGAATTTAAAACTGCAATTTTAATATCAACGATTCAGCAAGTTAACTAAACTCAAATTAGGCAGATAACTATTGATTTTAAAATAATTTGATAATCAATCTATTTTTAAAAAAAAATTTTGTATAGAAAATACATAATTAACATTGTGTTAAGATTAAAAATTAAAATAATAAAACTTGATTTTCTTTATATTTATACTGAACGTAAGATAATTCTATACTTTTTTTTTTTGAAAATGTCATTAAATTAGCTTTAATAGAAAATGATTCGGAAAAAGTATTCAAAAATTTAAATAACTATGGAAAAACTGAACTTCAAATGTATAACATTTATTGTGGATCAAATAACGTATAACAATACTACGTTGTCAATCTATTTTCTATACTATATAGTGTATTATTAAAAATTAAAACAGAGATATACTTTGTGGACACATTATCCGTGAAATAAAAAGTCGTTATACTCGCATGTACTATCTTCGTTGCTAGGTATCATTGTATACGAAAAACGATTCTGAACGGAGATGATTTGTCAGTCTAGGATATATTATAATTAAATATTGTCATATATTCTATTTTGAAACAAATTCAAACATTTAAGTAAAAGTCTCGAGATCCTACGTTTGGTAAATTTTTAAAAAATACAAAAATCGAAAATTATTTATTAGTAAAACGTTATTTTACACGTGTATTTTTGATTTCAAATTAAAATTAAAACTTTAAAAACTAGTAAAATTTTTAAATTGAATAATCCCCAAATTTTTTTATAATTATTCTAAGTTTAACTTATGGATAGCATAGTATGAAATTTTCAATTCTTAGCCTTTGATAGTAAAATATTTATAAATTTTTAACTACCAAATAGTTAAAAATATTCATGATTTTGACGAATTTTCGTCAATATTTTAACTTCAAATGCTAATAAAAAAAAATTGTGACTATATATTTTTATAATTTTTGAATGATGAGAGTTAGACCAAGTTATGTGGACCCTTCTATTAAATTTTCAAGTAATTTGTCCCAGCTAAATTTTTTTTATCAACATTTATAAAAAATAAATAAAATAAAATTGATTATTTCAAATGCCTATAAATAGCTCATAAAAAGTCAAAATATTTTGAAAATCAAATCACGTAAAGAAAATGGCGATCTAAATAACTGGTAAAATTTTCAAGTATTTACGACTTATACTATTTGAATAACAACAAATATTAAAAATCGTTTGAGGCTAAACCGTTATTTAACGCGGTTTCGTAAAAATTCAAATTTCAAACACTCCTAAAAATATTTTTTCTTAGTCCGATAAGAGTTTTTTTTACAGATATTTGAAGAAAAATTTATGGAGAACCTTGTACCAAATTTTTAAAACTTAATTATAAAAGAAAAATGTTTACGATTTTTCAACCACAAAATTACTTGCAAATTTTCGCAATTTTAACATATTTCGTATAAATTCAAACTTTAAGCACTTATAAAAAAAAATTGTGATTAACGATTTCGGATTTTTTTATATCATTTTATAAACAACTTATAAGAAAACTTGTATTAAATTTTCAAGATTTTCTGTCCGGCCAAAAAATGTATTATCGTTATTTCAAAAAAAAATACTAAAAAAAATTAAAAGTTTCAATTGTCTATAAATAGCTCAAAAAAAGTCAAAATACTTTGAAAATTTAAAGGTGTATAGAGAACGCTAATCTTAACATTTTGTGAAAATTTCAATTATTTACATCGATTAGTTTTTGAGTGAATTATAGCAAAATCAAAAAATTGATTTTGTCGAAAAGTGGTTTTGCGTAAAAATTCCCGTTTTTTTATCACTTTTTTTTTGTTTTTCTCAATTTTTTGAAAACTGTTGGAAAATATTTACTTTTCACCTCTATAATGCACCAAGGATATCCACTTTGCCATCGGAAACCACCCCCAAAGTTTAAAATTGAAGCATTATTTCGACTAGTTATGCTGTACACAGACACAAAAAAAAAAAAAAAACACGTATCATTATAAAATCAATACATTCATCACTCCGTTCAGAATCTAATAACAGAGTAAAACAGATTGTTCTCAACGTACAATTTGTTATGCTATGCATTAGTGAGACAAAAACAACACATGCTATAAGTGTATAACGTTATCTTATAAACATCTTACTTTCCTTATGTTCGAAAATTCTCGAGCAAATTATCTAAACGATTATTAACTAAGATTTATTTTGTACGCATACATCAAGTTAAAATTTAAGACCAGCGAAACTAAAATCCGTGTAAAGGACTTCCAACCAGTCTGAATCTACTTAACCCGTTTCTGAGTTGTAACAAAACTTCGGGTAGCGATTCACGTGTCCACATCACTACACAGCGCACTATAAATAGTCCAACTGTGCAAAACAATTTCTATGTGATAATTTATCGTATTAGAGTGAACTTAGTTTATCATCCCTAAAAATGTGGTCACGATAAACCAACATGTAAGAATCTTATTCACATGCTATATAAAAATAACATTTTGAAGAACGGTTGTTAGATGATTGTATAATAAACGTGTTGCAAACATCTACACGTGGCTCTGTTCCGACCATCACATAATATGATGTTCCGATGTGGCACCAGCGTCGAACCAACTGTGAGACAATCAACATGATAAATAATCACTGTTCAGAAAAAAACGTGACGAGAAACGAGTATGTAGATTACTGTGTTCTTGTTGGTATAAATCATTAAAGAAAATACGAGAAGGGCAAAAGAAATTGATTAAACTCCGGTAGCAAGGCGACAAATTTTTTTAAATTTTAAAATAATACTTTTCCTATGTCAGACAAAGACATTACTTATTGTCATTTGTATTAATTAAGCGGTAGGCAAAGCGCAATAAATTCATACATAACATTAATTGTGTTTTCGCATCATTATTGTGCGTCTGTTGTAGGATACTATTAACTTTATTAAATATTCAAATTTAGCTATAAATAATTAAAACATAATAACGCGTAATGTAATCAATAAACAATTTTGTTATACAAGGTATAAAAATATTGCAATAATAATAATGATGATATCAAATAATTTTCAGTAAGATAGGTACAACCTATACTAACGTATTTCGAAGATAAAACAATTTAGAACAAATGTTTAAATTATACAGTGCAATGTAGGGAAGCTATAGCTTAATCATTAGTATATCGTTAAAGGTACGAAGTGTATACAATATAATATTTAGAAAATAAAAAATAATATTCACGAAACAAACTAATAAAGATAATACTATTTCTAAAATGCTATCCCATTGTCAGAAGTTATACATGAACAATAATAACTATAATTTATCTTTTAAAATTAAATTATTTTCAGGAATAGTTCTGCTTGAATTTGAATACCTACTTTTAGAAATAATTTAAACAGAAAAACACTATATAATGGAAAAAGTGACAATTACGGTGATAATAACTTTACAGCAATAAAAAGAGTAAGTAATCTTCTTACACCTCATATTTTTTACTTAAGTTTCCAAAAAAAAATTCTATTGATAAAATAAAAAACTTACTATACCACACAAAAGCGAAGATCACAAGGGAGGGGATCAGTAACGTCACATGGTAAATAAATACAATTATTCAGCGGTTTCCAAACATGTGGTACTCATTACTGCGTGTTAGTATCAATCGACTCGTGACTAATATTACCTTAGGTACAATTCTGCAACTAAGGGTTACATATTACAATATCTACACTATTTGTTTTTATACTTTTAACAAATTAAAAACACATTAAATTATATTAATAATTTTTCTATTTCAAACACAAATCGAACATAAATAATAACTAACTCTCAAGCTATAAGTATTCTTGTTTTAAGTAGGTAGTAAATTTATTACCATAGGAAAGTATTGATTCTAAGGATTTTGAGGAGTATATATTCAAATGAAAAACTGATAATGATACTAATTATTAGTGTCATAACATGTTTATAGTAATTGTATTTATTTTTTTAAAGTTCTTATAGATACTGACTGATATGTATTATAAAAAATAAGTACTACCTAATTACTAAGTAATAATTCAATTAACAGTTATACAAGTGATAAATACAGAGATAAACTCTGTATAAATAATAAATATTATATAACAAATATGTAAACATATACACATAGTGGAATATTATTCTACTACAACACTACGCTGATGTTATTAACTTTATCACCTACTCTAATTATTTACTGCATAAAAAAAATAATAATATGGATCACGTCTTAAATTAATGTATACTTACCATATTTTAATTTAAAAGGGAAAAGAACCATTTATCGTGACCTCACTGAAATAAATGAAATTTAACTAACAAGTAAAGTAAATACGTAGTGATGATACGCATAAATTAAGTCACTCCCAAGTATATGGGCAAAGAAAAACGATAAAATAAACAAAACTGAAATGCAATATTGAATTTTTTATGACGTTCGATTAATGTGCTTTACATTTTCTTTATGCGACGAATTCTCAGACTTTTGGCCTAAACTCTAGCGACATACTGTGAAATGGAGAGGAGGGTAATATGTACATCGTTTTATGGCCGCCATCTGCGCGTGTACACCCTTTATTATTCAGTCGTTAGAAGGCGCTAACTGGGGCCAACGTTCTTGAATATTACAGCAGAGGACTAAAAGAAAACGTTAAAAGATAGTAACTACGCATATTATCAACTCATTAGATGCTTACAAAATAGGAACATCGGTACGTGAGTACGTTTAAACTATAGAGCAAGGTTTTTAGACTAATACTTTCGGCATTTTGATAATAGCAAAACACAACACCTTATTTGTACAATGTAAAAAAAAACGTTAAGAATTTCCGTTTAGTGCTATCAATAATAACATAAAAAATATAAATAATTGTAAAATAATTAAAATATTTTAATACCGGAGTATATTTTTTACTAATAAAAACATGAAAGTGGAACTCAGTTAAATATATTGACTATTGTAGTCCATCATAACTAAAAGTCAATTAAAATAAATAACCCAACTATTATTTCCAAAATTCAATTTATTTTTATATATATTCAAGAACAATAACATAAAATTTATTTTCTTTTTCTAGCTGTATAAATATTACATACAAATATTAATAAATTAGTTAAGGTGCCCTCATATTTATTTAAAAACTACATTGAGTACAATCAAAAAGTGAACCTTCTAATAAAAGTTAAATAAAATAAAAAAAATAAAAGTGGACAAGTGGGGCTCTGCTGTATAGTAGAGATGGAGAGTAGGTCACTGGTCACTATAATAGATGTGTTAAATTTGAATGCAATGACGGGTATCATTGTATACGAAAAACGATTCTGAACGGAGATAATTTGTCAGTCAATGATAATTAGTTGGATATATTATATTATTACCTATATTTCAATTGTAATACAGTAGAGTCCCGCTAATCCGAACTAGATGGTACCGGACTCTCTCCGGATTGAACGAAATGACGTTTTTTTTTAACTTACTAATTAATAAACACTATAATATATAATAACAAAATAAATATACTGTCAAAAAACACCTTGTGTATTTTTACGAATTCAAAATTTATTGATTTACAATTTTACATTAGGTACACATTATTATTTTTATTCCCGAATATATATTATACATGAGTATATACTAAATACGAAACATAAATTGTCCGGATTAGCGATGGCCGGATTAGCGGGACTCCACTGTATATCGTTATTTTACGCGATTTCGTAAAAAATTAAATTTCATACGCTCATAACATTTTTTCTATACTGATGCTGGGATTTTTTTTAACAATTACTTGAAGGAAAACTTATGGATAACCTTGTATTAGATTTTTGAACCTTGAGTATAAATCACAAAAATTTTATGAATTTTCAATTTCAAAATTCCTTACAAATTTTCGCAATTTTGATATATTTTGTAAACATTTGAACTTTAAATGCTTATAAATAAAAATTGTGACTAACGATTTTTTATTTTTTTTTTTACTACGATAAATACAACTTATAATAAACCCTGTATTAAATTTTAAAGATTTTTTGGGTAGCCAAATTTTTTTTTATCGGCATTTTAAGAAAAAAAATTTAGAAAAGTCGAAAAATTCAATTGTCTATAAGTAGCTTAAAAAAGGTCAAAATATTTTGAAAATTAAACCGTAAATAGATAACCATAATATAAACATTTGCTGAAGTTTTAAGTATTTACAATGATTTGTTTTTGAGTTACAGCAAAATCAAAAAACGATTTTGTTAAAAAGTGGTTATGCGTAAAAATTCCCATTTTTCCGTAATAATTTTTTCAGGGTTTTTACCGACGCTTTTGAAAACTATTGGAAATTTTTTACTTTTGACCCCTCAAAGTACCAACTAGATGAATTTTCCTTTTCAAAGAGGGGCTGAAGTCAAAAATCGAAGCATTATAACTACTCCAAAAAGTGATGACAAACAAAAAAAAAATAAATAAAAATAAAAAAAAACACACATCATTGTAAAATCAATACATTCATCACTCCGTTCAGAATCTAATATAGTACCTACATTTTATTTTTAATATTTTAAAAATAATTATATTTTAAATGAAAAGAATTGATATTTAAAAATAAATAAAAAAAATTTTTAACGGCTAAAATAATTTATATTATTAACCAAGATACTGATATTTGAAAGATTTTAAAATTGTTATTCTTTATTGTATCTTCAAACATATTACCATAAACCAACATACAGTTCCTAACATTTTATAACTGATAAATTAGACTACTAATACTTATATTAAAAGTTATAAATATTATAATTTTAAATACATATTTAATATACCATATATTATGCCTATTAATAAGATATGTATTTTTTTACTAAAACCAACCTCATTCTAAATATAACAAGAAACATAAAAAGACTAAACTGACACCACACGAGAAGCTTAATTTTTCAACGAAACCGACAAAACACATTTAACATTGTAAAAACGTGTTTTATTAACTTTTATTTTATAAATTATATAAATGCAAAGTTTTTCATATATAGCATTGTCTTCTCATATTTTATCGATCATGATTACAAGGTTCTAAATCTAACAACAACCACGGTTTCCTGTCGTCTTATAATCACTAACCTAATTATTAACCAATAATCATGTATCACTGTAGTTATTATATAGATATCAATACTTTTACAAATTTTTTTTTTAATTATTAATAGTTTTGTTAAAATCCTAGATAAAATAAAACTGTCTTTTGTATCTTAATTGAATAAAAAAGTAAAGGTACACTAAAATATATAAAAATTTGGTTGAAGTACACAGTCTCCCTTTTGGGAGTTCTCGCCTCACAAAAAAAAATAACATTGAGAGCAAAGAAAAAGAAATATTATTCAACAATGTATACAATACACATAAATCATATCCATTAATATAAACAAATAATACAACTAAGTATAAAACATATCATAAATAGTAATTCAGTTATGGGTCAGCTACACCAACATTTTGTTTTCTCTGTCTATTTCCCACATAATGTAGGAACAAAGATATTCCGTATTTCTACGATTACGACTCTCTGATTCAATGTAAGGCAAAGGCACCTATTATATATTTCATAAAAAAAATATTTCCTATGATTTGGCCTGATACATTTTTAATAATTACATTTTTGAATAAGTTATTAATGATTAAAAATAATCAAAATTATTTTAAATTAAAACATGCTTATATTTATAAAAAATGTGAATATTAAAAATCAATCTGGTCAAAGCACAGGAAATATATATATTCTTATTTATAATAGCCTATGCACTAAACTGAACCAGAGAGTCGTAATCGTAAAAAACAGAATATCATTGTTCCTATATTATGTGGGAGATATACAGAGAAAACAAATGTTGGTGTGGCGGCCCTTTAAGCTTTGAAAACTATTATACATCCATAAACATACAACAAATAGGTACGTCCTAAAATAAATTTTGCAAATTCTAACCACTTATTTGATCATTATGAATCAAGATATTAATTATTAAATTATGATAAGCCATAAGTATATAAATCTTAATTTAATATTAAAAACGATTATTAATTTCTAAATAAATAAAAAAAAATTTTAATTACTAACATTCCTTTTTTTAACTTATAAAACAAGTTGAATACCTATGTAATAAACCAGCTTTATTAAATATATAATATAATCTCCCTTAAAAAATAAGACGAAAACAGTGACTTACCACTTTTACATAACACTAGTTTGTTTAAACTTCATAACTCCAATAACATAATGTCGTCAGTACGTAAGTAAACGATTATATTGATAAGTTGCACGAATTTTTATTTAAATTTAAGACAACATAATATGTACATTGGCACTATGAGTCTATGCAATTAGTTTTTCTTCAGCAGCATACTTATAGACATATGTATATTGTATGTTACACCATTAAAGTCTACAGCAGATTTTTAAATATTTTTTTTTTTTTTACTATTATAATTGTCTATATACCTATAATAACTTTAACATACCGACACTTATCAATTATCTTTCATACTACACTTATACGAGTTAAATAGATAGAGATAATTTTAAACAATAAATTTATTACAAAGAATTTATTGCTAAATAAATATTTTTCATATTTAATTAATTGATCGGTACCTACGTGGATATACTTTCTCTGCTCTTTTATAATAATTTTTTATTTTATTTTTAGTCGTTTCTAATTATTTTTAATCTGCAGCGTAGATTACAACATAGATAATCTAATCTAAATATATAACTATAAGTAACGTCAATATAGTTAATCACTAATTAAAAGTAAGCATAAGATAGAACGTAAAGTAATTTTTATAACACATTATCGTTAGATGATAATATCAAAAAATACAATTGAAACTATGTTCCATAATTTATTAGATGAATAGTTTGTTAGTTAGGTGGTTAAATGAAATTACATTTATTACAATTGTCGTCTATTGATTTTAATTTAAATTTCATTACATAAAATGATTGTAAATATCAAATTTGACTAAGAGATTCAATTCTTAGCAAATAAAGACCTTCATATTATATTCATAAAATATTTTTAATAATTATTATTTATAACACTCATAATTAATAATAGCCTATAAAAGGGTGACAAACCTACAGCACGCGTGTCAACGGTAGCATGTTGGTTAAATTTTAATGGCACACAAAAAAATTGAAGTTATTAAAAATTATGCTATTTATTTTATACAATTTTGGTTATAAGAAATTCAAATAAACAAATAATACATATTTTTAAAATTATAATTATAAATAAATATATACCTAATTAATAAAACAATATAATAAATATATAACTTTATTATTATTTTTAGAAAATATAATTTCCTTTGAGCGTGTGAAAAATTGTCAAAACCATGATTGGGTTCACCACCCTTCGCCTATGGGAAATAAAATAATAATAATTAAATTGTACTTAAATTATTATAAATGAGAATATTAGAATCAAAACAGGAAACAGTGTTTTTTATAATAGACGTAAAAGTTAGTTTTCTGAAAATGTATAAATAATGAGTAGGTACTATAGTTATAGCTTTTGTCAACTAATCAACTGATACTAACTATTTTAAAATATTTTATCTTTAGTTTAATCGTAAAGTTATCTCAGTTATAGAATAAAATATTTAAGGACACATTGTGTGCATATTAAACTTTGCTTAAAAGAAATTAATTAAAATTAATGCGTAAAAGTGTGTTTAAAGTTTACTTGGAACCGGGTATCGCTTAACAATTTACTTTTAAGTTTTTAATTCAAATATTTTAAAGTAAACAAAAATTATAATTAACATAAATTTTGCTCAAAATATAAATCCTAAAATCTTATATTTTTAAAATTTCCTATATTTATTTAATTCACAGAGGTAATTTTATATAATTATTATGTCAAACCAGAGCATTTTTATTGTTTTATAAACGAGCATATAACAAAGTCAACGTTTACACGATCAAATAAGATGTTCTTAATTGTATTCATAGGCTCTATAAACCCTATTTGCTAAATAAATTATTATTTTAAATAAAACAAAATATTTGAAAGGATCTTAATTAATCAATTTTAACTTTTGAATAATTAAAATAAAATAATCAAAAAAAAATCCGTTTTTAATCGACGTATGCTTAAGTGGTAGCCACTTAAGAAATCGATCTTTTCACAAAAAAATATATCCATTTCATAAAATAGAAACGAATTTTTACATTTTGTGTTTAAAAAATGCACAGTATTATCACACAAACTTTACCTTGTGTAGTTTCTTTTCTTTTCTTTAAGAAATATTGTTTTGTACTTAGTTAAATTTTAGAAACAATATATTATTATACCGTGAACACGGAATTAAAATTAAAACTAATTGACACGTTATTTAATTAAAATTTAATATCATATGGTATAGTTAATAAAATTAATACAATCATTTTTCTTCATAGTTCAATTTGACTATACATAAAATAAATATAATAGCAGAAACTTTTATTTTTATTATTGTTCTTAATTCGATGGCTAAGAGGCCAAAAGTTGTATGTCAAATTTTTCTCAAAATCGTTTTATAATTCTATTGGGTTAATCTGGGTCATCTTTTTGATTCAGTAAAACACTTTAAGTCAATATTGTAATTAAAACATGTTTAATTTATACTTTAATTTTTGTGATTTTAGCGTAAATCAGGTTTTTTTAGTGCACACGTATAACAAGTCCTAAATTAATGGGACATACCATAAATATTTTACCCTGGTCTAAATATTAAGCGGACAAATATAACAAGTCCGGACTTGTTAGTTTTGTCAAAAACAAATCATTCAATTTTGGACGTGTAATGTTTTAGATAATACTAGCTGCCCCCGTGCACTTCGTCGCCCGTACAAAAAAATAATATTCCGTTTGCGCGAGTGAAATTATTTTTACCTATAGTGAGGTAAAAACAGTTAATTAATCATCTCCCAAACGGTATTTTTAGTTGAATAAACGTATGTATATATGTGTTAAAGTTAAAAAGAAGATTCAAAATTCAACTCATCCTCGCCTATATATTCATATATATATTACTTATTCGGTATACCTTATTTAGATACTTTATTTAGTATCCTATATAGAAACCAAAAATCTTTACTGATAAATATGTCAATTATACACTTAAATTTGTCTATGTTTTTTGATGTGAAACATTTAATGGCGTGGTACGGTAGTGAAACCAATTGTTGCGTGGCGACAGTTTTGTTATTTCAAAAAATAACAGTCGTTTTTAATTAATTCTATATTTATAAAAAAAATACTCAATATTTAAGAATACTCGAAAATGAAGTCTCAATAATAAAGTTTCTTAATTTTTCACTCAACAAATTCCAAATTTCCAAATCCATTTAACAAAAGAACATAAGCCGGGGGTTTCCAATCGAAACTTCAATGCCTTGCAATGCTGGCATACGATATATAATGAGCCGATATCAACACACAAAAGATCTTTGTAAGCGACTGCGGAATCGTATTCGAAAGCAGCGCGATTCAAGGCTACATCTGAACTTCTCCTTATATTAACATGTTGTCGAATTTGAGGCGGCGTTTGTGCGGCGCGGGCCTGTGTATTATGAGCACGTCTAAATTCATTTATGTTTCTTGCATTACGTGTACGCCGTCCAATGTTTGTTCTTCTCATAGGAGGCATGATTCAAGCATAAAAATTCTCTCCAAAAAACAATAGTTGTTTTTGATTGAAAAAGTTCATAGTCCATAGATAACATAAAACGATAATGTTTCAAAATAAAATGAATAATGTGCCAACTATTATATTTGTTTACTCTAAAGTTCTAAGTGTCTATAATAAAAAATGTATATCAACCAGAATATAAAAATATATTTTTTTTTCGATTTTTATCGATATTAATCGATTTCAAGCCCTGCTATTATCGATATTTGTATTATTATTTATATTATATTTTTATTTTTATTTTTATCTGCTAGAAGGCACCACCGGTGTAACTCAGTTTTTGTCTGTAAATCTATAACTCACAGGAGTTAGGTCCATAATTTATGCTATAAACCCGCTCCCCGACATTCTCTATCATTTGAAAAAAATTTGAGCCAAATCGGCCCAGCCGTTCTCAACTGATGCAATTTCGAATTTTTTGTCTCCATTTTTATATATATAGATTAAATTTGTTAATCTATTTATAAAAAATGAATATGTCCGGACGTATTATTTTTTAAAAGAACTATATTATATGCAGTTTTAATCACTGATGATACGTCGATACGTTGTAATAATATTATTATTATCGATACAATTTTTTAATATTATTATCATTTAACATGTGACGCTAGTGTAATATTTTGTTGTTGTTTCTCCAGTTTTGTGAGTTTTTTCAATTTTATTTAAATTGGTTAATACTTTATAGTCGATACATTTAATTAAAATACAACATAATAAATAATAGGTATTATCATATTAATTGTTTTATTTATAATAATATATTATACATTTTAAACAATAATTCAACTTTCGTTTGATATCTTAGATTAAGTACCCTGTTTTTTTTTTGTTTTTTTTTTTAACATACATTTTTGATAATTAAAGGTGAAGTACACTTTTTTTTTGTCAAAAAATTTTGTTTTGTCTTTTAATGAAAAAATTATAGGTACTTTTTAATTTTTTTTTTTTTTTGTATTACTTGTTATTAGTTGTTACGCTTTAACTGAAGAATTGATAAATAAAAATATATATTTTTTTTTTAGAAACTGTCATTAAATTATACTCAATAGAAATTATAACTATGATTATGTTTATTATGTATGAAACTATATTTATATTTCTTACATTTAAAATGTGATGATGTCTTTTTTTTTTATAAGTGCTTAAAGTTCGAATTTATACGAAATATGTCAACATTTAAATTAAATTTCATACTCTCATTATGCGTATGTTGCCAAATACTTTTTTTATTAATAAACAGATACTATAAAGTAACTATAGTAACATATAGTAACTATACTATTTGTTTCAAAATAGAATATATAACAATATTTAAATATAATATAATATCCTAAACTGACAAATCATCTTCGTTCAGAATCGTTTTTCGTATAAGTACAATAAAAATAAATAAAATAAATGATACATATCATTGCATTTAAATTTAACCTACCATATTCTGAGGTTCACCCCACCCCCTAATATACAGCAGAGCGATACCCACTTACCCGCTTTTTTTTATATTTTTTTAAATTTTTTTAACCTTTTTACGACAATTATATATATATATATAGATTATATTATTTAATTTAGTATATCAAAAAAAAAATAGTTTCAAGTACATTTTAACTATTTATATTATTAATTAATAAGAGTTTTTATTAAATTAACAGTTTTTAATATGTCCATAAAAACATTGTATGTCCATTGTCCATGGTAAAAATACATTATAATTGCCATTTATAACAAATTCCATAAGTTTAAAAGGAACATTATTTTTACGTTAAAAAAATTATTTAAGACTTAAAAGTAATAATTTATGTAATCTACAGAATATTTCACAAATAAATCAGTTGCAACATCGAAAAACAAAAATCTACAACAGAAATAATTTGATGTGGAATAATTTAAAATCTAAAAACTGCTCTCCTGTAAAATATAGAGTTTGTGGCATACAACTTTTGGCCTCTTAGCCATCGTTATATTCTTGTTACCAGAAATAAGTACTCCAAAAAAATACAATACCCGATACACCTTTCGGCTTTCAGTATCATATAAATATAATATATTATTATAAAAATATTGGGATCTATTATTTATACAATTTATTTTAAAATATCAACATCACTTATTGCAATTAAGAAGATTATATCTAACATTTAATTTCACTTATGCTCCAAGAAAACAAATAAATACCTAATAATAATAAATTAAGGTTGAATACTAGCAATATTTTAATTAGAGTAGCATCTGCTCCGATGTTTCCTGAATTAATGAATACAACCAACTATAATTAATGACGTTTAATGTCATGTAATAAAAGGATTTTTTTTAATTACTGAGGGTGAACCGTAACAATTAAATAACACTTTTCGCCATTCTTTTTTCTGAGTTCTGTTTATTTTATTTATTTTTTTTTTTTAATGTAACACAAATAACAAAACAAAATATATAAGGACAGATGTGTCTCTATTGTAAGTAATAAATTTGTTGTAAGAATAAAAAGGTTAAAGGGCTAACGCAGTTGGTGTAAGAAAAATTAAAAGTTTTCATTTATCCAAACAATTGGTTAATCGTTATACAAATGTTTTTTTAAATTTAATTAATTATATTGTATTTCACTAAATAATAAACAAAACTTAAGAAAGAAAAATTTGCATAAATTTAAGAACTTAGTACAAACCAGTGATCGATATACAGATTATTCTAAGTACAATAGCGTTTCAATTAAGCAGATACAATGAAATAATGAACGTATGATAATGTTGAGAGTATATTATAATGTATATTAAAAGATGCAGAAAATATATAAATAGATTGTTTAAATAGAATTATCTTGTATAATATAACATTAATAACATTTATCACAATAAATATATAATAATATAACATTCGTCATTTTCGGACACGGTAAATATTTCAGTGTTAAATAAAAATAGAAAAATGAATTATAATAGGAAAACATTCAACTACTTCAAAATCCAAGATTTATTTTAATTATTTTATATTTAAGATTATGCCCTGTGAGATTATCTTCATAACCTAACCTAATCTAACTCGCTCGTGGACTGCTCACTGTATAATATACTTCATAATATACTACTACTCCTACTCTCACCTTCCTAACCTTCTTCACCTTCTGTCAAAACTTTAAAATTTACTTAACTATTTAAATACTTAATGGATATTAGTAACTCAACTTTAAGTTAGGTAAGGTAATATTTACATAAATTAATTCTATAATAAATTGACTATCTATCCAGTGTTGAGATTTATCTAGATAGGTACATTTATCTAGATAATATTTATTCGTCTTTTATCTTATCTAGATGAAAATGTGGATAGGTATCTAAGGATTATTTAAGATTAAAAATCGGTATCTTTTTAGTAATTATCTATATAATATTATGAGTTAATCCAAAAATTTTTTTTGAGCGCCCTGTATACATGCAAGTTAATATTATGGTCTTTGAATTATGTAAATAAGAATGTCCATTGGGTACACATTAATTAAGATTTTTATCATTGATAGGTATAATAATTTCCAATAGTAAAATATATATGCAATTGTTGGTTTAATGAAATTATTTTAAATATTTAAATTTTCATCTTTTTTTTATCTAGATAAATTTTTTTTGTTTTTTATCTTATATGAGATAATTAAAATATATGTTATCTTATCTTAATCTAGATAATATTAAAGCAATAATCTTTTATCTATATCCAGATAATTTTTACTTATCTCGTCTCAACACTGTATCTATCTCGGATTTTTAAGAAACACGAAAACAAATACTTTATTTTTTTTTAGTTTAAGTAACACAAAACCTTTTGTAAATTCTTTAATTACAGTAACTGATTAGGTATACAACACCATATAACGAGTATTTCAAGAATATTATTAAGAACAAAATTTTAAATGCGACAAACACGAACGTTAAACTACGTTGATTTTCAAATATTATAAATTGTTGTATACAAAAATGGCTACTTTTTTACACTGTTAACGCCATATCATAATTTTTAAATCAAAAATCATGGCAATTTAGGTTTTTACCTACATAAAAAACTCCATTAGTGTAAATTTGATTGATATTCTACAGTAGAATGTAAAAAAGTTTTTTTTTTTTTTTTGTTCACATTAAGCCAACATAGAAGACTGTTGGTTTTTTTTAGACGAAAGACGCGCTTATCCTTCTGAAGCCACCGAGGTTTGCCACCAGGAACAAGGGAGGACGAACGTAGTTCATCCGGAAAATTTAAGGAGCGGAGCATGGGATTATCAACGACGTTATCTGAAATGACGTTTTGCGGCTAATAAATACAATATAAATAAGAAACCGAACAGCCGGAATCGTTTGCGTCAAAAAAGGTTTAACCGGGATAATTTATTGAACCGCTGGGCCGATTTTCGGTGTGCACCGAATAATTCTGTATCGTCATGAACGAAAGGAGGAAAAGCTTAAGTCCATGCCTCTGCACTAGTTCTTCACCGCCCAGCCATCTACGCACAAGCCGTTTCAACCGTGGACGGTATCCACCGCCACGTAGGTTTAAGTCCCCAAGTATTATGACTGTCGTTGGGGCGGAAATGTTTTTTTTTTAAGACATCACCAGCTATTAGAATGCTATACTAATCGAAATACACAAACATTAGACAAATGTTCAATGATTGATGTATATATTTATGAACTTTATGTATGATTATTACAGGTATTGTAGGTATACAAACTATGAGTGCGTCAAAGAACTACAAACCCATTATAATCATGATATAGTATTTATTTTATTATTTTATTATAATATTATTGAAATGGTAATATTAAATATGTATAATAAACCAAAACTGATTAAACAATTATCATTATATACATATTCTACTCATTTGTTATACTAATATACCATACATAATTTTGTAATATTTTTAATTATTTTCCCTTAAATTTTACCACCATAATTATGCCCAATATTATGTCCATTTTTCAATCAAAAACATATTCGGTTACTATAAGTATTTTTAAATACATGATTGAAAGACAACAGACTTGTTAATTTTTAAATGATTATATTAAATAGTTTTTAGTTTAGGAGAAACGAAAAATAATAAAAGGATACCTATAATATAAATATTTAAAACTTTAAAAATATTCTAATTCTAAACATGAGTTTTAAAATATAAGTCTAAATTAAATGTAATACTTACCACGTGAACAAGAAGATAACTCTAACTTGTTTATAAGACCTTATATACTCGTATAAACTATGTTAGATAACTTACCTGAAACACAAACCACAATCATTAATTAAGTTTTAAAAAATATTCATAAAAATAGTCTAAATGTTAATTATAATTTACAATTAAATTAAATATAATATACCATTTTGGATATTACAAAATATAAATCAGTCAATATTGTTTAACAGTAAACACATTCATGCTATTGTATTAATTTTCACTTTTAAATACATAATGTCTAGTATAATTTATATTTTATAATCACCAGCAATATTTATAATTTCACAACCACAAAGCTTTAAAACATAAACTGTATAATAAAGTTTGTTAAACAATTCAATATTTAAATTAAATAGTAACAAAAGCACAAAACCCGATCAAAACAGAAAATATTTACATTTTACTCTAATACCAACACATGATTTTTTCATAGAAATGTAACCTATACGATTAAAACCAATATTAATTGTTATCATTTACTACAGAAATATAACAAAATAAATATATATTTATTACTAATTGAAAAAAATGCTCATCTGTTTTCCAAAAAACATTAAACTTAGGTACTTAAGATTTTAAAAAAAATAAAAATAAATAAATTAGTCATTTTTCTTGAGTATAGAACGGATGAACCAAATTAAAAAGTTTTAACTATATATGTCTTATAAGTTTAGAGAATTGTTTTTCCATTAAAATCCACAGTTATTATCGTTCAACCATTAATTTCTCATGTAATTAAAAGTTTAAAAACATGTGAATTGTGGTTTCTTCAATTTTACACAAGCCTTAACAAAATATCTACTACGTAACATTTAGGAAGAAGTAATTACTATATATTTATAATGAAATTATATGATTATCAACACATTTATAATACAAACAATTTTATAAGATAAAATCGGATACTTGATATTTTATAAAAACAATATCGATATACTTTAACAACTCTTTAATTAATAAAATAAATACTAATATATATTATAATAAACATAATTGTATTTTTTAAATATTATAATTATATTTTCCAATATTAATTAAAACAAAATAATGCATTTACGGTTATAAAAAATATATTTTGAATTATGATAATAGGCATAATGTAAATTAATATTTTTAATTTTTGTTGAATGTGAGTGAATATTCATTTAATACTTTTATAAAATTATCTAAAATTGAAGCATTTAAAAAAAAAAAGGAAAAATTACATTATAATATTATATTATTTAAATGTATACGTAAATATCAAAAATTTATTTATTTTTTGATGCATGAAAAATAACACGCAGGGAAACATAAAATTATACATAATCATTTAAGCCTTCTAATACCTACAGAATACTATAGCATATTCTATCAATAAATAAACTATCGTTTAACGATCTAATTCATATACAATTTTCAAGAATATCTCTTGAAAAGCTTACTTACTATAATTGACATAAACAAATGAAAATAAATTACACACATTTTAATTTTGAATTCATAAATGTAAAATACTTATTAATTGAGTAAATGAACCAAGAAAAATTTTAGATTTGAAATAATTCTTTAAATAATTAACTATTGAAAGATGCAATCGTAAATATAAGCCATCGTAAAATTACTTAACCAAGACTATTTAAGTGAGAAAACTATTAGCGATATAGTATGCATAGTACCTATATGCTACTAATTTATAGTAATGTAAGGAATCCATTGTTATTAAGCACAAACAATAACTACTCGTAGAATACTTGGAAGTTTACAAACAATGTGTTCTAATGATCACTTAGCATAAAATACAAAAATAGAAAGATTATAGCTTTTATTATAGTTGCATATCTTAAGAATAGAGCGTTTATAATCTGAAAATGTAACTATATTAAATTGTAGTATATCCAGATATCAAAATAAATAAAAGCACATTGTTTTTATTTTTATTGGTTAAAATGATTGTTATTTTATATTTTGAACTTTTAGCAATCAATGTCATTTTCAAGTGTTTTCTTTTCGGTTTAATAAGTTAATAATAATATTAACTTATAACGTTTCAATAAATATTTGAAAAAGTACTTGATATTTAAAGTTTTCAGTACTTTTTTCCGAACAATCAGTTATTTTTGTAATGGCATGTCAAACAGTAAAAATCATACATAACGCTAGGAAAATTTAAAGGAAGGTACGTACAGAAGAAGGTAGAGCATTCGTAAATATTTTCCTGTTGGCAATATACAAATTGGGGATCACATTAGAGGTAAATGTGACATTTTTCACCGGTACTAAAAGTGAAAAATATAAACCGTCAACTGCACAAGACATCGTGTATGACGAAAAAGTAGTTTTTTTCATGATGTTTAATAATATCGACCTTGTTAGATGTGGCTGCCAAAAAAAAAAAAAAAAACGAGCGTCAAGGTTAAATACCTACTAATCTTAAGAAAAATATAAATACAATTTAATGTGGCATATATGATCTAACGTTATATTATAGGTATTTGCGTTAAGTTACAACAATACATACACATAATACATAATTTTAAAAGATTCTAAGATTATTAGAACTTGGAGTTTCTCTCAAGCGCATATTAGTTTAAAAACATGTTAATTCTATACAACTTTAAAATTTTACATCTTTAATGAAAGGTAAAGTTATGTATAAAAGTTTAATTTAATACATAAATAACTATTTATTTCAAAAACAAAACAGATCACTGTATCAACAATTTATAAAAATAATTTATATAAATGTAATATTGAAACAATTTAAGATAATACAATGTGTGTACATACTACATATGACGTTTGATGGTACATAATTTTGTTTTAATATATGCATATTATGCTTGATACATAATTATAATTAGAGTTATAACACCATAATATACTATATCGCAAATGCACATTTAGGTTTTTTAGGTATTTATTATACAAACTGATAATTACACCCAATAAAATGTAAAATTAAAGAAATAAGTAATAAAATCATATCACTGTGTTTACTGACAGGAATTGTACGAAAATTCCCCACACTAAGTACAAATCAATAGACTTCAAATATAAACTGAGATTAAAGATATTTTAACAGACCAAAGATATATATTCTGACTTGTTGATCGTCAATATAGGTATTTTTAATATTACTATTGTTGCAAAACTTAAACTTGTGTTTCATTATAAACTATTTTATAGAAATATAATAAATAAATTCAATTCAATCATCGGAAATGCCTATTATAACCTATGTAAATGTAAAGCTGTAAATTTTGTTTTTTTATTTCACACTAAGTACGATTAGGCAGCATATATTGCCAGATTTTTTTGTGCTAAACTGTCTTAACTTTCAGATTTTACGTGTACGCAAGGGGATTTCCATTGTTCTGTTAAATAGCTGCATAATTTACACTTGACGTAAGGACAAGAACTCTTTTATTCATGTTATTTTATAAATTGTTTTTAAACAAGGAACAATAGTGTAAGTAGGTATGTGTTGACTTTGAGAAAGGATAAAACAACGATAATCTAAATGTTTAATATATTAACTAATGTAAAAACTTAATAGATAATACATTATTAATCTAAATAATTATTATTCATTGGAAAATACTTAAGCTAAATTATAATATTATAATTAAGTACATCCATAGAAATAACTTAAGTAACTATAAACTATAGAATAAATATCAATTTTAGACACGTTTTTTCGATAATAGCCATTGAGTTTTAAATTTTAATTAAAGTTATAAATGTATTGATATTACAACGATGATTATTTATTTATTTAGCTGTGATAATTTTTAAAATAAGTTTTATGTGGTCTTATCTAATGGACTATGGTTAAACTTATCTTGTCGATACATTAAAAGGGTCAAGTCTTCATTTAATCATTAATTTCAATAAGCGTAACTGACGACACGCAAATTTTCAACAAAGTTGATTTTAGTCAGCTTGTTATAAATAAAAACTAATAATCTCATGAATTATATTAAATATTTATTAGTATTTAAATTATTTTTCTCAACAATAAACATAATAAACGTAAAATATTGAACTATCTTCAAATAAAATATATCATTTTAAAATTTGATTTTTCTTTTAGTTTTTTATTTTACATATGAGGTAAAATAAATTTAATTTTTTTTAAATACTACTTTTAATTATTACAATTATAGTTTATTAAATCATACACAGAATATGCTGGACTCATGGATTCAAGTCTGGTTAATGGCCCTTTTAGGTGGTCAGAAACTGATATAGAAGATTGATATATTTTTATTCAAATTAATGAATAATAAACATTTTTAATTATATATAGGTAATACAAGTTTACAATTAATATAAGCTAATAAATACAAAGATATAAAATATTGTTGCAAAAAATATTTATTTTTTTTTTAGATATAATGACTTAAAAATAATAGTATGAAAATTGTCCAAAACCTTTAGTTTAAATTTGCACAAATTTCACAGATTCATGAGAACCTGTTTAATAGTTTTATGTCTATTTAAAACTAATAAATTTATAAATCATACAACTAATATTTAAAACACAAGTGTCGCTGAAATCTATTACACTAGAAATAATACAAGGTATAGATAATAGATACATAAATATCAACCAGATTAATGTTATTATTAATACAAAATTACCTACGCTACATAATTTGAAAACTATATTAATAAAATAAGGTAGGATTTAAACGGTTGTCGCAGTAAAGTATCTTAAATACTTAGTAAACACAAAAGACACAATTAAATCTTTTAAATCCAATTTTTCTTTTTTATTAACACATTATGTTATACAACAGTTAGAAAAACTGCCTTTTATTATTTTTTTTTTTTTTGTGAAAAATTAAACGATAAAACAAATTTCTAATTAAAATATCTTTGAACCAATGGTTTAAAAAATCCACTAAATTATTATTAAATCTATGAAATTCAAAATAATATATAAAATAAGAATACAGTAATGTTTTTATTACATTGTATTAATGAAAAAAAAAACCAGTGAAATCACTCTGGTATATTGTATGTCTCGTAAATTGGTAATTTTTTAATTAAGTAAGTTCTCTAATGTTTGTGTTCAATTTGATTTCAATGATAAAATAATTAAATACGAAAAACGATTCTGGTTGGTGGTATAATGGTACAAATAATTTACAAGTTTTCTTGATTTCGACGAATTTTGTCAAAATTTTAAATTCAAAACCTTATAAAAATGGACGCATTATAAAAGTCCCCAGTTTTTTAGCTGTAAAAATATTTCATGATAAACCCCATTTTACATTTTCGAGTTCTTAAAAAAAACAAAATCATCAATGTAAAGTATAAATCAAAAACAAAATAAATAAAAAACCTAAAATTTAAATGTGTATATAAATATTCAAAATGTTAAAATTTATTTTGTCAGTTAAAAAATAGAAAATACTAATAAAAATATATTTAATTTTAATTTAATTTAAGTCTACAGTTTATGAATTACAACAAAATCTATCTTGACAATAATTAATGTTTTATTTATATTCCCAGTGTCCTCTGTTTAATTTTTTTTTATTTTTTCTAACAATTATTTTTTAAATACTGAATTGTCTACATTTGTTTTCAAAAAACCAAATTATCATTTAAACTCGAATCAATACTATTGAAATTTTTTTACATTTTCTAAAGCTGACGTCAGACACACTAGAAAAAACACCATTACATAACCAATACATTTATTGCTCAGCTCAAAATATAAAATAGCAATTACTTAAGAGTTGGAAAAAATATGCATATATATCTATAAAATAATTCTAAGTAATCTCAAGTTTCTTTACAAAAACTGAAGCTATTAACCAGCACATCGCTGTGAATATTATTGGTCACCTAATTACGATTTCGGGTCTCGTACAAATTCACCCCCAGAGTGCTCTTAACTACATCCAACCACGTTTATTTTTCGCTTCGTAAAAATGTCTGTGACCAATGTAGACGACACTTAAATGCTACGATTCGATTATAAAACGAAAATTTGTGTAAGTATAATTACGTTGCTTAAAGTTCCTGAGTAAACCGAAGAATCGATAATGTCGTTGACGGCAATTTCGAGAGCAAAAACAGTACTACAATTTCACCTCATGAATATTTAAAAAGAGGGTATGAGACATCGTACCACGTCCTCTCTTAACTCGCTCAAAATTACCTCTCTTCGACAGAATCAAAACCCATGAAATTAAATTTTACCCATTATTGCCGCCAAAGCACATAAAACGCTCGGTGTCGGTTTTCCGTTTGTCCAACCTATAGTCGCTATCCGTGGATTAAACGATGGTACGGTTAGTATAAACCGAAAACGAGAACCGTCTTTAACTTAATACATATACCTAAAAATATAAGCTTAAAATTAATCGGCTATTCAGCCCTGCCGAAAATGACATAAAAAGGACCACTACAATCGACAATAATACACGCACCAAAAAGCTTTGTTATTTATTTTTTATTTTATTGCTCTTAAAAAAAAAAACAGCTATAAGTTGTACCACGTTAATATTCCCTAATCATCTGTTTGGATATAAATATTAAAAAATCTGTTGAATCTACACAAATATTGAGACAAGTTTAAACGATTCTTAATTGTTTATTAAATGTTAGGTTTTTATAAAACTAAAACAAGATAGACTTAATATTTAATTATAAAATGTATTACTGAGAAAATTAAAAAAAATCAAAATTCATAATTAGAATAAAATATTTTTTTAATCCGCGTTTGCTAATTAAACATTTTTAGCAATCAAATGCAATTAAGTTCAAACGAAATATGAAGTATATATATAGAAGTATTTTAAAAAAGTACTTAAATAAATACATTTATTAATAAGTAACAAATCATTATACATTAAGAACTCAGTTATATAAGTATATTTTATTGCTCATTAATGCATATTGACAATTTAATAAAAAAAATAACTATTTGAAATATTTTAGTATATAGATAAACTGACATAAAATAAATATAAGTACTAATAATTCAATCATAATAACTTATAAGCAAGACTTGTTGAAGTTGTATCATTACAATATTGATTTCAATAAAGCCTTATGTATGGCTTTGAGCGCTGTGGAAAATCTGGAATTCGTCATCTTGGATAATATTTTAGATTAGTCGATGAAAACGTTTACTAACTTAATATTCCGGCATAAGTAAAATATTGGTGAATCTATAATAGAAATACATTCATATATGGACGTATGATTGACATTTATAAGTCACCGAGACTTTTAACGTGAATAAAAAGCTTATAATGACAGTCAAGACAAAACTTATTCTAAAAAATCATAATTATTTCAATTCAACAAAATTTGCGATAAGATAAAAATAAAAATACAAATAAATTGTTTTTAATGTTGTTTTATTTAAATAGTAAAATGTGCATTTTTCGATCAAGTATATTATGATGTTATAACTCTAATTATAATTAAGTATCAAGCATAATATGTATGCATTAAAACAAAATTATGTACCATCAAACGTCATATTTAATGTGTACACACATTGTATTATCTTAAATTGTTTTAATATTACCTTAAAAAATTTTTTTAAATATTATGGGTATCAAATCCTATTAATATATTAAAATATTAATCAAACAAATAGTAAAACAAATAACAATTATAAATGCCGCGGCACCCAAACAATAGTGTTCAAAATAATTATTGTCATTATTAGTTTGCTAGCATAATTTTTTTATAATGTCTGTTAGAGGAACAACAATTTTTTACGCCAAAAAATTGAGGTGATTTATAAAAAGAAAATAGCAACTTTCTGTTAGCATTGTATCACACAAAGGTGAACAGAGTACAACCTCCCTCTCTCAACCATCTTTTTTTATACTTTTATTACAGTTTTCTTTTGTCTAGGGTTGACCGTAATTAAAACGGATTTCGTCGTTAAAATAATAACAACAAAACCGAACCTGGCGATATAATAATAATAGAGGTGAAAATGGAAGGGGGAAAAAATGAGAAACCAAGTTGCACCGGAACCATATCCGGCTCCCCTAGCCATAATATTATTACTACAACGCATTGTGGCATTTCCCGCGTGATAACAACGATGAAAACAAAAAAGGGTTAAAACACCTTCACGAATGATGACTGAACAATAATAATTATAAAACCACATACCTAACAACAATCAAAATAGTAAGTAAAACTCAAATATTATTTAAATCTGAAAGCTATGATTTTGGTAATACCAATTTGTTTTTTAAATAGTAGCTATTTTGTTTATACATTAGAATATAGAATTTAATTTTAGTGAAGGTCACACAAAATTTCTGTAGTTGGTGGTACCGCTGACCAAATGTATTTGATGTTCCGATAATATTTAAAAATGGCTACTACGGAATAGTGTAGTTTTTCCCTATAAATAAAGTTTATACTTAATATAACTATCCCCAAAAATAAATCCTAGTTACGCGCTACTTGCAATTTCTAAGCGTAAAATAATCAAATAAAGAAGTTATAATTTTAAAAATTTACTATTTGGAAGAAAAATTATAAGTTAAATACTTTAAAACTATTAAATCACAGATTTCTTAAAATACTTAAGACAAAGATAAAACAAAAGATCGCTAATCTTATAAAAATTTCAAAAATGTTTAATGTATAATAATATTTTTACTAAGATAAAAGAAAACAGTGTGTACAAAAATTAATATTTTGCTGTAATTCAAACTAACTCAGGATTTAAAAACTTAAAAAAATTGTTAGTCATAGAAACAACTTCTAACAATAGTTAAAATATCTTATATTATAAGTGAAAGTTATAACTTTTAAAAAATAATATATTTTTGAAAATTCGAAAAACAAACTGTGATAAAAAAAAAATTATAGAGAATATCTAGTATTGGTAGATAAAATCAACCAGTTGGTCTCTTATATAACATATTTCATTACAATTTCCTATTAAAGAGAGTATATTAATAAGGAGGGTCGTGATTCTAATAACGTTTAAATAAGCTTCAAACATTAATAAATCATACCAGTTATAAACCATAGTTACTCTACTGCCTAATCTATATGAAATAATATAACACCTTTTTACGTTACATAAATAAAAATTATCAATTAAAGACACGACTAATATTCATAATAGGGTGTGGTATATTCCAAAATCCACATTGACTCTTGAGAGACCATGTGTCACACACGCAGACCAGCCTTATAGCCTTGCGAAGAGACTATAGCTGCTTCGCTGTCCTCATTTTTATGCACTTCATCGATTAATGATTAGTGATAAAAGATAAACAATAGTACATTATTGTTTAGATAACATAAGATTATAACTTAATATTATGATTGTATATTTAAATATTTTTTTAAAATTATTTCTTAAAATGTTAAAACAAGTTAATTTACAATATCCTATTTCTTTGATTGTTATTTTAAACACAAGCCTAATTCTAAAATCAAATTAATACAATCATGCATTATTTTAAGACTCCATTCATTAATGTCTCTAAACTTTTTGCACTATTAAGAAATCCTTATTCTTTCTCTTGATATAACTTTATATTTCTACTACCACCATTTCCGGAAGTGCTGTTTCCCATTGGCGATTTCCGACGTCATTAAGTACGTGGTCACAGAAAAGTTTAGAAAGTTGAGTAAAAAACTTTTGTATTCTAGCATTCCTACAAACATTAAGTTTAGTTTCATGACAGTATTTTAGAAACCGGATACGTTTCAGAGAATTTGCTCTCTTTTAATGTTCAACACATTATTAAAGAATCGGACGTAGAGTTTTACCAAATATTTACGAAGTTTATAATTTGATATATTTTATAACTTAGTGACAATGCTCTTAAACATATTATTTACCTATATAGCTGTGTGTTTTACAAAATGCATGTATTTATGCAAAATATTAAATACATACAAAATTATCATTTCAATGGAAATCTAAATAACTAGTGAAATTTTCAAGTATTTACGACTTATACTGTTTGAATATCAACAAATATCAAAAATCGTTTGAGGCTAAACCGTTATTTAACGCGGTTTTATAAAAATTTCAATTTCAATCACTCATAAAATTTTTTTGTCTTAGTCCGGTAGAGTTTTTTTTGCAGATATTTGAAGAAAAATTTATGGAGAACCTTGTACCAAATTTTAAAATCTTAGTTATAAAATAAAAAATTTTTACGATTTTTCAACCACAAAATTACTTGCAAATTTTCGCAATTTTGACATATTCCGTATAAATTCGAACTTTAAGTACTTATAAAAAAAAATTGTGACTAACGATTTCGGATTTTTTTTTTATCACTTTAAGAACAACTTATAAGAAACCTTGCATTAAATTTTCAAGATTTTCTGGCCGACCAAAAATTTTTTATCGTTATTTTAAAAAAAAATACTAAAAAAAATTAAAAATTTCAATTGTCTATAAATAGCTCAAAAAAAAAGTCAACATCTTTTGAAATTTTAACTATATATAGAGAACTCTAATATAAACATTTGGTGAAAATTTCAAGTATTTACATCTATTAGTTTTTGAGTTATAGCAAAATAAAAAATTAGATTTGGTCGAAAACTGGTTTTGCGTAAAAAATCCCGTTTTTCTGTCATTTTTTTAGGGGTTTTTCCGACTCATTTAAAAAATATTGAAAATTTTTAAGTTTTGACCCCCCAAAGTACCAACTAGATTCGATTTCCTTTTCAAAGAGGGGCTGAAGTCCAAAATCGAAGCATTTTTACTGCTCCAAATGTTGTCGTCAGACACAAAAAAAAAAAAAAAAAAACACACATCATTGTAAAATCAATACATTCATCACTCCGTTCAGAATCTAAAATAAGTTAATAAACATTGAACAATTACTCAATTATCATTTTTTCAAATTTAATGGTGAGATGGTTATCATCACAGTTATTTATTACCGCTTGTAAATCCTAACCATGGGTAGGTTAGATTTAGATTTCTGTACATAAATATTTTATTGAAAACATTTCTAAATATTTTTATGAATTATTAACACGTTTTTTTTTATCAGAGAACTTAGACCATCGAAGTACAGAAGAGAAAGATTAAGTAAATATCCATTATAGTTTAAAACACCAAAATTGTAAATTGAATTACGTCTCTATTTCTCCAATTTTTTTTCTCATTTCTAACAACTTTTGTATATATATACACAGTCTATAAGTAATTATATGTTTTACAGTAAAAATACTAAATGAATAACACCGAAGTTCCATCACTGGATGATTCCTTACCCATGTTTACAAGTCACTGAATATTAATGTTATTCCGTATGTTTATTGATTATTGTACTATAATTATACAGAAAGAAAAACCTTCTAAAAAAAAATAATAACAAATATGAATAACAAATTAAAAAAAAAAACAAACGTAAAATAAATAAAATAAGTAAACAAATATGTGTTGCTTGCATCATAAATTAATGTAGGTAAGTTACATTAATTAATTCGGAATCAATCAGGTTTTAATATTGTAGTAACTGTTATTGGGAGTATGTATCATATTATTAATTGCTGCAAGAATTAATTAAATCCATTAAAATTAAATCTATCTTACTGTACAGTACATAATAAAATATTTAAAAATGTTTACTACAATTTGGGCAACATAAAATGAGAAATTATGGAACGTTATAAATATTATTCAAAGTTTATTGTATGAATGAAATTATGATCATCAACCTAGATTAGTAGGTTTAGTATACCTAGACTCTGACGTGTACTGCAGCTTGAAAAATTTACTTGAAAAAAAGAAAAAGAAATATTTCTCGTAGCAAACCATAGTGACAGGTCCCGAGAGATCGTTTTGCATTTATTCTGTACAGGATAAAACTGTAGATAAAGACCGAAGGAGATTTCTCTTTTTTTTCGGGTGGGAAATCATGAGGGCAAAAGAAAATGGAAACGCCGATGACTCACAAATGTTTTTACGACACATCACAACAATATACGTACAGCCCTACCCGTACCCATCCAGCAAAATCAACGGAAAGGGTAGGAAAAGATGACGTCAGTACCAAGTAGTTTGGGAATGTTGAGAGGGTGTATTGTAACTCCATACTCTACATCAAAATTAGATAACACACGGCTACAAAATCTAATACAAAATTATCCATGCTCGTAGATCAAAAAACATAAATATTTATTCGAAACTCTTGATCTAACTAAATTGTTGGGTATATTGATGAAAAACTATTAGTCATGTTAGACAGTTTAAAATCTTTCAATATACTTAACACTGGAAATGAACAGTCGTTGTTAAAGGGCGGATTTACATGTATTAAAAAAAAACCATGCCATGTATACTCAATGAATAATGCATTAATGTTCTTAAAACTACTTAAATAATATGTTCTTTTGTAGCTAAAATGGTTAGTTTATCATTTGTTTTTACACATGAAGGTTGTAACCATATTCTACTTGTTTTATTATCCCCTTTGTAGCTTTTTAAAGTTTTCTCTAACACAAACTTATATTTGCCTACTAATAAACAAAAATCAAATAATTTTAAGCACTTTTAGGTTAGTATATTAAAAAGGATTAATACGTTCAACTATCATTATTTTGAATATACAGTAGAACCGCGATTATCCGAACCTCCGTAATACGAACCCTCTATTATCTGAACTGCAATTAGCGTATCAGAATGTTCTGTTATCCGAACATTTGCGAGACTTGGCTGCAGAAAAGCGCGTTGCAGTTCGTCGTCAAATAAAAATCAATAATTTTGACAAAAAATATAATAAACATTATATTATGTAATGTATTTCTAATAATTTAATGTATGTAATTCTAATAAAATATTAATAATAATAATAATAAATATAATATATTATGTAGATAATATAAAATATTTAACTGTTAAAAATTTTTTTTTTTTAATTTCCAATATCCGAACTTTTGTGTATCCGAACTCGGTGTGGTTTCCATTAGTTCGGTTAATTGAGGTTCTACTAATGAAATAGGTACAAAAATAATAAAAATATCGACTTCCCAAAAAACCACAGTAGAAATTGCGATTTACGTTAACATAAAATAATTTTAATTTATTTATAAATATCTGACAACATATTTTTTTTATTGGATGGATAGATTTTATTGAATGAAAAACGTACATTTTATTTGTTAACAAATTAAGTAAAGGATAACTATAACACAATATTATATAATAACATCAATAACATTACATAGAAACACATAATATGGGAAGCCATCCGGTAATGGAATCTATGAAGAATTACTTATACTCATTTAATAATTACGGTAATAAATAGAAGCTTGTTTTTACCCGATTAAAATGTATTTATTAACCATGGTTAACCATCTGCTAGGACACTTAAAAATTAATTTATTTTTCTATATTTCAAAACTGAAACTACAGAGAACTACAAGTGACATTTTAAATCGTATATGAAACCTAGGTATATTAAAGTTTCTACAAGATGTGTCATATTGTTATGAAAGTATATCTAGATGATTCCAATGATTGTTCGCAACTTTTTCGACTGCATAAGCATAAAACTATAAAAGGTCATAAATCCTGAGGTATTCATGATGGATGAGTTCGATAAAAGTTTAACGCCACACCTCCTATACGGTATGTTGTTATTATATTATACCTTGGGCTACCTGCCTCTGCATAACTACCTCAATTTATTTTTACCCTAGATTTATTTCAACAGACTTGTCTAGAATATCGTGACATAAAGATTATTGGCCATAATTTAAAAATATCAAAAATAAGCCAATACTTAATAATATTATTTGTATAATATCACTATTTATGTCATACATCAATTATTAAACATAAGTACCTACTACCTACTTAGTTAATACACATCATTTTTACTACTTATTTATTCATAAGTTAAGTATTTTAATATAATAGATACGACCGTAGTGAGATTTAAGGATCAGTAAAATGATTTGTTTACAAAATAAATTACAAGGAATTCGTAACATGGTTTATTGAATCTACTTATTTCATATAAGGCATATTATTTACAATCTATTAATTTAATCCAAGATAAAAACAAAAATTAAAAATACCTAAAATATAGTTTTATTTTATTTACCTAATTATTAAATATTATAGATATCTATAACCTTTTATTAATTTAAATAGATTCAATTTTAATATATTGTATAGTATTGTTGTGCTTAGATTTCATATTTTATCATATAAGATTTTAGTGACGTTCCTAGATTGCAATATCCTGAATTTCTGTGTATGTTTTGTTTAATTCAATATATGTTGACCGAAATGGTTTAACGGCCATCTTCAGGGTTATTCAAACAAAACAAAACATTTTCAAGTCTCCGAATACTGAAAGCCATGAGACTAAATCAAATTTACAGTCAAAACAAGAAAGAAATTGAAAAACAATAATTTAATATTCTTGAAATACAAAAAAGTATACCTATTGTTTTATATTCCATACTGTAATTGATATAAAGTAACAAGAGTATACTGTAACATTAGTGTGAAAACTAAACAATAAAAAAAAATAAAAAAAAATAATAATAATAATAATTAAAAATATATATATATATACCTATATTATTATTAATTATAATTATTGTACCTACTGATATAAGATTAGAAATTGTCAATTACTAACAAAAAAGTATGATTATCTTCAGATATAAATAGACAATGTGAATAATATTTCATTAATTTAGATAATATGTAAAGCTTTAAAAATAAAAATTCATGATAGTACCTATTACCTATAGGTACACTAGGTACAGTGATTTTATTCAATATATCCGATAGATTAGCATAATAAAAAATGATTTTTCAAATCTTTTTCCCAGCTTTTACTTAATTATATCACACATTATATCCACTAAAAAAAATTCTATCATTAAACATACCAATCATTTATATCATTTAACCTTACTATTGAATTTAGTTTTATTCAAAAAATAAAATAGGTAAATCAAATTATTTTTATAAGAATATGAACAACTTTGTACTTGTATTATTTTTAAGTACCTAATTACCAAAAAAACAATAGATAAATTCTTCAACAATGAATTAAAAACAAACTAAAAATTCAAACTTTTATTACTATCCGAGAAACGTAGATACCTACTTATAATTTACATAATTTAGGTAGATAAAAATAAATAGATCTTTTTTTTTTTTGATCCAATATAAATTCGTATTACTATTGTTTCCTTAACAAATAATAATCAATTATAAATAATAATCGGCTTTAATATGAGATATCAAGATTGACATTAAATAAGACTTAAAACTATTAGTAATTTAAATTCAAAAATATTTTAATAAATATTGGACAATAGTTATAACACAATGGTTGCGAGTTATTCAAAGTAAATAAATGCAATACTATATTATATAATTATTTCATTATTTTATTCAAACATAATATAAATATTTAATTTTAGTCGTTTTTAACATAACCTGTAAATAATAACTACATCTATCATAACCTTACATAACCTAACATAAAAATAAAATTTCTTGTAATCTAGTAAGATTTAAAAAATAGTTAGAATATGTTATTCTATATTTTTAATCTCTTTTAAATTGATTATTTGTAAATTAAAATCTATTCAGTTAAAATAATGCAAATAAATTTTGTACATAACTATTTATAAAGATTATTATAGTAAGGTAGGAATTACGAATTATTGTGGGAGTGAAATAAATAAATGTTGGTACCTATGTATAAACAATTATTATAGGCAATAAACATTATAAATATACCTATATATATGATTTGAAAAAGTATTGTAACCATAATGGCATAATAATTCTAGGTACCTATAACAAATTGCTGTTGATATCTATATAATTAGCAACATAACATAAAATTGTACTATTATTCAATTATTGTGATCAATTATTATTTATTGTACGAGAATCGTAGGTATAAATAATTTATTATTTTCCTCAATTGTATAGTAATATTTTCGTTAGTAAACTAACAACAATAAGCAAATTATTGTTCGTAGCTAATAATAATTCTAGAAAGTATAACTAGGGAATGTTTATTAAAAACAAAATAATTTTATAAACATTGATTATTGATTTAAATGATTAATTTACAGCAAAATGCATGTCTCGATTTAAAAATCGAGTATTATTAAAAATACCTTCAAAATAAATCACCTATAAAT
This sequence comes from Schizaphis graminum, assembly GCA_020882235.1. Lineage (NCBI taxonomy): Eukaryota > Metazoa > Arthropoda > Insecta > Hemiptera > Aphididae > Schizaphis > Schizaphis graminum. Next base: position 40,433,050 of record CM037031.1, read on the forward strand.
GCCTAACATAGGCACCAAATTTCAAAAACCCAATTACATTTATGACTTAATAATTACATAAAATTAAAAAATGACTATATTTTACTAAAAAAATGATTATAATTTAAAATTAAGTTATCATATCGAGGTTGACCAGAAAACCAGTGTAAGTATAACTGTATAAGATGTCAGTTGCCATAATGTCACCAATAGACACACAAAGAATTCAAATTACCGAGATACACATAATATAAATTTAAAATTTTCCACATTCCACCATAATCTTGAGGGATTTAAAGTCTAGTGAAAACGAATGAAACCGGTTCAAAAACATTGTAAATTACTTATAAATGAAAAACTAATGTTACCGATCTCGAAACTATCTAAAGTTATGTACTTTAGCGACTTAAGTTGCGCCAATGCTTTAGCCTATTAATAGACAAGCACAATATGAACAAATTAAAATACAGCATAAGTAAATATATTAACTACTTACATAATAGATTTATATTTTTTTTTTATGTATGATATTAAAAACAAAAAGATTAAAAGAAACTGTTTAACCCACCCCCACCTACGCGTGCACAACGTTTTGGTAAACTTTTTAAATTTTGAAGAACAAAATCCAACCGATCCAACAGCTAGTCGGTGCTAGTCAAGAGCTTTTAAAAAAAATGGTACCTAAATAATAATAATAATAATAACGCGATAAAAGGAAAAATACAATATCCACTAACCGTTATAGACGATCAGGTAAAGTGTCCACAGCACTTGCAGTCGGCACCGGGACGTCATGATTGGCGTAACCGTTCCGGGTTGGTAGTAGTTAAGAATTTTTCGGCCGGTATCACATTTAGAAAAACACGTCACGAACACACACGACGACCAAGTCAGTTTTTATTTCTGATCGAAATCGATTTATTTTCCCCGTTTTCTGACGATTAAATATAATCATTTAACTCATAATCGTGCGGACGGCAATCACACCGTGACCAGAAACGAATGTTTTGCTCGAATACGGTTTAACACGCGAATAATAAAATTTCGCCGTCTGAACGCGGAAAAACGCACGTACTTTTCGAGCAGCGGCGACAAATAAGATAAAATAATACAAACGACCGAAATAAACGGCAGAACAACACTGACTCCGCATTGCCGAATGCCGGCCTCGCACTCTCGCCGCCGCCGGCCCGTCCAACCCCCTCGTGGCGCGGATCACGACAACGGACCAGGCGCGAAGCCTAACGGCAAACGTCACTACTAGGGAAATACAATATATTATTATCGTCTCGTTGCTGGCCGGCAATTTTCTGACTTTCTGCTATATTATTATGTTTTTATTTTTATTTTATCAATTATTAAAATATGGTCATCTAATTGTGTATGATATTCACTTTTTCATGGTTTTTGTAAATATTAGCGGTGTAAATAAATCCACGTCGAATACCATCTTCTAATATTCTGATAAGCGATTCATGATTATACCCAACACCGGCAACACTAGTGCATAGGCGTAAATTGAGGGGGGCTTAACTTGACCCCCTACATTTTTTTAAGTTTTTCAACCAATTTCAGGTTATTTATTAGAGACATTTATAAGATGTACTACGACATTACGTAATTCTTCAACAGGATATCCGATAGGTATGTGTTATGTGAACGTTTAAGGCTCAATTTATATTGTAGATTTTGTAATAAAATTGAAATGATCGAACTATATCTATGCCTATATTATACGTTTATATTTTATAACGACAACAATAACAGGTTATGTATACGTCGTTAAATAAATAATTTTTAAGTTTTTTTATACATCTTACAATAAATTTTACATTGTTTTAGATACAATAATTGTATAAAAATTGTATATAGGGGGTGCGGGGGGCGAAGCCCTTCGCGGGTCTGTTTTATGTTTATAATTTTAGCTCCCCCTTCTAACAAACCAAATGTATGGCTATGCACCAATGACGTAATTACGGGGGTGATTGAGGTGTCACATTCCACCAGACCTTTTTTTTTTGAAGACTTATCTACTACATTTATTTACTGATTTAACAATAATTATTATAGTATATTATTGAGTGATTATTTGTTTTTGTGTGGCCCGTGTCATATGGATACATGCCTACATTTATTGCACTGAAAGGAGATGCTTATGATAAATACATTACTTTTTTAAGTGGGGGAGGGGTTATAGATAAGATGTAACAACATTTTATCCCTCCAGAAACATAACCAAATAACGCCACTGCCCAACAGATTACACATAATATTTTATAGATACAACAATAACATGATTATTATTGTTATTCCTACTTTTTTTGTTACTACGAGACGCTTATGTTTTCTTAGGGTATTATAGATATATTATAGTGCCTTCGATTTCTCAGTCAATTTGCTATTATTATTTTGAAACTTTTATAATATTATCGTTTAATAGTTCTTTGACAAAAACATTTAATTTATGATGGTTTTTCTTATCACAGTGATTTTTAGGTTTTTACTTATTAGTTATTGTACATGGCAACCCGTAGCTATTATTTTTTTAGAAGAATATTATGTTGTAGAACATAATATCATTAAACCAGCATAGTTCATAATTAAAAATTATCCAATGTATTATGTATCACGCTACTCCAGTTTCAGATATAAGTAAAATATATTATATTATATGCTTAAAATTAATAATATTCAAAAATTAAATATTTTTCATTAAAAAAAAAAACGCAGATTATAAATTATAGGTACCTGTTATATTTATTATTTATATAAAATTATTATAAATGGTTTTTATTGCATTCAATAATCGCTTATCGCAATCGGCAGTGTAGGTTTAGTTCAGTAATCTTACTCAGATAACATCCGTTGTTAAATAATAAATATTAATCCATTTTCAGTAAAAAAACATGCACCATGCGTCGCGTGAGAAAACTTGCGCTATTAAATATCATCATCGACTAATAATTTATTATTATTTAATATCACATAAATATTAAATTACAATGATAACAGTTATAAAAACGTGGCTTTTAGTTCCGTGTATTTATACAGTAGGTACGTATTACGTAGTTTCCATGCGGTATCCTTTTGTGTTAATATTCATAATTATATTGAATAATAATATTATGCTTATTATAGTATAATAACCTATAGTAAATCAACTGCTATTTATAGTAACAGTTTAAAGAAACCGATGTCTTATGGGCCATGATAATAATCCAAACTCACAACTCCTCTACTGCTCTATTACTATACTCGAGGATTAATTAAATTTTGTTTAGCTTCATACGCCGACACGCCGTACGACATAATACAAATAAAAACAACGTTTATAATATTATTGTAAATGCGTATGTTGTGTATATGCTATATACGTAGCGAGGGAATAGTCTATTCTATAATCAATGGTATAGAGTACGTGACATACCAAATAGTAAACTATAAATAATAATATATTATATGGGTATTTTTTAACAATTGATTTCAAGAGAACAACTATATTATATTGTTATTTATTTAATTATTATTTTAATAACATGATCCCAAAGATATTTCTATCTAAATAAAATATAATTTGTTACTTTGGTGATATTCATTTTTATTTGATTATTCAGTAGACTAGATAAATAAAATCCTCATTTTCTATTCAAAAAGTTATTGAAAAATATTTTTAATTAATTTATGTTGTAACGATGTAATACAAAACTGAACAACTATACAACTACTATATACGATAAAAATAATATAATTTAATGAAATAAAAATTCATAATACTTTCGAGATTATTAATTTGTTTAAGTTTTTTATAGTTAGGCCTATTTAAGTGTATTAATGTTCATTAATTAGATTTTTTTAAATTAAAATAACTTTATAATTAAATTGTACCTAAATCCCTTAATTTCAATTATACTGTATCCACCATTCTACCGTGATTATTAAAATAGTAGTCACTTATTAAATTCAAGAATCAATACGAAAGATAATTAAAAATGTTTGTTCATACTTAAATTCTTAAAATTTATTATTTTTTATAGTATTTTATAAATTTCGTTTTATTGCACTTCTTAAAAACGTATAATACATTTTTAATTTATTAAAAATGTAATAATTAGTATATAGTGAAGTCCCAAAATGACATAGATATAGGTATCATTGATTAAACACATATTCACTCAGAAAACTTAACTTAAAACGAAATATTGTATCTATGCGACAACGCATAATATCAAAGGCTATAGAAGTTAGTATTTATTTTGTATCCAAGAGTGCAGTTCTAATGTCTAGTTCAGGGATGGCCAACCCGCGGCCCGCCTTGGGAAGTTGTGCGGCCTGCGAGATTTATAAAATATTTAAAAAAAAAATTGTTTTTACGCCAATAGAATATTCTGAAATGCCCGCACAACACGGTATCCGTATTATTAACAACGTAATCGCAACAAAATTAATAATTCTAATCTAATCTGAAAAAATATATACGAGTAGATACCAGTTTATAGCAAATTGTATTGTTAAAATAAAACGTAGCCAATAACCTAACTGATGAAAACCTGCAACATCAATTACGATATCGGATATGCAAATACAAACATTCCTGTTGATATACAAAAGCTTAGTGAACGAGTTGAGAAACAAATATCTCACTAAATGGTGAAATAAATAAATTAAAACTCTTATATATAATATATTATCTATGTTAATAATTTATGAGTCATAGTAAAAGCAATAATAATTCGTTCAATTTATTTCAAATAATATTATTAATGCACTAAAACTTATTTTATAATAATAATTAATTTTGTTTAAAATGTTTACTCCAATTTTTTTTTTTGTATTAGGGCAAATTACTAATGTAATTTTATATGTGGCCCGCGGAATTGTAATGTATTTCCAAAGTGGCCCGCAAGATCATTTGGGTTGGCCACCCCTGGTCTAGTTTAAAAAAATAAGCGCAATTTAAATTATTATAATAACTCAAAACGAAACTTGATAAAATATTTGTTTCATTTTTTTTCATCTGTCGACCGTCGTACTCGTGCAGTATAATATTACAACTTTGTAGTCTTTTGCGAGTGAAATAGTATTATGAAAGAACAACTAACTGTACAATATCCTTTATGATTTATACGTTTGTTTTGTTCAAAATGGATTTAGTTATTGAAGACAAAACTGAACTATAATTATATTTTAAATTTACTGTAAGCAAATATTAATTTTAACGGGTAATAAAAGCTATATTGACGCAATATTGTTTCTAAGGAGATATTTTAGTAACTGTAAACTAACAGCTATCGCAGATTGTACGCTTTTGTGGACAATTAATTTACTTACCTCATTACGTCAAACATTTAAAATACTATTACGCACAACTGCAAAAGCGTACGAGAGAGATAAATATACGTTTTAAATATTAACTATAATTAATTTAATAATAACTAATTATACAGCCGTAAAAAAAATATCGTTTTACCAAAAAAATTGAACAAAAACAGTGGTTGCCAAATGGTGGGAAGAGAGGAATAGATTTCTCATTGGCAATGAGTCATTGCTTATTTGTAACAATTAAATTGTTTTTCTCAAAACAACGCCTATGAGCGTTTATTATTATTATTATCTGGATTCTAGACTCATTCTAGGAACGTGGCTGTTATTATTATTAATATTTAGTTGCTTATACAAAATATACGGGAATTACCCCATTCGATGACCATGAATATTCAATAACAACACACTTCTCATTTGTTATAAATACAGTTCTAATTTACCTAATACCTTAATTTAAAAAATTGATATTAGGCATAAGTGCTATAAGTGCTTAACCATAAATTATATTTTAATGATTAAGTAATGCATATTAAAAAATCAGCCACTTCCACTCCCATGATAAAATGATTTGACTACTACTGGTTGTTTTAGATTAAGTAGAAAGATAATAAATGTTTTGGTTTTACAATGATGTTAAATACTTTTTTACGTAAATCCTATTTTTTATAATAACAATTAATGAACTACTGGCACTACTGCAGTAAAAAATTTAATTTTTCACCAAATATTTTTTATTAGAATTTTCTACATAATATGAAATAAATGTATAATGAATATTTTAACAATATTTGTTTGAGAGAAAAAACTAAAAAAGTATTGCAAGGTTGTTCGTTAGTTATTCTTACTGAAATTAGAAAATATCTGAAAAACATAGATGCAATTTTAGGTAGGTGACCGGGGAGGGGGGTATAACCAAAAAACTGTATGACATCACTATGTGATATTATTTACTCCTATGGTATGTCCCCTTGAAAAGTTACGATACTTCCCCGGGATAGAAAGGCTGAAATAAACACTGCATAGAGACACACATTTTTATGTTTTACACTTATACAAAAATATATAAATTATTTTGTAGTTTAAAATCTATAGAATTTTTATGATTTAACACACTGATGCCCAACCTTTTTTTTCGGCGTGCCCCTTTGGTAAACAATCATCTCCGAGCGGACCACCAAATATAAAAGTACAATGATCAGTATATCAATAAATGAAATAATCGGGTAAATGAGTATCGCTCTGCTGTACATTAGGGGGTGGGGTGGACCTCGGACTAGGCTAGGTTAAATTTGAATGCAATGATAGGTATCATTGTATACGAAAAACGATTTTGAACGGAGATGATTTGTCAGTCTAGGATAATATATTATATTTAATGTTGTCATATATTCTATTTTGAAACAAATTCAAACATTTAAGTAAAAGTTTCAAGATCTTACGTTTAGTAATTTTTTAAAAATAACAAAAATCGAAAATTATTTATTAGTAAAACGTTATTTTACACGTGTATTTTTGATTTCAAATTAAAATTAAAACTTTAAACACTCGTAAAAATTTTTAAATTGAATAATCCTCAAACTTTTTATAATTATTCTAAGCTTAACTTATGGACAGCATAGTATTAAATTTTCAATTCTTAGCTTTTGATAGTAAAATATTTATAAATTTTTAACTGCCAAATAGTGAAAAATATTCATGATTTTGACGAATTTTTGTCAATATTTGAACTTCAAATGCTATAGTAAAAAAAATTGTGCCCATGTATTTTTATAATTATTGAATGAGAGTTAGACCAAGTTATGGGGACTCTTCAATTAAATTTTCAAGTAATTTGTCCCAGCTAAATTTTTTTTATCAACATTTATAAAAAAAAAATAAAAATAAATTGATTATTTCAAATGCCTATAAATAGATCAAAAAAAGTCAAAATATTTTGAAAATCAAATCACGTAAAGAAAATGGCAATCTAAATAACTGGTAAAATTTTCAAGTATTTACGATTTATACTATTTGAATAACAACAAATATCAAAAATCGTTTGAGGCTAAACCGTTATTTAACGCGGTTTTGTAAAAATTTAAATTTCAAACACTCATAAAAAATTTTTGTCTGAATGCGGTAGAGTTTTTTTCACAGATATTTGAAGAAAAATTTATGGAGAACCTTGTACCAAATTTTCAAAACTTAGTTATAAAAGAAAACAATTTTACGATTTTTCAACCACAAAATTACTTGCAAATTTTCGCAATTTTAACATATTTCGTATAAATTCGAAATTTAAGCACTTATAAAAAAAAATTGTGACTAACGATTTCGGATTTTTTTTTATCACTTTAAGAACAACTCATAAGAAACCTTGTATTAAATTTTCAAGATTTTCTGGCTGGCCAAAATATTTTTATCGTTATTTTAAAAAAAAAATACTAAAAAAATTAAAAATTTCAATTGTCTATAAATAACTCAAAAAAAGTCAACATCTTTTGAAAATTTAACTGTATATAGATAACACTAATATAAAAATTTGGTGAACATTTCAAGTATTTACATCGATTAGTTTTTGAGTTATAGCAAAATAAAAAATTGATTTTGTCGAAAACTGTTTTCGCGTAAAAAATTCCGTTTTTCCGTCATTTTTTTAGGGGTTTTCCCGACTCATTTAAAAAATATTGAAAAATTTTAACTTTTGACCCCCCCCCCCAAAGTACCAACTAGATTCGATTTCCTTTTCAAAGAGGGGCTGAAGTCAAAAATCAAAGCATTTTTACTGCCCCAAATGTTGTCGACAGACACAAAAAAAAAAAACACATCATTGTAAAATCAATACATTCATCACTCCGTTCAGAATCTAAAATTAACTTTAAGTCACATATTTACATTTTTTACGAGAAATTAAAGTTCTAATTTGTATAACATTAGATAGTCATTACTTACATGTAAAATAATTTAAAATTTCCCTCAAAAAATTAAAAACATTATTCATAGACATGTCTGTTATTTTAAAATTTAACTTTCAACCAGACTCTCAAGTCTCAATTAGGTACCTAAATTCCCAACCAAGGGTACTTTTGATGAAGCAAGGTTCACTTAGTTACTTACACTAAAGCTCACCAGTATAAAAATAAATTAATAGAGACAATAGAGCTATATAAAAATAAATTAAATCCAAGTTTTTTAATTTTTTTTTATCCATGACCGTCTCAGTGTGACGGTCGTGTGTGTGTCTATTACTATATTTAATTTCACGTGATAATCATTATGTGATCGTTATTATTCTAAATTTCTAACCGATGAGCTACATAAACATTAAAAATAATAATTATGATTCAATGCACCATATTAATTATCTCACTATTCGTTAACCTTATATAATATATCCCAGTGGAAGTGACTATCCGGCGTCATATAGTATTGACTATTAATTGATCCTTAAGTTATGAAAAACTATTTTTTCAGTTATGGCCAATACTTTTAATAAGCAAAATCGAAACTACCACACATTTGCTATTCAATACGGATTAAATAAAATAATAAAATAAAATAATCATACTATTATACATCACAATGACACAATTAACTACTGTATGAAACAATTTACCCCATTTAACCCATTTAACCTTAGAGCAGTATTATTATGAAATTATGGTAAATATACGGAAACAAAACTTCTAAGGATTCTAGATACCTATTGTTCAGTAGAATAATAAAATTAAAATTAAAACTATAGTAAATAAGGAAATAAATATTTAGAGTTAAGAGAACGTTATACGCCCGCATGCGTTGTCTTTGTCTTCTACTAATGTACTGTACATCATACCAAATTTGCGTTCAGCAGAACACGTTTTATGATGTAAGCTTTAATATGGTACTTAAGTTACCTTATAAAGGTAAGAATATTATCTAGACATTCTAGACAATGTTATATGTTTAGGTTAGGTTGATATTATCGTTTTAATGTGAGTTATAGCTATTTAAAATATTACAACTTTAAAATCTTCATAAGCCACTTTAAAAGTTTAAAATGATAATGTCGATAAAATCATATGACATTATTCAGATAATGTTCTTACCTTTAAATTTGATAGTAGATCTATAAAAGCTTATAATCACAAAACGTGTTCTGCTGAATGTTAAATGATGTACGTTGTTGTCAGAAACACATGCGGGTATAACGTCCTCTTAACGCGATTTCCTTTCAAAAATGCTAATGTTTACAATTTTTTTAATTTAATTAAAAATAATTTTCTCGTTTCTGATTTAATTGTTTAAGTTGGTTGATAGCACAAAAATAGCTTGAAAATTTAAAAAATTACGATAGAATAATGACATTTTGAAGATACACCATATAAATTGTAAATATGTGCTAGGTTTATAATTTTGTTAAAAGAAAAATATGAAATTATCCATAACTAATAAAAGAGTTAGGCCTTCCCGCCTTCCCCTTTAAAAGGTTTTTTTTAATAATTTGAAATATACTAATAAACAACGCTAGCCATAGAACACATTCTAAAAATAATATATTTATTACAAATCAGCAATTAATATTATTTTAAATTCAAACCATACTTGCGAAAGTAATTCAAATCTCTTTGTAAACATTTTTTTTCATAATAAATACTAATTATGTATGAATTTGTTTTGGTGATCTTTTAGATTCTGAACGGAGTGATGAATGTATTGATTTTACAATGATGTGTGTTTTTTTTTTTTTTAGTTTTTTTTTTTGTTTTTTTTTTTGTTTTTGTGTCTGTGTACAGCATAACTTGTCGAAATAATGCTTCAATTTCAAACTATGGGGGTGGTTTCCGATGGCAAAGTGGATATCCTTGGTGCATTATAGAGGTGAAAAGTAAACATTTTCCAACAGTTTTCAAAAAAATCGAGGAAAACAAAAAAAAAATGACAGAAAAACGGGAATTTTTACGCAAAACCATTTTTCGACTAATTCGAATTTTTTATTTTGCTATAACTCAAAAACTAATCGATGTAAATACTTGAAATTTTCACCAAATGTTTATATTAGCGTTCTCCATACACAGTTAAATTTTCAAATAATTTTGACTTTTTTTGAGCTATTTATAGACAATTGAAATTTTTAATTTTTTTTAGTATTTTTTTTTTAAAATAACGATAAAATTTTTTTGGCCGGCCAGAAAATCTTGAAAATTTAATACAAGGTTTCTTATAAGATGTTCTTAAAGTGATAAAAAAAAATCCGAAATCGTTAGTCACAATTTTTTTTTATAAGTGCTTAAAGTTCGAATTTATACGAAATATGTCAAAATTGCGAAAATTTGCAAGTAATTTTGTGGTTGAAAAATCGTAAAATTTTTTTCTTTTATAACTAAGTTTTGAAAATTTGGTACAAGGTTTTCCATAAATTTTTTTTCAATTATCTGTAAAAAAAACTCGACCGGATTCAGACAAAAAAATTTTAAGAGTGTTTGAAATTTAAATTTTTACAAAACCGCGTTAAATAACGGTTTAGCCTCAAACGATTTTTGATATTTGTTGTTATTCAAACAGTATATGTCGTAAACACTTGAAAATTTTACCAGTTATTTAGATTGCCATTTTCTTTACGTGATTAGATTTTCAAAATATTTTGACTTTTTTTGAGTTATTTATAGACAATTGAAATTTTCAATTTTTTTTTATTTTTTTTTTATAAATGTTGACAAAAAAAATTTAGCTGGGACAAATTACTTGAAAATTTAATAGAAGGGTCCACATAACTTGTTCTAACTCTCATTCAAAAATTATAAAAATACATAGGCACAATTTTTTTTTATTCGCATTTGAAGTTCAAATATTGACAAAAATTCGTCAAAATCATATGAATATTTTTCACTATTTGGTAGTTAAAAATTTATAAATATTTTACTATCAAAAGCTAAGAATTGAAAATTTAATACTATACTGTCCATAAGTTAAGCTTAGAACAATTATAAAAAAGTTTGATAATTATTCAATTTAAAAAATTTTATGAGTGTTTAAAGTTTTAATTTTAATTTTAAATTAATAATACAAGTGTAAAATAATGTTTTATTACTAAATAATTTAAATAATTTTTTTAAAAAAATTACTAAACGTAAGATCTTGTAACTTTTACTTAAATGTTTGAATTAGTTTCAAAATAGAATGTATGACAATATTTAAATATAATATATCCTAGACTGACAAATCATCTCCGTTCAGAATCGTTTTTCGTATACAATGATACCTATCATTGCATTCAAATTTAACCTACCCTAGTACGAGGTCCACCCCACCCCCTAATGTACAGCAGAGCGATACTCACTTACCCGCTTTTTTAGTATCATGGTACCGTCCCTTACTTCACATTTTGAAGGGTCTTTACTCTTTAGGGAATTTTGAATGGTTCTTGTCAAAGAATATAGGGTGACCAAGCAATTCACATTGCTATGATCCTATGAATACATGAATAAATATTAATTATTGAATTAAAATGTAAAATACTAGACGGTTTTTGCCGTCTTATGCATGACTAAAATAATAAATTAATTAAACCTTAAACCAAAATAAATTCTAAATTAATACACCAACAAATGTGCAAAATGTGTGCACATGACATTATGATGGGTCTCTATATGAAAATAGTAATTCGTATTAATTAAATATATTAATATATTATGTATCACTTACTCATTGAATAAATGTAATACCTGTACATTATATATAGATATAAAGTCCGGATTTGAAGATAACATATGTAATAAAAATGCACTCAAAATTTAAAAACTATTGTATATAATATATAAAAAGCAATTAAAAAAAAAAAAATTTATAAAACTGAAATAGGTTTTTATAATTGTCTAATTTATATTAAAAATAAACATTTACAGCTAGATTATTATTATTAGATAAACTGTCTTTAGTGAAGAATTGACGGTTTAGAGTTTATTAAAATATTTTTATATATAGAAAATTAAATATCAACATCCATCGAAATAGCTTAAACTTATTACACAAATAATTATCAAATTCAGTAATTTTTAAATTGTCGTATGCTGTCTCTTCAATTAAATACAGAAAATGAGACAATATATAGTGAGTTATAGTTTGATATTTTTTAAACCTTTATTTTTGGTATAACTTTGTTAGACATTTAATTAACTAACGCTGAAAAATACCAACAACTAAGTGATTAAAAGCATATCCATTGAATATACTTTCTAATAATATTAAGTATTTTAAAATAACATCGACAGCTAGGGGTGTAAAACGTAATTAGGGGGGGATAGATCCCCAAAATCCTTATTTTACTAATATGTATTTTCAATATTTTTAATTTAATAGAAATACAATTATAATATTGTATTTTAAAAGTGATATAAATTTTACAGTTTTCTACTAAATAAAAATGTTATCCCACCTCCCTCAAGACAAATTCCTAATTATACCACTGTTGACAACACGTTTTGTCTTCGCAAGCTCTTAATAATGATTTTTACCGTAAATACTAATACAATTATATTAAGATTATCAATTGATAAATGATGATTCAATACAAAATATAAAAAAGACTATACAAATAATGTTTACCTATTAGAATAGAAATAAACTAAAACATATTTTTATAAAAAAATTATTTTTCTACCTTTATCCGAAACAAAAAAGACTACCTTAATCCTAATCTTACAGATTTCTATAAATAATAACTATATACCTCTTGATTGTTCAGTAAAATATGTATTCTTACTCTATGATAATATTTTAAAAGATAACTCTATTTAAATCGGCCAACACGTTTAAGACGTATAAACTTATAATTACATAAATATTTTTTCATACCAATGAAATGCATAAACATTTCAACGAAATATTACCTTCACGAAATACTATACGAAAAGCGTAAGCAGATAGCGGCTATAGCTTTTTACTGGGCTCCATGTTTTAAGCATCCATATATTATAAAACAGCGTTTAAACGTTAATATTGTTTTATTTAAACATATTTTAACAGCTGTTATTTTTTGTAATTATTTTTAAATTACTAAATTACTTGGTCAAAGGTTTCTTATCCTTGTATTTTGTTCACAAGCGATCCTAACTGAAAAGAAAAACTTTTTTTTTTGAACACTAGTCGCACTTGGGTTTATTATTAATATCAGATTTTTAGTGAATTTAAGTTTTACACACTTGTAATTTATAAACTATTTTATATAATTATATTCATCTATCTTTGCATAGCTATGAATACATAATACGAGTATACATTAATTATATTTTTTCTATATTATTTTTCATAAAAACTGTACATTTAAAAGATAATTTTCTGTTAAGCAGATTATATTTTACAGCTTGTTGAAAATATTCCATAAGTAATACGCTACAAGTATACAATCATTATAGATATTATAGGTATACGAAATACCTGTTTATTGTTTATACGTCTAAAAATTGCAAATGGAAGTGTTAAAAACTTAAAAAGTGCTATGTGCAAACGTTAAATAAAAACCCGAAATCTAGACGCCTTAAATCCTAGACCTTAAAGATGTGATTCATTTGCACACACCTAGAGACGCGCAGCTAACGCGGCGCGATTTGAATTTTGGCCGCGCGGTTTAATATTGATTCCCATGAACACGACAGGAGACGCGCGGCTTTATATAAATGTGTAAATGCAACTAACCTATCATAAGTGTTTCCTCGAATAGATTCAGATTTTCCTAACATTATGGACAGGAATCCTTAGTTAGTATTGAAATGTTTAGAAAATTAATTTTAATTATCTGGGTCAATAATGTAACCCTGATGTGTGCCAACTCGCGCTTGCAACCAATAATCATTTTAAAAGAATAAGGCACGTATGAAGAAGTCAACGGAGGTGTATTAATTGGCAATTAAGTTACTTTTTAATTTGTATTTTTTTCATATGAAACAATGGGCATAAATATTTACTTCTATTGTCATCTATATTATATGTATCCAAGATAGTCGTACACTCGCAATCGCGGCACTAACATGCGGACTCACGCGTTTGTTCGCTGAAGAAATAAAAAATAACACGTACGTACCTATATATTGCACAATATTTTACGATTTTATCAAATGCATTATATTTTTTCTTATTTTAACATCGTTCTATGTACACTATATTGTCTATATTTTTCAGTGACCTGCCGTGGCGAGTGGCGCGAAATATTTTCACCCCGTTGATACACGCACAAAAACGTAGGTAGGTACACGTAAAGTGAGCTGCACCTATATCCCGCGATGTAAGGTAATGTGCTGCATGCTGTTTTGTTCGAAGGTTACAGTTGCGTAAAAATAAATATTTTTAAAAAATACCTTTTTTTTTACAGATATTGGCAGTACGCATGGTGCATATATAAATTTAACCAGTGCGTATATATATAATTTATATTATATATAATACTGGTACCTATATGTATACAACCGACTAGACAAAAGCCTGTATAGGCCCGTGACGGACCTGCGCAGGTTTTCAAAAGGTCGTAGGTATACATGACACATGTATAACTAGCATACTTTGCGGATGGAATTCCCGGACGGCGAGCTCGTTTGGCTGCGTGGCGGAACGGACGAGCCCGCTCCGCACGGCGCAATTCGTATAATATTATATACAATATATATTACGCCATAATATATAAATATATATTCGCCCACCACCAACGCAAACGCACGACCCAGAGAACCGTCAGGGTTTGCGCCGACATACCGCGCGTTGTTATACTAATATTATTATACTATTGTGGAGATCGAAAAAAATGTTCGTCCGTCCGTTCCGAAAAGATCAAATAGACACGACTATTTTCCCTTGAAACATTTTATTATATTAAATCATATTATGGACGTTCGGTTATTATTTTTATTGCGATTATTACTATTATTATTCAAGTTATTCGTTTTGTATATGGAATATTACGTAATGTTTTCGCATTTGATTGTATTATAAAAAGTGTAAAATTATTTTTTTACAATAGACATGGTAGTAAAGTACTGCTGTTAGTGCCGAAATGTCTTTTTTCTAAACGTCTACAAGTATCAAATAATACAATAATAATTTTTAAAAAATTGTGCATCCGAGCTTAAAGTTAAATTAATTTCTTATTTTTCTTATCAACCCAACCATTTACCTGGATGTTTACTTAAAATCAACTTATATAATTCCCAATTCAGTTTATTTTGAATTTTCATATTACTTAGAAATATATTTTTGTTTATTATTATTTATGACTATTATTAAAGTTATTATAATTATATGTTCTCAGAATGTAGAATGTAGAAAAAAGATAGGTTGTAATTACGACGAATTTCATATTTTTATTTATAGATAGAAACTAGTTTATCATAATAGTAATAAATTAATAATAACTAATTAAAATATAAAAAATATTAGTCAGTAGTCACCCTTAAAAATCCTCAAAAACAGTTATTTCAACGAGCTTGAAATTATATTATTTTATAATACTTATTAATACGATTACCATGGATTGTAGCTGTTTCAATTTATATTTCTAATAAATAGGCAAATAGATCGAATCACTGAATAAGTCACTAAAATTGATATGTTAAATTTGAATTCAATGATAAATTATTAGTATATAACATGCGAAAAACGATTTTGAGAAGAGACGGTCGTCAGATTATATTACCATGTTTATTTTATCATTTATACATAGCTATTATAGTAATTTATTTTACTATTAGTAATACGATATAACTAGAGAATAGCTAAAATTAAATTAAATTTTGAAAATGTCATTGGGAATAGCAAAATATAATAGTATGTGAAATAATTTTATGTCCCTACGAATACACATATTTGAATTCCGACGAAATAACTAAAATCGTTATTTTATGTTAAATATCCAATTTCGTCAAAATTAGAACTTCAAATATCTATAAAAGAAAAATATATTTTCAATAAAATTTTTATATTTTTTAGTTTTATTATGAATTATTTATGATTAATCTTGTATTAAATTTTTAAGCCTTAGCTATAAAAACCAAACATTTTGTAAACTTGATATTTTTACGAATTTTGTCAACATTTCAACTCTAAAATCTTTAAATACTTAAAAAAAAACCGTTTACTTGTCTGGCTGGCTGACTAACATTGCTTTTTACACACACATTGCACATACACTTCGATTTTAAAAGCACTATCGTCTTATTAAATTCATAAATTATGCATTTATTAAATTCTAATTTTTAGAATTTTAAAGTAATAAATGATAATCAAGTACCTACTACTTTAAATATACTTAGTCCAAAAATTTTTTTTTACACTTTGTAGTCTTAGCGAATATTTAGTCATTGTTTTTTTTTATTTTAAAAACTACTTTTTATTAACAAACTACAATATTAAACTCAACTACAAAAAAAAAATGATAATTATTTTATAAAGGCATCTTAGACCTTAGTACAAGCCACGAAGAATCTATGATTAATAAACGCAGGTGACTTATGTACGTCATAACTTAATGTACCGCCTTCATCAAATTCTCGGGAAACGGGTGACTGAGCGGCGACGGATCGGAACTAGGAAACGATGATAATACTAAGAAAATACATGCACATAATTATGTAGACTTATCACTGAGATGTCATCGCACTTTATACACTTTAGGGACGACCGCAATTTTCCTAGATGACGACTAACTTACAGTCGACGCTCGCAAATTATCGTGGTTACCAGCTCGCGAGTAATGTAAATCATACATGTATGGTGGTCGCCTCCACCGCAGTATATAGTTTCGTTGATCGTGGTCCACATTGTATACAATTTCTAATTAATGGAAATTTTCAATATACGTAAGATTATCTTATTTTAAATTTTTAAGATTTTTTGTAATACTTAAGTAGTTATTACATTTTTAAAATACAAATCCTAATTTTTTTGATAATTTTTCTGAAAAAATTGAATTAAAATTTTACAAAAAAAAAATTTTAACGAGTAGCTTCAATTGAACTTAGTAGATTAAGGATAATAGGTCCATGATTTAGTTCTGAAGATTTTAGTGGTTAATATTAATCTATCAAAATAATTTATAATTTCCTAAAATAATGATTTAAGTGATTACGGGACACGGGACTGCTTTAGTAATACAAAAATACTTTAAGTAATAAGTATATTTAAAAAATTTAAAAATTTAAATTTAAATAAATAAATTATTAAAAGTAAAGATGGGGGTGAGCCGTGAGCGTATTTAGTGAAGCATCCTGTATATATACTCGCGAGCAGGTAATCGTAATATTTTTCATTGTCAATCTATGGAAATCGCGATCGTCAACGCCCTTGTTCTCTGCGTCTATCGTGCTTACTGCTTACTGTTGCGATGTCGTTCGAGTAGTGTAGTTTATCATTGTCTAATACTCGTGTAGTCATGTAACTGCGGTGTTGTTCATAGAATTTCGATGATACTATTACAAGCAATGTGATTCGATGTTGCCGTAAGCTACCTCAAGTTAACTATTAATTTGTTTTACCGTATAATATTAATCGTGTTAACATACACATTTTTTATAATGTTACAGTAAAAATAATATTATACAAATTAAATATATATTTATTTGTAGCAAGTTGGTGCAAGTGGGTATTTCGTGGTATTTTTGTAGATATCTTAAGGTGTGGTATTAATCCGAGTTCGGACTGTTCGGAGGATTTTTCAATGACTATGGCATTTTTAGTTTTACTTCGTATGTTATACATTTTTTACTAAAATTTAAGGTGAGCAATATCTTAAAAACCTCAGACATAATTCATCGAGTGAGTTTTGTAGGTCTGTTGTTGAAACATAATTTATAATATATACAACAAAAATAGAAATGCATACAATACGCTGAGATTCGGTGCCAAATATTGATTTCAAGAAGCTTGTTGTTTCTTCTCGGTTGGTTCCGCGTTTTCCGTACGCATAAATATTTTTTTGATTTCGTCCCACCATTTAATCGACGGCACACCGTTTGAATTGATTTCACGTACCCGCGATCCACATCTCGCGGGCGCGGAACGCAATGGTCTGTAATATTATAATCCCAAGCCGGTTTGTTACCCGTGTTCCCATTATGCACAAAGTTCAGTAGTATATATTATTCATTTTCAAAGTAACGTGTTACCAACTTATCCTCTCCTGTTCGTTATCGAACACGTGGAATGCAACACAAAATTTGAAGCCGGTATTAAAGTTTAAAAACAACCCATAACTATTACATTCAATAATAATGTAACATCTAATGGAAATCAAATCGACTGACGGTAATTGATGAGCTGATTTTCAAAAAAGTTGCTATTTACTAAGCCAACCCCTATTCGTTGCTATAACGATGCAAAATGTCTACGGAACAAGGACCTCTAAAATATTTTAACAACAAGCCCTAAAAATTGTGATTGCATCATTGAGTTGGAATAATGCGTTTCTACGTGATTTGGATCAGTGTGTAGTGATTACCCGTTCACAATGCCGTATAACTCGTAATGGTCACCAATTTTATGGCGACAGATGGTATACCGTATTTACCACATTACCACGACCGTAGTCTATATAGTTTACATAACCAACGAGCGAGTAACCGCAAAATTTTTCATTTGTCAGTAACAAAGGCGTACGGCGGCCGTTGACTGTTTATACACGTCACCCACTGGCCACTACTCAATGACTCGACCAAACCGTCTTCTTGATTCCCAAGAATTACGCACATGGCACATTAGTCGCCTAAACGTATATTATTGTTCCTTTTATTATTATTATCGCTATTTATCATATTTTCGTGTTATATTAAGTATATTAAGGTCCTCGGCCAATATTGGAGCTTATTATACAACGGACTGTTCGACTCGAAGTTAAATAGAGTTGTGTGGGTCGGGGTTTAACCGGTGACGTGCACCGATTACAGTAAGGTACAACTACATGTGCAGACTTTTCCAATCGATCTATTCTTGGTGACCATAATAACACATTAGATGATAATGATAAATGGTAATTAATTATTATATTATTTTGCTTATTATACACGTATAAAGTCGTAAAATAATGTTTAATGTCGTGCTGAGCTGTATCGGCACACACACACACACACACACACACATTGGATTAAAGACATAAACTAGGTAGTTATCATAAATTAAAAGAGCCCCGGCAGAATCAAAGTGTTAAAAACCGTGAGGCACGATGGCGCACCACCGCATCAGCGATTAATCAAAACGGCAACATTGCAACAACATGGGGCGTGACCATGCACGGCGACAGAGACCGACAACAAGCGACAACAGTGAACAGACCATCACAGACGAAGGACGCCATCGGACGTCTCCATGCGTGCCGCGCGACGTCGGGATTTCCCAAACGTAACAACGACCGCCGCCGGGCGTCTCCGATAGGTCGAGATTTTCCGAGAATAATTCAAAACCTCCGTGCGCCACCAGTACGGTCGTATCGACATGGTAGACGAGACCGAGCATTTAATACGGGTTTTAATAAGCGAATAACAGCGAATACGCTGTCGTAGCTCAATGGCCAACATCTGATACCAACAGGAATCTTTTGAAGTTGGGTGAACAAAATTACAGTCCACACAGAATTCAAGAGATCACCAGGGGTAGATTATTATAGTTACACGTCATAATGTATAGAATATAAATATATAATACGTATTATATTTATTTATATACGTATATGCTGGTGGGTTTTACTAATAACCAAACATCACCTCGATTGGCCTGATTTGACCTGATTATTATGATCGCCTGTCTTTCTAGTCTTTAATAATGCTGTTAAAATATATATAATTATAAAATATAGGTGAATAACTTGAAATCTGTAACTTTTAGGAATATATCTACGCTTAAACATATCAAAAATCATATTTTAATGAACGCTTATATGAATCAAGAACGGAGTGAACGTGCTTCGAAATCTTCATGTGTGGGCGTGTGGCTGTGGAGTATAGATACGTGTATTACTCTTATTATACACTAGCTGAGACCATTTAAGATGTGTATTCAGACCTCAGGGGTCCTTGCACTGATTGCACTGTAGGGTTCAAAGAGATTGGTACCCGTGACACTTTTGTATGAACATATTTGTAATTTTAGTCTAAATCTAGAAGTTGTAATATACTCTTTGTGATCAATGGTTAAAAAGAATGTCATCATTAGAATTTTACCATATATATCTTATATACATATAGGGAAAGGCGGGGCAGAACCGTACTATTAACTTTTAGGCATTGTAGAACTTACAAAACTTGAAAAATTTGAAATTGGATTACGTAAGTATATCACAAATATTGTCAGCTTTATTAATATTGAAACATTTTCAAAAAACCTTAACTTGAACTCAAAAAAAAATCCAAATTTTGAAAGTACCTTAAAATACGATTTTGCCCCATAGGTGGGGTAAAACCGTATTAGTCTTGGGACAAAACCGCATTTATGATCCGGTTTTATGATCTAAAATAGTAGAAATATAATTTGGCACACTTTGGAATACATTTTTGCATACAGCTTTTTTTCACATCAAATACATAGAAGTATAAAAGTTTTTAATAACAAAATATGAAAAAAAAAAATAGTAATTATACATATTTTGTGGTAGCAAGAATTTGAGCGGGAATTTATTACAAAAGAGGTTAATAATTGTTATCGACAACAATAATAATAACGGTGATGGATAAATAAACATCAACAATTTTTTTTTCTATCTTGACTCATTGTTCAAAAAACCTTATCATACGGTTATGCCTCTCTTACGGACTTACCCTTCCTTCCCCTATAGTTATTCAGATGCCTATATTATAATAATATGTACATTTGTGATTATATATCGTTAACGACTATCGACCGGATCTCAACTACTGCATGCTTTCGGCTGTGGTCATGAGTTGCGTAATAAATAAATTCAGTGAAATATTGTTTAATAAAAATATTCTTTCGAGTATTTCCAATGTATTAATTGTGTTCTTGATTAATATTAATTTATTATTTATAAATATATCATTATTAAAACTATTTCTTATTCCTTGATTCATCTAATACATGATAAACTAGCAGTTGAATTAGGGTAAGTTAATTAATCATACAATTAAATCCTCGTGTGTATATATATATATATATATGTGTGTGTATGTGTACTCTGTACTTACATGCATATACATATATATACACGAGAAGGTAGTAAACTATATTAAGCACGTAATATACTAATATATATAAACAATAAATAATGAATTTTATATAATTAAAAAGGGTAAATACATATATATTACGTACATGTTCTATTTTTATATTACTATACAAGTGCCGCACAAACCCGTAACTCGTAACACGTAATAAAAATAAAAAACTAATAATAAAATAAATAAATACATAAATATTAATTAAAGAATATAAAAAATTGTATTTACCCACTCTCAAACATCCAATGGTCAACGAAAGTGTAAACTCAGATAAACTTAATGATAATTTAAAGATAAACACCCTTTTCAAAAAATATTAATAAATTACTAAAACTTCTATTAATTATTAAACTTACCTAACAAAGCCTAATCACCACAGCCACAGTTCCCGAATTAAAAAATAAACTAAAACAATACCTTAACGGAGAATCGAAACCAAACGATGTTATCAATACTTTTAATTTAAACGGAATACACAACACAAAAAAACCATTGTATAGGCCTAGTACATTTTCTGGTCTAATTTCAGAAAACATTGATACATTTAATAAAAATGTATAAAATATAGCAACTTGCAAAAATGGGTGATCTGATGAAGAAAATTTAAAATTTTTACTTACCCTGTGTTAACCTTCTATGATATTAATGAATCAAATGTTAGAGTAAATGTCACAAAATGAGGTGCGTAACCTTGGCACCGCCACTTACTATATATAAATGACAATTTATGTCAAATTATGTAATATCATTTGTAATGATTTGTAACCACCGAAAAAAAATTTGTAACCCACCCACAACGGCTCAAAAAAAATTTTCAATGTGGCGGTGCCAGGGAAACGTTACCCCAGCACCGCCATAGTAGAAGTTCGACTTGCAGGTACCTGAAACCTAGTGGAAATTATGTAATATCATTTGTAATGATTTGTAATCACCGAAAAAAAATTTGTAACCCACCCACAACGGCTCAAAAAAAATTTTCAATGTGGCGGTGCCAGGGAAACGTTACCCCAGCACCGCCATAGTAGAAGTTCGACTTGCAGGTACCTGAAACCTAGTGGAAATTATGTAATATCATTTGTAATGATTTGTAACCACCGAAAAAAAATTTGTAACCCACCCACAACGGCTCAAAAAAAATTTTCAATGTGGCGGTGCCAGGGAAACGTTACCCCAGCACCGCCATAGTAGAAGTTCGACTTGCAGGTACCTGAAACCTAGTGGAAATTATGTAATATCATTTGTAATGATTTGTAACCACCGAAAAAAAATTTGTAACCCACCCACAACGGCTCAAAAAAAATTTTCAATGTGGCGGTGCCAGGGAAACGTTACCCCAGCACCGCCATAGTAGAAGTTCGACTTGCAGGTACCTGAAACCTAGTGGAAATTATGTAATATCATTTGTAATGATTTGTAACCACCGAAAAAAAATTTGTAACCCACCCACAACGGCTCAAAAAAAATTTTCAATGTGGCGGTGCCAGGGAAACGTTACCCCAGCACCGCCATAGTAGAAGTTCGACTTGCAGGTACTTGAAACCTAGTGGAAATTATGTAATATCATTTGTAATGATTTGTAACCACCGAAAAAAAATTTGTAACCCACCCACAACGGCTCAAAAAAAATTTTCAATGTGGCGGTGCCAGGGAAACGTTACCCCAGCACCGCCATAGTAGAAGTTCGACTTGCAGGTACCTGAAACCTAGTGGAAATTATGTAATATCATTTGTAATGATTTGTAACCACCGAAAAAAAATTTGTAACCCACCCACAACGGCTCAAAAAAAATTTTCAATGTGGCGGTGCCAGGGAAACGTTACCCCAGCACCGCCATAGTAGAAGTTCGACTTGCAGGTACTTGAAACCTAGTGGAAATTATGTAATATCATTTGTAATGATTTGTAACCACCGAAAAAAAATTTGTAACCCACCCACATTCATTTAAAAACAAATTTAGACCACCAAATCTGATATAAAATATGCCAAAATATACCATTTTCTTAAATATCTTCCCCATATTTCCATTTGACTAAGTGGTGCATGACAATTTTTTTCAATTTTCGATGATAATTACTAAGTAACGTTCTATTGTTTATCGTATTATTAACTTTTAGTAAAATAATGAATTATTTATACCTTTATATTATATTATATGTTTTTTATGTTTTAAGATTATATATTATAAATAATAATTAATAGCTAATCTTTATGTTAATTTATGCCATAATATAACACGATGAACATTTTTTACACTATATTTATTGTTAATACCTACATGTTTTATATTAAAAACGTACAAAATCCGTTCATAAAGTATAATAAACTTAAAAATAATTTTGAGTTTGTCAAAATACAGGGTGTCCCACTGAGATCTGACAAATGAAATAACTTTTGTTCTAATTAATATTTTTAAAAAAATTCTTTTAAATACAATTCATAGACAATTGCGCTAAATTATTATTATACAATTTTTATTTTTTATTTTTTAATACTGAAAAAAATGTTTAAAAATATTAATTAGAACAAAAGATATTTAAAAAAATGGTATATTTTGGCATATTTTATATCAGATTTGGTGGTCTAAATTTGTTTTTAAATGAATGTGGGTGGGTTACAAATTTTTTTTCGGTGGTTACAAATCATTACAAATGATATTACATAATTTCCACTAGGTTTCAAGTACCTGCAAGTCGAACTTCTACTATGGCGGTGCTGGGGTAACGTTTCCCTGGCACCGCCACATTGAAAATTTTTTTTGAGCCGTTGTGGGTGGGTTACAAATTTTTTTTCGGTGGTTACAAATCATTACAAATGATATTACATAATTTCCACTAGGTTTCAGGTACCTGCAAGTCGAACTTCTACTATGGCGGTGCTGGGGTAACGTTTCCCTGGCACCGCCACATTGAAAATTTTTTTTGAGCCGTTGTGGGTGGGTTACAAATTTTTTTTCGGTGGTTACAAATCATTACAAATGATATTACATAATTTGACATAAATTGTCATTTATATATAGTAAGTGGCGGTGCCAAGGTTACGCACCTCACAAAATGAGTTGATTTAAAAAGTAAACTAAAGTGTGCACGTAATATATAGATAAACATTAAACAATATATACCTAATTAATTATATAATATGATTAAAAAAAGGATAAATAGGTACATACATTTTTATATTAATACAAAGTAACATTACTTCATATTGTTTATTAAAGTTTTAAAATGATTATACAATTTTAAACGTTTTTCATCATTCACCCAAGTTGATAAAAATAATTTGATTATTTAATAAAATATTCTTAATTGTTGGTAAAGATTTAATTACTTGGTTAAACATAGACAGACATTTTTACACTTGGACTTAATTAGATATTTATTAACAATGTATTATTGTTTAATTATAACTTATAAGCTACGAATTAAGTATGGAGTAGCTACTCAGAGCCGTGCCGTTAAAATTTCGCACCCAAGGCAAAATTAAAAATATTCACTCCCTATTTTATTTATGCATTTCATACATTTCAATTTTTTTGGCGCTCCTTTAAACCATGCGCCCAAGGCCCCCCATGGCATGGCTCTGTAAGGTATTTCATATTATATTCTAGATTAGCTCAAACGAAAAACGCAATATGATATATTATATATTATATAATAATCAAACTCTTAATAGTTACTAAAAGTTATTTTAAGTTAGTTTAAGGATTTGTTTTGGACATATTTGTATGCATTTGTTTTGGAATTTTTAAGATCATTAACTTTCTAACATTCTAACCTTATATATTAATGATCGAGTAATATTTATGCGGTCTTCTACTAACGAGCATTACGTCGCTAAATACTAAGTATAACTCGATTACAAAATCGTATTTTCTCAACATTTAACAATGATAACATGATGCAATACTGTAATAGTTAATTATTAATTGTAGTACTCTTAATAATTAAATATTTCATATTCTTTACCACTTTATTTCTGATAATAATACGCAAAATTTAATGTAGGGAAATCGTTCGGTTCACACTGTAAAAGTGGTAAATATTCCAACAAATCGGCCGATTAATTTTTATAGACTAATTAAATTATAACCTCCGTGGCTCCGTCAGGTTTTTGAAGGCGACCTTACTCAATAAACATCAAAGCAAACCGCTGCCGCGGCCAAAACTAAGCTGCGATTGAAATAATTATAGTTAAAAACATATACGAGTATACAATATTATTATTAATGATTTTGTTTTGTACATAATATTACATAATGCATGCTTGTATATTATTATGTATTATTTAGACTTGAGCAATACATTTTTAAGAAGTATTTGGAATTGTAAATACTCGAATAATTCAAAAAATATAGTATTCCGAATTATAAAGTACTTTGAATACTATAAAAGTATTCTAATTCCAAGTACTTTAAAAATTATAAATTGTGCTAGATAAAAAAAAAATGATACATGTCTTCCGAAAAATGTGAAATAATTACCAATGTTATAAAATATTGTATTTGTTTATATAACTGTGATATTTTATTATTTACAATATACGAGTATAGTAATAAATATTAAGCTACATAATTATTATACATACAAATAATATAAAGTATTCGAAATGCTTTTAAAATAGTTCAGAATACAGCATTTAATAGTTTTGAGAAACAGTAAAGTTCTCTAAAAGTATTCTGATTATAGTATTCAAGTATGATATAATATTGTAAATAATAAACGTTTTAATTAAATTCGAAATAATTGCATCAAAAATAAAAACAACGAATTCCGATGAACTAATTGTGATATTAACTTCTGGTCGTTATTGATTAAGTTGGTGTTCATCGCATCGAAAGTGAACAATTTCGTCTCTTTTTTTAAACAAATTATACTTATAAATGGTTATAAAAAGTATAAGTATGTATAATCAAAGCAATCAATTAATATATTTTTTAATAACCTACCCGTCTTAACCAATACTCCAAAATATATTAGCTGTAATATATAAAACTTGTTTCTTTCATTTCTAGATATAAATTATAAATAATTTGTTATTATTTATAATATCGTATTTATAAATAATTATATGATTAATACACGTGAACGTACTAATCATATAAACAAAATAATTTATGACATATTATATAATATCTTATATTGTATAACATTACTGTGAAATTAGTTGAAAACTGTGTGATTACTTTTTTGTGAACTTTGTAGAATTTCACAAATGCAAAATAGGTAAATACGTCAAATGTACACTATACCAACACACATCCCTTGCTTTTATTACACAAATATTAAAGCTTACTGCGCAATTAAATATTATATTTTAAAAATCATTTTTTACAATAACAGTAACTCAAATTAAATTACTTGTTTATCTTTTCGTAAAATAAATTCTTTATTAAACTTTTTTAAATCAATATATTTACATGATCCAACGCTTTCATCGAATATTAGAATATTTGTCAATACTTTTATGAATTTTATGTAATTTTACAACATAAATAACTACTTTATTTACCTACACACATTTATATTATCAAAAAAAATGAAGGTAATTGAATTCGAGTAATTATCTATTAAACATTGAAAACTGTTATTATACAACATTAGTTACAAACATTTTAAGTGTTTTACTGTTTGAATTTATTTATTCATATTATACATGTATACTGTTATAGATGAGAAACACATTTATATAATATTATAATGTGCAAACAACTGTTGCACCATCAATATATATTATTTTTACTTAAAATAAATACGTCTCGGCTAGCAAGACCAACGTTGTAGAAATAATCATTCCTCTGAAGTGAAATATTTGTTTGATATTTGGAAATCATCTTGTTCAGTCCGTGCGTTTGCACTAAATTACTAGAACCATTACCTTCAGTATTTGCGTATAGTTGGTATTATATGCATAAATCAATTCCTAAAAGGGTGAATTGAAAAATTTAAAAAATAACGTACAAGTAAAGAAACTTGTTGCATAAATCGACCCGGTTTGGTCGACGGATTTTGTTGACCTTCAAAAAAGATTTTTTCATTCGAAATCCGTCCCAATCGCGATTCGTATATCCACGCGCTATTTGATCCGTTTTCATCGCGTCGTTTACATGGTATATGCCCACGGAGATTGCCACCCTCCACGCATTTTGATTCAAAACAGTATCAAAGAATTGAAATTGTTTTGCAAGTATGTAATAATTGCTAATCGTATTTTGCTAGTGGCGAATACACTAATTTAAAATAAATACTTTTTCGGGGGGTGGGGGAGTCATTTTCATACATTTCATACATTCTTGACTAACTTTAACAGATATTTTTCGAAATGCCATCGAACAATTTAAATTAATTTGGTGAATTTTATAATGTTAAAAGAATTGTTATATATGTATTGTTTATGTGACGTAATAACAAATGGTTAGGGTGTCGTATTCAACCAAATGAGCTTTTATTAAAAAAAAACTGATTACTAACTTATGACTGTACATTATTACATTGTATAAGTATATAACTAATCCAACCTGATTTTTAAATTAAATAAATTAACTATCAATTAATTTACATAAATATAAATTAATGTGTTTAGTTTCCAACCCATAAAAGCTTTGAACTTTTAAATTGTTTTTTGTTGTTTCAAAAATGTTTACCTGAAAAAAAATTGTACCCAATTCCACACCAATTATTGCTTAACCTCAAGAAGTTAATTCAAATTTTAATTCTGGAAACATAAAAATTAATACTGAATGATTTCACACACTTATAGATTGATTTATAATATTACAGTCCATACTAGTTAAACAAAATATAAAAAATAATAAATCATAAATGTTTGTCTATCGACTACTCGTATATTATGATAGTTGTTTTTCAGTATTTTTTAACTTATCACACGATCATATTATTGCAGTGCACTATAATCGGTATAACGGACCTTTTGACAACAAAACAACTGAAATCGTTTATCATGCAAAGGTTATTACTTATTACTTTTATGAGTTATATGTATATTGTATACATAGTATATTAAATCGGTTTTGAAATATCTACTTGCAGTCAAAAATTACGGTTTTACCCGTTATCGTCTAAGAAAAACGAGGCACTAACTTATAAAGTCTATACTAGCATATTACAGTAGCTGTACGCGCACACCGGTGGTCGAGACCTTTATTTTAAATAAATAATGATAAATACGAAGCGGAAACAACACGCACGTGCGCACTTCCATAAGATATAAAATACCGATTTCCTAGGGAAATATGATAAATTTAAAATACCAATATTGAGCGTAGAAGTATATTGTAATACCCTCACTTCTTATATATTATTTATAAACACGTTTGCGTATAATATGAGTGAATAAGTATAAAAAGGCGTTGGGATCAAATCGTGTGATATCTATCACTGCAGAAGAGCTGTATACACCCGCCTTTTTTTTACGTATAATCTAGTTGCATGCATATTATATTATATTTTTGCCTATTCAATAAAGTTTTATTTAAAGTAAATATCAACATCATATTAATGTAGTATGGTTTCGACTATTTCGAGTTTTTGCAAATCAACAAACTGTTTATAAACAACGTAAGTTCAATTATTAGTTTAATTTGATAGAAATAATTATATTTGTCAATAATCAATCATTTTCTTTTCTTTTTATGATCGTATCCCATCACTTCTCGGAACAGCTGGTTGTTTGGGGAATTGTTCAGTGAGCCAAATATTCAATAATTTAATAATACCTATACAAATTTTACGCTCTACATAGTCGAAACAATTGTAAACTTTGTAAAAGACTTTAATAAGCTTAACAAAATTTTCAAATTAAAAACATAAAAATTAAAAAAAAATGTTTGTGAATGAGAAATAAAAATTTAGTTTATAGGATAACTCACACGGTGTAATAAGATTTACAATTTATAAATAAAATAGTGCTTTTTTAAATTAAATTCTCAAACTATCTTGAACAAAGAATTGAGTAATGACTTTACCATAGTCAGATATCGGAAGTGCTTGAAAAAGAGGGAGGGGAGACTATAAAATTTTTTTGTAACTATTCAGTATTTAGACTATTAGATATAATAATAACTCTTACATCAATTGTCAAGATGCTCAAAACATAACAATATAAATATATTATTTTAATTTTATTATTATTATTATAATATCTATATATTCTAACACTAAAATTTAAAAATATTTATTGTTGATTGATTACAAATAAAGAAATAAAAATATCCTAACATGTACCAAAAGAATTAATAAGGAGTAAGGAATAATGAATACACAAACTGCAGTATTAATTAGGTAGTACTATTTACACTCAATGTTATTAAATAAGATCGATATAGACTAAAATATCGGTATAATAAATAATTAGGTAACACTTATTTTCTTTTCGCAATAAATTCAATACGATTTTTGAATTAGTATAATAATATTTAATATTCAAGAGTACCTATATGATAAAATTAAAGGTTTTAAATTAATTACATATTGTAAATTTAAATAAAATATCGTCTACTTCTTAATACAAATTATTTTCTTTATTTTTTATAAATTTTAAATTATTTATTGGTTTGATTTGAATAATTCAAATTTCAATAAAAATATGTAATTATTCATGATAATTTAAACGACTTTATTTTTTATATCAGTACATCACATAATACTTAATCGATTGTTTTGCTTGTTGCACTAGACATGCAAATTCATTATTTTCATAAACATCGTAAGTTTTAAAATGCTCTATTTCTATTATATTTACTGTCCTATAATCGCTTATTCAATCATTCAAAATAATTTATTTAGTTAACTGTATAATAATTATAAATTAACTAAAATCGTTATACTAAAATATACGAATACAATTACTGGAATACAAATATATGTATTACGTACCTACCTACATCCGTAAACACGTAAATATAGACAATAATATATTGTTATATATATACCCACATGCCACACATATATTAAGTAAACGGATTTAATTATTTATATTTACGTGAACCGCGTATCCTCGGGATATCGATTGGATTCCCGGTAGGCCGATCAATTTGTAGTATTATGGTACTTGGACTGATTGAACTTACTAGAGTTAGTATTTAATTTTTTTATCAATTTATTTTGATCACTATTACAGTATTACCTATTATAAGTTATTACAATATTGTTGTGTAGTTGTATTATTCATAGGGTTCGGATTTGAAGGAAAGAGCTTTATTTAATAATAATAATGGAAAAATATTTTTTTTATAAAAATATGTGTCATTTAATATTTAAGACAATTACTGTATTTTTTTTTTTTTGCTTATAAATGCTTTCTTACTTATAGAAATTAATTTTTGATTTATAAATGCCTTTTTTGTGTTTAATTTTCAATTGATTTGATATTTTTATACACGACATGCGTCTTATTCTTATAACAGTACAAATCGATAAAATCTTCTGAAGACGGCCATTGTCGTTTGTCAATAATGGGTTTTATTATCTGCGATATTTATCGATATCGCTAAATACTTTATCGAGTGTTTGGTATGGCCAGTTAATTTAACGTTTATAAATGTACCCATACTACCTATCTATATAAATTAAAAATTTTTAATAATGGATTGATACTAGATTTAAAATCGTTCGTCACTTTGTCAGTCCTCATTCGTTTTAGATTCTGAACGGAGTGAAGAATGTATTGCTTTTACAATGATGTGTGTTTTTTTTTTTTGTGTCCGACGACAACATTTGGAGCAGTTGCTCCGATTTTTGACTTCAGCCCCTCTTTTAATAGGAAAATTCATCTAGTTGGTACTTTGGGGGGTCAAAAGTAAAAATTTTCAAATAGTTTTCAAAAAAATCGAGAAAAACAAAAAAAAAGTGACAGAAAAACGGCAATTTTACGAAAAACCACTTTTTGACAAAATCGATTTTTTGATTTTGCTGTAACTCAAAAACGAATTATTGTAAATACTTGAAATTTTCACCAAATGTTTATATTATGGTTATCTCTTTACAGTTAAATTTTTAAAATATTTTGACCATTTTTAAGCTACTTATAAACAATTGAAATTTTCGACTTTTCTAAGTTTTTTTCTTCAAATGCCGATAAAAAATTTTTGGGTGGCCAGAAAATCTTGAAAATTTAATACAAGGTTTCTTATAAGTTGATCTTAAAGAAATAAAAAAAAATCCGAAATCGTTAGTCACAATTTTTTTTATAAGTGCTTAAAGTTCGAATTTATACGAAATATGTCAAAATTTAAATTAAATTTCATACTCTCATTATGCGTATGTTGCCAAATACTTTTTTTTATTAATAAACAGATACTATAAAGTAACTATAGTAACATATAGTAACTATACTATTTGTTTCAAAATAGAATATATGACAATATTTAAATATAATATATCCTAAACTGACAAATCATCTTCGTTCAGAATCGTTTTTCGTATACAATGATACCTATCATTGTATTCAAATTTAACCTACCATAGTCTGAGGTTCACTAATATACAGCAGAGCGATACCCACTTACCCGCTTTTTTTTATTAATTATATTGCCTTTAAATCCGAATCCTAGTTATTAACAATAATATTTTTTTCTTATAATAGGTAATTAAGATTAGCTAACAATACTATTAATCTACCATTTATAATTTAATGCACTACGCAAATAATTTTTATAACATTAAATTTAAAACGTAGACAATGGGATGTTATATTATGCTGTATTTATCAATAATCATAAGTGCTAATATTTGAATATCGTTATAGACTTAAGTTAAATGAAGTTCAACTGATTTTGAAAAGTTAGAGAGTAGCTAGTAGGAAATACTTATAGAGGGATCTTGAAATATTTGTATAGAGTATTTTATTACCAATGAAATGAATGCACTAAATTATTTATGGGGAAGCATATCTGTATAACAAGAGCAAAGTATAAAAAGGTCACGACACACGGGATGCCACAAATCCCCCACGCCCAGGACAGTACCTATAGACAGTTCGCTCCTGGGACATAATATGGTCAACTTTCTAAACGGATATTTACTACCTTTAAGTACCTGCATCGCCTAGACACGTGAACAGCATAGACTTTTACTGATTTCAATTTAATCAGTAAAATAATTTTTACTGTAAGAAATAGGGACAATAGGGTCACTTTAGATTATGTACATTATTGTATAGAAAAATACTTACAAAATAAATTACTAAATAAAAAAATTTAAATGGCTAATATCAATACAAATTACAACTAGGCGTGCAAACAATTATTAATTATTCGTATAATATCACTTTTTTGTAGATTTATAGTAAGCAGCAATTTATTTTAAGAGCTATCAGCTATAGTTCTTATAATTGGCCCAGTAAATTTTATATTTTCATACAATAAAATTAAAAATTATTGATGATTTTATACATTTAAATGTTTTAAATATACAGAAATATATTATGTTAATTTTTTATGAAAAGGAATTGCTAAATTTTGATGTTCAAAGGCGGAAAATGTTTAAATACGGGCCTACGGATACTGAATGTGTATACAATCGAATCTGTTTTGTAATGTATATTAAATAAAATAATTTATATTGCTGTATAAATAATAATATACAATATAATATGTTAGTCAGAATAATTTTAATAATACCATTGTGTATACTCACTATATAGAATAGTAAATAATATAATATGTAGTATATTATATTCGATGATATAATTCCAAAAACATTATAAATATAATGCATATTAATTATTAATTATTCGCAAGCATTTATTATTCCCTATTACTTTAATTGTTAAAATAAGTGAATTACTATCGAAAGATTTAAGCGTTATAAACTTTTCACATATTCAATTTTTTTTTTTTTTTTTATTAATCAGAAAAAATAATATTTAACAAGATAACATATTAAATAAAACATTAAATTGATTTATCTTTCTCCTGTAAGCTTACGCTTGTGTTGGAAAAGAGAGTTATAAAGTGGTAGAATTAATTACATAATATCATATAAAAATAAATTTAACATTAAAAATATAAGCAATAATTATCAGAAACAAGAACACATAAAGGTAAAATATTACAACTAGGTAAAAATAATCATAAGAAGACACTTAACACTTACACTTATCATATTATTTTTTATATAGCATAATACCTAACCCTAGTACAAGTATTAAAGATTTTCCATGTTAGTAAATAACCAATCAGAAACCAATTTTTTCGCATATTTAGGTGTTACACAAATTGTATTTCTTAATTCATTATTCATGGAGTTGAAGATAGTAGGACCTTGATAGTATGCATGAATTGTATGCATAGTATTTTTTTTTATAAATGTTTGTACATTATTATTTTTAATATTTTTTCATAATAATTACTTAAGATTAAGAAACAAATCTGATTAACGTTGATTTTTTTTTTAACAAAATAATTTACATGTTAATAATTTGTAGTTTTTGTAGACTGTGGATTGATATTTTATTTTATTTTACTTTCTTTATTATTATTTTGTATAAGATGATGAATTGAAAGATATAGTGACACCAGACAATAAATATTATATTATTGTAGAATGCCGTAGGTATTGTGTATATTTTATATTCATATTTTCGTGCTGTTGAAAGATATTTTTTTTGTTTTTACTACTCTTATTTGCAAAACAAAACAGCAATACGAAACTATCTAAATTGGTTAGTTAGTGTGTCCTTTATGATGCAGCTTGAGTTTTGTGATACATAAATGCAATTAATATTTTTTTCATTTAAAATGTTTTGGTTGATTCGAGTCAACGTTTCTTGTTGATTGATTTAAATTTTTTTTAAATATTTCGTTTGAAAATCGCTAGCTGTGACAAATGAATGTTGTTTGAAATGGATGGAGTGATTCTTGTTTTAAATATAATGATTCATGAATATCTAGCAGTTAATATGTTAACTCTTTAACTTATATTATTATAACATATTATTTAAAATATATCGAAATAAAAATTCATCATTTTAGACCTATTTTGTGATCTCGCATTCAGTAATGTAAGCAATATACACTAAGCATGTATATTTGTTGTAATATTTAAATATCTCATTAGTCTCTGCATCTACTGCAGCTATTCACATTATTATCTTTTCCAACCTTTGAGTTTATTTCCAAGAAGGTACTTTTTTTGTTTATTTATCTGTGGGCTAAACAATAATATTATATTGGAATATTTAAAATCTATAAACATTAAACATAATTATAAAAAACACACGTTAAAAATATAAATAATATTATTTAAATAAAACGTAAATAACTGAAGGTATCGATAATTAAATTACACATTTTGAATCAAGTGTTAACGATAATCAAATAATAAATTGTCCATCATGACGGTTATTTAAACCACTTTCTTATATTTTTTATAAAATATTTAAATATAGTTATAATTATTATAATACATTTTTGGCACCTACTTGAACAATATAACTATTATAGGCGTAAACTGGTGGGGGCAAGGGGCAAGAAAGGGCCATTGAATAAATTAGGAGAATCAATAATATATTAATATGTAACTAAATATTTGCTCCCCTAATAAATTTCCAAGTTACCCTCATGAATATAACAATAATAATTAAAACAGATCTTTAATTACTCAAAAATTGTACATTTGTACAAAAATATCGCCAAAAGTATTTAAAATTGTGTATGGCATGATCTACAATGTTTTGTTGTAATTTTTAAATTATTAAAATATACTATTTATAACAGTATACAAGTACTAAAAAAATAGGTAGGCAGGTAAGGTACTATATTTTGACCTGATATGTTTTTTACTTTAACAAATGCAGATATGGCCTTTAACTCTTAAATTAACTAATTATAAAAACTATAAACACAAATTCCCGAAACGAACTTAACTTCTATATACCTATTTAAGTGTTTAAACTAAATTCAAATTAGTTTTTCCCACATATTTGAACTATTTAAGTTATTTCATTGTCGTATAAAATTATACACGCTCAGTATAATAAACTCGACATGCTATTGCGTTATAGCTATACAATTATGTAAATTAATAGTAATTTTACTGAAAAAATGATTAGGTCTCATGTCTAAGTTGTCCACTAAAGAAAAAAACAATAAATTATCATTATCACGAAAATATAGTTTATAAGTTTTATAACAATGAATGAATGTTAAACGAATGCAAACATGAAAATATACAACATGTATTTTTGCATTTTAACTATTATATTATTATTTCATGTGTGACTATTTTATGTAGAGAGAAACAAAGCAATTCATTTTCAGAAATTATTGAGTTTAAAATTTATTTATTTTTGTGGTATATAAAGAATAGATTTCTTTGTAAGTTTTTAATTCATAATTAATTCCATATATATAGGAGATTATAATATATATTGTTCAATTATGAATTTTATTTATGTAAGAAATTATATAAAATTAGATATTTATTCACAGTTCATGAGGAACTAGAAAAGACTAATTAATAAGAAAAAACACTGTTGTTTATTTGATTTCAAGAACTTAATTGAGTAAGTTATGTAATGTTTAATTGAATGATATAATATCAATATTTTATAATTTAATATTTATTTATATTATTATTAGTAATACGTTAGGTTGAACTAAGGTGTGCCAAACACCTAAAAATATCACATATTGTATATACCATAGTACCTAAATAATATAGTTTAACATTCCTACGAATAATATTGTTTGAATATTACAACTCAATAACTAAAATCGTTATTTTTAATATAAATATTAACCAATTATGTTAAACATAGAAGTTCAAATGACTATAAAAAAATATAAAATCTATTTTCAATATTTTTAAATTTTTATAAATAAAACTTATGAGGAACTTAGTATCGCATTTTTAAGCGTTTTGACTAAACATGCATTTTTTATTGAAAATTATAGAAAAATAACGTACATCATTTTAAATGATTACTCAACTTAGAATCTATAAAAAAAACAACTATAAAATAAAATTGTAGAACATTTCTTAATTTATATCAGATACTATTTTATACACGCCTATTATTATTATGTTGATTTTAAGACTATCCATAAGTTATATGTATAATTTATAAACTAAAAACTACATTATGCTGTAGTACTTAGTGAGGCCAACGATCTTCTCGAAAAAAGAAATAAGTCAATCGATTTAAAAAATGTGAGAAAACAAAATAATAACGATTAACGTTTGTTAGATTCAGATTCAGAATTTTTAGCGACGGGCCTCATGCATGCTTTTATTGTCGCTCACAAGCGCACGCGCCCGCCCAGATACACACACGCACACACACACACGAGACACACATACATCTAACATTTTGACTATATAACAAATAGATTTTCCCATAAAATGACGTGATGTGCTCAT
Source organism: Schizaphis graminum (assembly GCA_020882235.1). Lineage (NCBI taxonomy): Eukaryota > Metazoa > Arthropoda > Insecta > Hemiptera > Aphididae > Schizaphis > Schizaphis graminum. Next base: position 40,469,889 of record CM037031.1, read on the forward strand.
GGTCAAACTATGGAAACAATAAAATTGAGTTTTGCGATAAACAATGGGACAATATTAATATTTTATAATTTACCTCGCCCGAAACACAATTGTTCGATTGGTCACGTATAAATATGTGATCTAATACTTTTGGAGTAGCAGTGGTAATATATATGGTTTGAACTGATTATTTCTAATCGACATCGTTAAACAATGGTATTTGTTTACTGATGAATGATTATATAGTTGTGGTTATACGAGAATATTTTATTTTGTTAATAGATACACAATATTGTATTGACTTCTACTTTTTTAGAGTGTTCGTGATTTTTTTGATAAGTTTACTATAATACACACTATTCTCAATTCTCAATAATCTTAAAATGCGATAAACGAAATTTGTCTCACATTCTTCCTAAAAACGGTTTTTATAATAACACATTGTAATACCGGTAGAAATATTATGACTACTATATTCACTTTACTTGAAATTTAAATTACATTAAAAGCTTAAAATATTAATCATATACAAGGAAATCTTACATTTTGACGACGATCATTACTCTCAGCCAATAAAGTTTAAATTTATAACTTTGATTTTTGTCAAACATTATACATACAATAAGAAATCTGACCTTCAAACCGGACTACTATAACACATCACCAAACACAACTCTTAAATGTGCTGCATTTATGTGTTCTCCACCATCGTGGACAGCATAACGCGTTTTACGTTTTGGTCGCACCTTTTTGTGATGGTCACGCCACGCAAATGCAACATTAGTTAGTAGCCAGTAGGTTCTATAGGGAGGTTGTAACCAAATACGCTGTACAGGTGCAGCGCAGACGGAACGGGATATCGCGTGAGTCAAATGGGGCGGCATCGTAATTTCGGGTACATTGAACAAGTCATCGTTGGAAGTCAAACTATAAATATAATAAAAAAAAAACCTGTATATATGCATACTAGTTTACAACGTTTTGTATAAAAAGCTATGTATAGCTAGTACAAAAACTAAATCACAAACAACAATTTACTTCAGTCATATTATATTATATTTTTTCATTTGAGTCTTCTTTTTCGTAAAACTACAAATGAAATCGTTAAAAAATTTGTTTCAATAATTTAGAAATAAGCATAATATAGTTATATACTATGACTATGTAATATTTTATTATGTCATAATATAATATTTATGGAGTATTTTTTTTGTACAGAAGGCATTACTATTAAGTTCGCTTTAATATAATTTAAAATCAGGCTTGTAAAAAGTTGACAATTTCAAAAAATTTGTTAACTATTTTTTTCAATTTAAAATTATTATATAAATATAATTTTTTAATAAAACATTATTCATGATTACAAACGCATTATAAAATCGCATGTTTTGATTAATTAAGATTTTATTTTTAAGTTTTAGCTACTCTAGAAAAATCTAAAATTACACTACAAATTAGATAAGTATTATAGTTTTTTAGTCTTAGTCTTCTTACACGACTACACATGTTTTTTTTTTTTAAAAAAACTGTCTGTTTATGTTTTTGATAAATGAAAAAACATATATAATACCTAAGTAAGAATAGTAAGATATGATAATTTAATTCAAATGAATATTTAATAAAAACTGGCATAAATCAAAAGTTTTTGTAATTATTTAGGCTGGTTTTAACTATCTCTCTCTCATATCATACTCAACCATTAGGTAACTATTAACAGAATGTTAGCACACTATTTGTTTTCTTTTCTCATCTATGTACAAAATAATATTAAATTTACGTTCAATGAAACTAACGTTGTGCTGTTAGCTTAACTATTAAAGTGAATTGACCTATTGCCTACCTCAAAGTTAAGAACATTATTTGTATTTGTTCGTTGACTTTTCTATGATATTTCAATTTCAAAGCGGTTTATGAGAATTTTTAATCTGTAATATTTTACATGATGTTGATAACTTGCATACAAATTTTAATATCATAAAAATCTAACATATAATCATAGATACTGATAGTGTTATTAACTTTAAGTTTGATAATAGGTCAGTATTCACGCTAATACTTCAGTTAATTCACATGAAGAGAGTGTGCTATTACATTTATTACATTCTATTACACTTATTAATTACTGATATTATTTTAATGATGACTGATAGACGAAAGTTATTTTCTAGATTTGTAACTATACAAGTATAACAAGGTGAATGTAAGTGTAAATTCGACTAACAAGAATTTAACATGCACAAAAATATATAACTATAAGTTTAATATTTTACTTATGCACACTGCAGTACTGCACACCTTTTAATATGTTCTAATATAAGTTATGCAATACTCGTGTCTGATCGTAACAAAATGGTAATAAAAAAGATCAAACTTTGTGTTTAAAACTATATTATTTATAATAACTTTAGAATGTTAAGTGTTTAAAAGGTTCTTTATGTGAATTATAATTTAATTTAAGTACTAATTACTCTATCATCAAGTTTTGAATGCTCTATAGAAACTTGTAGACTCAAAATGAATATAAATTATTTTAAATAATTATTTGAAACTTTCAATTTTTTTTTATTAAAAAGTTTAAAATTAAAAGTAATATAGTATGTGCTTAATACAAATATACACTAGAAAAAAAGTAATAAAATAAACAATGAATCCCATAACTTAAATTATATTGTTATTATTATTATTATTATTTTTTTTTTATATCTAGTTTAGAAAAAAAATATTCGACTATAAAAATTAAAGATTATTTTTGGGATTTGAATCATTCACAATATAATATACATTTATTATTAGTTAGCTAAGTATACTAGTATTTTGTGAGACGTGGATTGATCAGAAATGTAATTATTGAAAACTTAAAAAAAAATATATGACTTTTAATTTTCTTTGAATATATTATATACTAGTACACGTTTTACATAATATTAAATGCTTGCAAGTTTGTTCACATTCAATATTTTTCTTTTTTAAGTGAAGTGAAAATAGCATAAAATACTTTGCAAGGAGAACTTATTTGTGGATCATGCTATACAAATATCAAAAGCCATATAGACATAATAGTATTTGGGAGTTGTATGTCACTTTTGTTTTGTTTCACTCCATAATAGTATTCACCTAAAGCACAAAGTTTGATCAGTTCAAAGTTCTTAGATTTTTGCTTTCGGCTTTGAAAGAATTGTTTGAATGAGTTAGGTATCTATGCTTTTAACGTATTTATGTAGGTATCTATTATATAGTCTTACGAGACACTAACTGCCAACTGGGTAGAATTATGGTCGATTATAATAAAATAATGATTATGAAGAAAATAAACTATGTATATCTAGATCTGTAAGTTTTAGAATTTACTTTTAAAATTGGGTAGCCGAGCCATCAATAATAACTGTAACTTGTAAGAATAATCGGATTATTCACCACTTTATCAATGTCAGAGTAAGAGTTAAGTCTAATTATTTTTACTTAACTTAAGTTTATTACTTACTTAATTTTACAATTTATAAATAAACAACCAATAAGTAAAATAGTTTTGGTTTTGATAAATAAAAATTACACTATAATATGTAATTTATTGAGCGCAAAAAATCTAATATTTGGAGAGATTAAGTCGCACAGAATATTGATTGTAATAACGTAAGCTATCACCCTTCCTTCTACACACCTGAATTATAACTATTGACTTGCAAATAATTATTATTTACATTCATTGTCAATTTAATATCAATACCAAGCAAACAGAGTAAAATACACGGTTGAATAATATGCATAATTATTATCTACCGTAAAATATACAACATGATCGAGTCATTCATAGTAAAATTTTAAGTGGTAATGAAAAAACTCTTTTCAAATGTGTTTATATCGTAACTTTAAAAAATACTACACTCCATATACACAATTTTATAATTAATTCAAAATTTTGAGAAAGCTCTACTCCTATTTTATTGAATGTTAATATAAAAAAAACTGTTATCTATTAATAATACTAATCATAATTTTTATTGAAAGTTTAATATTATACATTGAATAGTACCTATAAATTACACGTGAAAAAATGATTTTTCATAGTAGACTAAATTTTAATCGAGTTAGGATACGCTTACACTGTTTTACTGCACGTGTGTTATCAAATAATTTATAAACTCCTCGTATACGTTACATTAGTCATCTATACGATTAAACATAAATCATACATACCACCCATACATTTATTTATGTCTGCAAGAGAATTACGAGTAACAAATTAAATTGTACGCTTCATCGAGGAGTTATTTTGGTGGTTGTGGTATAAGGGGAGAGATGATGGACAAAGGTTGAACTTTTATACTTCCAATTAGATATAGAAACAAATGAAACGATATTTTTAACCTCGCAAAGAAGGTGGAAGACTGATATACCTTTAAACGACTTCTTAATAACTTTTCAATAGTGTTAAATATATGTTCAATGAAACAAAAGCACAAACAAAACTTCGTTAGTTACTCGCATTGATTTGAAACGTTTTTCTTAAGTTTGAAACATTCTAGAAAACTTAACTGGATACTAAAATGTATTGAAGTCTTGGAGAATTATTTGTTTTTCATTCAATTTAAATTAAATTTAAAATACTAATAAAAAAACGTGATAAAGGAAAAAAGGATGGTGATTGTTAATAAAATCATTAGAAACTAACCGTTTTATTAGATTAAAATAATTAATTACTAATTTGAAAAAGTACCGAATAGAATTAATTAAGATCAGTTTATAATATTATATTATTGGAGTCGACGTATTAAATAAATAGCATTTAATAGAACTAATTTAAGTCTTTTTTATTAATTATTAAAATAGAATAATTTAAATTTTGTATTCAAAATATATATTATTATAAAGCAAAATAAATACGATAATAGTCGTATGTGGAGGCGTGAGATAAGGTAGCGTCTTACAGATATACGACTACAAAAATGTGAACTTTAAGTTTTTATTTTTAATAGAAGTTACGTTTAATAAATTAATGGATAAATGTCTATCGTCGGATTTCGTGCACTATAAAATGATTGTAATTCGTATATAGACAATACTATATACCAGGGGTGGGCAAATGGTGGCCCGCGCTACATTTTCAAATTACACCATACAATTTCAAAGTCATTCGTCTATACTCTATGCTGAATTAAAATGCATATTTTGAATGACCTTTTTTTTGCTCTCTATACTCTGGCCCGCTAAATTTTAATTTTCTAAAAATTGGCCCTCTAATAACTTTCAGTTGCCCATCCCTGCTATATACTACTGTACTTATACACATAGTAATCAAGTACTTATAGACTATAGAGTGTGCAATTTTTTGGTATTGAAATACAGAGGTATGAGGTATGGCTATATAGATAGAATAGTTGCTGCAATAGAGAACTACAATATTTTATGTTTAATTTAATTATATTTTGAATGTGAAATAAACTTAAAAAAAAATAATTAAAATAATAAAACTATTAGGTGATACTGGATTAATACGAATGGTATATAATATATTGTCGTATATTATATATCTAAATTGGGATAAAAATTAAATTTAAATTTAAAATTTTTAAAGAAATACCAACTTTATATATTTTGTTTTAAATATAACATTATTGTTTTTTGTTTTCTCCAATATTATATTTATGAACTAATTCAATAATAACATTTTTTCTGCACATAAGTAGGCTAATCTTTTGCCCATTATGATAAACAACTACAAATTTGCTACAACTTGTAAAATATATAGTAAAATACTAATTAGGACTTCGCTAGGTAACTGTAAACTATGTTTGTTAAATTAATGGCTAGCTTATTATGCTACTGTAACTAGTAAATAAATTTATTTTGTAAAATTATGATAACATAATAAAATAATGAGTGATTACTGATTAGATACTGATAACGTAATACTATTATAATTATTTCCAATGAGAAATACTTAATCATTTCTTATACTTTATAAATTTTTGAGTTACACTCACTTATGAATATCTATTTTCAAGTATAACTTATATAAGTTGAAGATAAGAATGATTTTAAGAGTCTACTATGAATAGCGGCCCTTAGTCTTTATTGGTATACGAATATTTAAATTTATATTAACACAACAATTCTTTCATCTTTGCCGCACAGGATTCTACGGTCTGTGGGCATAACGTGAATTGTATCGATTTAATATAAATTATACAATTTGTCGTGCCGTGATGGTCCACTTATAAATTATGTACATATTTTAATAAGATTTAAAAATCATAAAAGCTAAAGCCTAAAACATAATTTCAATACAATGAAAAAAAAAAGTTGCAATTTTAATCAATTAAGCTTTGTAAACATTAAATATATTATATAATAATATCGATCAAAAATTACTATCTTCAATTCTTGTAAAAAATAATTCAAAAATATTAAAAATAAATGATTTATTCATTTGTCATTTACAATCGTTATTTTACTTTACTTTTTTATTTATTTATTTTTTTTGGTATACCACATATAATAGTTCAATCTAACCACTATATAAAGTACATCAAAATTCGATTAACACGCGCATTTTGTCCGATAAAAGTTAGACCCTATCCACCCAATCCACAATAACAACAAAGAATGGTTTTCTACACAAAAGAAAGGATCCTTAGCTCTTGCGAAGAATTAAGGGCAAATAGATAAACTTTTCATTGCTTCAAATAGTCTATATTTATCCTAACTGAAACCTCTTAATCTCGCCAGTTTATTTTTCATCAGAGAACTCGACACTCAAAACACCTTATAAACTATCTGCAAGAATGAAGGGAGACTTGTTTTTAAAACGGAAATCGATCGTGAAACGATAATGGCTGAAATTTAAACGAATCTCACAATGTACCTATAAGGTTATACCGTTGTTCATTGACGAAGAACGAGAATTCTTAACCACCGGTAATAACATAGATTTAATGGGATATTAAAAAGATTTTATCTAAAATAGTTCAATTGAAATAATATTATACAAAGTAAAGCGAATAAAGCTTAAGAAATTAAGGTGATCCAAAATGTTTCACTAACATATTTCCTACATAAAAAAAAATAGTTCTAACGCAATTAAAACTTAAGAAAAACATGAATATTTGCTGAAGATCACAATTGTTATAATATTATATTGTATATTATGTAATATGTATATGTAATATGTATATATATATGTATATATATTATATGTATATAATATTATACCATTATTATTTATTTATACTTTGATGTATTTTATTTAAATTCAATATTGATGACCCTGATAATTGAGTCTTTTTTTTTAATAAACATGATATTATATAATTCTTTAAATACTTTTCGTATCGAAAAATATCATATCGGCAAATATTTAAGTTCAACAATATAATTATTTGATTTCTATGCATAAAACCATAATCTCTTTATGTACAAAAATACAGGTAGATGTATAAGTTTTTTTTTTACTTGTTTATAAATTTATAATATGTAATTGTGTATTAATGTGTACATCATAATAATAACACGATTCTAAGTCATTCCTAAATATCGAGATAATACAGTAACAATTAATACATAATTATAAATAATAACAAATTACCAAATAATATTAAACGTATAATATATCTACAGGTATAATTGAATAAAGAGGGTGACAACAGTTTAAACGGCGTTAAGGAGGTGGATGGCCGGATGGGGTACATAATAAATGTGTTATATTCAATGAAGTGAACATAATGATTTTAGTAGACAATTCTAGTGAGTTATGGAAATATTTGACCAATTGTATAAAGTGATGAATTACTTGAACTCAAAAGTTTTGTTTCCAATGATGATACGAACCAGCTAGGGTATACAGAAATATGTGACCACCTGCAGTCTACACGTAAGACTTTTACCCAATGTTAGGTTGTGTTATTTGGTATACAAAGTACATAATATTATGTATTATCAAAGTTTACTTCAACTTAGTATTTAGTACAGCAACCACGTAGGCTTTAAGCTCGTTAGTCGTTACAAATCCGACGATTTTTACAATAATTTGTACTAGAATATTAAACTATGAATTATACTTCAGCTCGTTAAAAATGTTCATTTTTATCATTTTTATTCATTTTTAGGAATACAAATTTCATAATTATTAAACAACAGCTTACATGTTCAATAAAATATTTGAATATTACAATATAGCAACTGCAACATTATTGTGATTTAACGATGTGATCAAATCAATTCATCATTATTTATTTATTTCATAAAAATCTATAGAAATGTATTTCAGGTGGAATACTGTCTATATTATATTTTTAACATTTTAAGATTGTAAATTTGCTGTATAGGTAGAAATATAGTTTTATTTGAATTTTTCTGTTATTCAATATTAATCAAAATTCAATTTTTTTTCAATTAAAAATTTATAAATAGGTCAATGATATTAATAAAAAGTATATTAGAAGTTTTAGCTGAAAATATAGTTTAATATTATATATGATATAATACGTATTTACTAACTAATATTATTTATATTTATATTATGTTACGTATTTATATATTTTTTTAATACATAAACATTATTCAAAAATATTTTACAAAATCCGTTAAAAATATTACATTAAACATTCCACTGGTGTTGAACTTTGTCAGCTTCAATTTCGTTTTTAAGCGCAGTATCGTTTGATATGATCACATATATTTTTTTAGTTATTATATTTTTGATTGCCTAGGTTGACCTGACGCTGTCGTCACCCTACAGACTTGTCTATGATATCATTGATAACTTATTCATACGACACGGTGTGTAACGGTTATAGTAGGTATTATAGTGATATATAACACATCATATACGTTATACATATATATGCCCTATTTTCTTTCCCGCTCTAAGGTTTACTTCTTTCGTGTGCTTTAAGACTTTAAGTTGATGTCAAAAAACACGTCACCCCGATAGAAACCCATTATGAGTAATTAAACTTGTATTATTAATGAAGCAACATATAGACTCAGTTTTGAATAAACACACACACACACACACACACACACACACACACACACACTAACACACACACAGAATCGGGGATCCTGCGCCGTGAAAGGTATTATCGTGTACTGTACACACACCGCATTCTTAGTATAATATGTAAATATGACGGTATATATACTGCGGTACGGTACCTACCTATAATATATTATATAATTTTATAATATTATGTGTTAGGTACTAAACCAGCTCGTGACCGTGGTGGCATCAGTGTTGTACGCTTTATATAGTTTATATAAAGCCAACGGAAATTAAATATCATCTGCGCGTTGTAATACACAAAACGTTATTCAGCCGTTTAGTCGGTACATTTTTTGGATACACTTTAACACTTAATCATTATTATATAGGTTTGCGATAAAAACTATTTATTATCTTTAAGTTTCAAATGGCTGTAAACTGTAAAGACACCTAATGGAGGTGGTAAAGTTTGTTGTATAAGTTTAAGTGGAACACGTAATAGTGTCATAGTGTTCTCGGAAAAACCTTACCGAAAATGTAAACTAATTGTTTAAAGGTAATAATAATACTATAATATTCAGAAGCGATTTTCTTTATTTTTAATTTACAACATTTCTTCCTTTCCACAGACTTGCTTTTTTTATTTTTCCGATAAAACATTTTGGGATTACTTTTTGAAGCAATTCTTCTTTTCTTATCCTCGGTTCGTTGAAAAGTTCATTTAAACTACCGGAAATTAGTATGTAGGTCGATACGTTTTTGCCTTCTCTCTTAATGGATTTGTTATGAATTGTTTTTCAAACACCATGATTTATGATTAATTTTCGTTCGAGATCTTAAATAACTATTCGTTAATCTAATAGACACATCATTTTTCAAAAAAAAAAAACTAAAACAACATAATAATTATTAATTTTCAACAAATAATTGTTTGTTTTAAAATTATTAATTTTTATAGTATTTGTAAATATTTTTGTTTTATTTATCAGAAATATACTTCACAATCTGTATTTTAATTTTTACAACAAGCAAAACTGATGTAAAGTGGATAGATGGTTTAATAAGCTTGTGTGAAAAATCCATCAAATAATGGAAATTCGTAATTTATAAATAAATAAATGACGTATTAATTTTGTTAACATATAAATATTTTCATAAACTGATTTACCATCACGCACAAGAAAATAATTTTTGTTACTTGTATTTATGGGTAATATTATTGGCTATAATAGTGATATAGTTGATGTATAGTTTTCGACTTGATCGTTATTAATTATATTTAAAAACAATAGTATAATATTATAAAACACTTAAATACAACATACTATTATTCAACTGTATATCTTCTTTTTATATATAAGATTATAATGGCATAATATTTACGTTAGACGAATCTTAATTTAACTCTATTTTAAAAGTAAACATATGTCACTTTACCTATGTATTTAATTGCGTGTTTTCATTTCATTATATTCACATGTATGTGATAGCTTGCTAGTTGAAATAAATCTAAAAGGTATTTTTTACAATAATAATAATAATAATATTTTATTAACGGAATAAAATTCCAATTTACAATATTAAAAAATAATGACAGTTTCATAGGTGTGTGTTATACTAACAATTAAAACAAATGATATAAGAACGAGAGAAAAAAAAATATAATATATATATATATATATATAGAAATTAAAAATTAAACTATTGATTACATAAAAATCCGATTAAATTAAATATAATAGTAGGTAATAATCAAAAATAACAATTTAAAGAGCTAAGAGTCATATTGAACAGGTCTAAGTTGTTAAAAAAGTTTCCACATGACATATTATGTTATATTTCCTGTATTATTGTTCTTAATCACCTAACTAATTGAAATGTATACATTTTATACGAGCACACTCGTACCTCATAAATAAAATTCACACTTTTGTCAGTACATTTATTTTATTTAAATTATACGTTGGCTATCAACGATTGAAGTCTTGATTTATTTACATATTATAGAAATAAAATATTTTATGAAAAATGGTCGGTACCTACTTCGTAAACATGGAAAATAGTCGTAGATCCTTTTTTATAATTTATAGTTATTTCAGTGAACAAATTTTATATCACTAAATGACATTGATATGTTATAAACGTATACAATTTCACAAATTTTAGGTGATGATATGATTTAAATATTTGAATAGATTTTATATCAAATTTTGTAATATGAATTGATAAGGTTTTATTAAATTTACTTAGTGTGAGTTAAATGCAATTTCATGAATCTTTTATTGCTTTTGAATACACCAAGTTTAAAAAAAAAATAATAATACAATTTTAAGTAATTGGTTAAAATCATTAGTAAATCAAAATCCAAAATCCGTTAAACGGTAACAGTAAAGTTTAATAATAATTTTTAATAATTGTATACATACAATATTGTATTGTAATTTGTAAGATCAGCCAATTGGTTAGATTATTTATGATTTCATAACTTAAATGCAATATAAACATTATACTTATATTAAATTAAATAACTTTAAATTCATTAAGCTACTATACAACTTCATAAAATTGAAATGATTACATTTACAAACGATTAACGAATAACAATTATGTATTAGTTTACATTTGATAATATAAGAGTATTTAAATGTATGTATATACAACCGACCACTGCCATCTAATTTTTATAAATAATGTCAAACTAAAAACAATACAAACTTAATAATTAATATACTAGGAAAAAAGTTGAAATATCGTCGTTACTCGTTGAACGTCAATATGTCGTATATTTACGTACCTAATTTGTTAGGTACTGGCAACGATTATTGTTGGCTACTGCTTGAGAAATTTGAAATTTTGTTATTTCACTCAAAATATTATATTAAACGATTTCTGTCTTCAACATGCTTACACGTGTTTATAAATCGTACAACGTATATCTAAAAAAAAAAGATCAAAATTGAGTTACAATAAATATTATGTACACTGTACATACCTTACAATCCTCAAATATTTTACGTACATGTTATTATGTATGTGACGCGCGCGCAGGTTAGGTTAGTGTGTGTGTGTGTGTGTATGTGTGTGTGTGTGTGTGTGTGTGTGTGTGTGTGTGTGTGTGTGTGTGTGTGTGTGTGTGTGTGTGTGTGTGTGTGGTAAGGTTATTAAGGATGATATTTTGATCATGGATCATTGTGATTGAACGGGAGAAGTATATGTTTGGGAGTGAGAGTGGGAGTGGTGGGAAGGGTTGACGAATGCGTCGAATAAATTAGACGCGTGGCAGAGGGTCGGGAAAAAAATGATCTTGGGAAAGTTCTATGACCAAATTACCTGAATGGGCCCCGGGGTTTGGTTTTCCTCTTATTATTCGAAAAGAGGGGAAAGAACTCGTCTGGTCTAAGACGATTGCCTCTCACGTTCGGCTTATCCGGGCTTCGAACACGTTTATTTGCGGGTCCGATCGAATGCCATTTCTCACATGGGGTGGTAGGACGGCCGACGGCGGAACACATTATTTATATATATATATACATTATACACACAATAATACAAGACCGCAAAAGACAAATCGAATCGTTTATACCAATGACACATACCCCTTTGTTCTTATTACTGACACTGATCGGTCGAGTATACAGAGTTATATGTATACATATATAAGTACATATCAATAATGAATAATATGGGCTTCGGAAAGTAGGTTTAGGTAATATTATAATAGTACTATAGTAGTTTGAACTGTTCGTGGACAATTTGTCATATAATCTTGATGTTTTCCATTACAAATCAACACGTATAGGCGTTTAATTAATACGCTTAACATTCAATAAATTATGGAAACTTAAAAGATGCTTACAATGTAAATCGTGTAGGTATTTTTAATTTACATACTATATTTTTATTCATAGTAATGTCTTATGTTATATTTAATTATATATCAACAACTTTAATTAGAAAATACACACTTGTACAATGTGCTTATACGTGATAAATGTAATATTATAATACATTAATGGACGATCATTTTATAAAACATAATATATATTATATTATAGGATATTTTGTGAACGACGTAATTCATTGTAAGTATATGATAACACAATATTACTATGTAATTATATTCAATTATGTATTCAATAATTAATATATATATATATATATATATATATATATATAATTATTGATTATTGATAATTAATTAAAAAATAATTATTCTTAGTTATTATGAATTGATATTAGGTGTTTTGACAAAACAAATTCACATGAGGTAATAATATTCTATTTTATTGTCTAATGCTTAAAATATTAATTGTTACTAATGAAAAGGTTATAGTGACTATAAGTGTCTTTGTTCAAATAGTTTGTAATTTTTAGCTATAATCTATAATATTAAAATATTACATTACAGTTATTTTGTTTTAATATATTTTTTTTATTATTATTTTAAATGGTGCATTATTAAAATATATAATATTCAACCGTAAAAATAATACTTAATTCAAACCGTTTGTAAATGAAAATGGGGAAATGAGTTTGTTTGTTTAGACTGTTTAGAGGGACCCACTAAGGGTCTACTAGTGCTCCAAAGCCTAGTGAATCTTTAATTCGGGCTTGTATAGCATGGTAAAGTTAATACTTAAACTAATATCAAATATATTTTATAATAAAAGTTTCTTGGCTATGTTGCTAATATTGTTTATATTGCTCAGTAATATCAGTAGATAAACTGTAGTAACTTTTGTTTATTAGTTAAAATAAAAGATGACAATATTTATTAATTTTTGTAAACTTAAAAATACGTTTTATGGAATTTTATTTGAAGAATAGTACTGTGGCATTGAACCATAATTTAAAATTAAATTACCAGTATAATTTAATTAATAACATAAGTTTTAACTAACGTTCCTCAAGTATAATTTAAAGGAAGTCTAAAAGTTTATTATAAATTTCTAATATATAGGTACTTATATATTTTTAGAATTATACTCTTTGTATGAAATCTTCTTTTAAAATTTGTTTATATTATATTAAACTGAGCGTTTTTAATAATTTTTATAACACAATTTAATTAATGTTTAATAGTGATGTCAGTAGTGGTTGAATGATTTTTTTATAGATGGAGGAAGATAATGCTATTTTTAACATGTACTGATGTACTTTACCTAACCTAACGTAATTCATGATCTCAGTTCATGGGTTTTATTATAACTTATCGAGATAAAAAATATTGATATAAAATGTTATGAGTAGTTTTACTAGTTTAATTAGTATAAATAAAAATATGTATTATTATAAAATTCATATTTTAAGTATATAATATATTGGTTATAGCCGTTATAGGTATTTATGAGTAATACATATTCCGGAGATGTTATGCGTTCGGAATCGTTATTTGTATGCCATTTAGAATACAATCAACATTTAACACATATATTACAGTGATCAGCTACAACGTACTCAATGTCGAAATAAATTTAAAACCTACACCTACTATTATACGGCAGAGCAAATCTCCACGGTTATGTGTATTATTATCCAGCCATACTCAACACAAAGATAAAAAAAACGTAAGTATTTTAAATTTTACGTTATACAATTATTTGTAATTGAAATTAAAAATAAAAACTCAGTATAATGTTGAAGTTAACGAAATCGAAAACGAAAAATGCTGACATCCCTGTATACAGTGAGTATAGTGCGTAAGTATATATTATTTTCTTAACTATTGATAAACCTATATTAAATATAATTTTAATTAACATGACAAAATGATAATTCTCGTGTACAATAAGTTGTCAGAATAATAAAAATTTCCAATTCATAAACAATTCCATATTTACTTGTTTTTATTCATATTATTTTACAATTGATGATTCGGCGGGACTGCTTGGCTCTAAGACGAAGGGTGAGAAACCAGAGGGATTTACAGATCTCATCGTTTTCTTACATGCTGCAGTACATGGACATACATTTTAATAGCGAAGGGGCTGTGATTGTCGGTCGCGATGAATCATATCCCTCACCAGCTACTACTACAACATAAATTTGGTAGAATTTGATTAAAATCGTCTGTGGGACAAAGTGGAACCACCTACCCTATAAGTGTTCTAGACGTGTACATAATACTGCTGACAAATGGACGGGTTAAGCGAATGCACAAAAGCTCGGGCTTTAAAAGAACAAGAATACAAGATCCTCCTCGTTTCTCTGCGTTATGCACTGGAAACGATCCAAACACACCTTTGGCTAGTCTTCTTGCAAGTTGTTGAAGGATAACTTTAATAGAAGATATCTCCTAAAGGTACCTACTTATTTAGCATTGAAGAACATTCTAGATAACTGCACATTAAACATTTACTTCAATACTATTATTTAAACTTTTAGATTCAGAATAACGGAGCGATGATCGTTGGGTATTGGTTGTATAATGTATATACAATGATGTGTGTTTTATTTGTTTGTGTATACGTCTGTGTACACAGACGGTGTTTTTTGATAGCAATGTATTTAATTGGTATAGTTTTTACAAGTAAAAATTGAAAATTCCTTGTAATTTTCAAAATAATCAAAAAAAAAAACAAAAAAAAAAAATTATATAGAAATGTGGGCATATATTACTTATATTATATTATATTATTGTATTTTATTCACATAATGACATTTTTATACGCATTGTTTATAGCAAAATTTAATTCGACCTACCGAACCTAGATACTATAATAGTTAAGTAAATTACTTTAATAGCAATATAAATATTCATAAGATATACTTAGTAATACATAGGCTAACAAACCGTCTACATTTAGGATCGTTTAACGTACGCAAAGACTATCATAGAATTTATATTTAACACGTGCATTACAGTGATTTACTCCTCAATGTGGCGAGGTTCACTCGACACCTGCTGTACAATAGCTGAGCGGTTACCTACTTTAATTTTCCCCCATTTTTTAACTATTATTATACAACAGTTATTTATTTATATATTTTATCACGTACAGTCACTTTTGAACGAGACAAGTGAGAATAATATTATGAGTTTTTAGATGCATAAGAAAACTACTCGTTAAGTATCCAATGTTAATTACTATTTATATTTATATATGTATAATGTATATTGTATTAACATTTTTATAAAGGTGCTCTGCTTCTATAATATAATTATATAATAAAAAATAAAAAATAAAAAGTTAATAAGTTAGGAGATAGTTTCATTAATAGATATGAAGTGAAATGATAAGGACGATTTAAAAATTGTAGATTAACGAGCATGACATATTATCTACTACATAAATACTTATTTTTCTGAAAAAAAAATCAGGAAAAGTTAATATTTTTTGAATTACGAATATGTATAATGACAAAGTTAATAAAAGAATCGCCTGAAATATATTCAATATAATTATACATTATCATTAAGTAAATTAGTTGAGATAAACATTTCAAATTTAGTACTGTTGGTAGGAATTACAAAATGAAAGCCGTATAACAGAAAATTAAAAATATCAGCGTTTAATATTTAAAACAAAACCTATCCTTCAAATTGACTTGACATATTTAAATATATCTTTGTTTGTTTAACTCGTAGGCTAAACAAACCAATAACCACAATAGTACAGTTTTAATATAGTACGTTGGTTTTCAACGGATTTACTCAGTAATACAAAACAAATTAAGCTGTAAAATATTGTACATATTTTATAAACATTTTTTTGTTTTTATCATTTAAACACACATTCTTTTCTTCATTGATTTTTATGTAAATATTTTATATACTTATTACGCTACATTTTCGAAATGTTTGTTTTAACTAATCTTTCCCTTGTGATTTTATGTTTATTATTATTGTTATTTAGCATTATTTATTACCTATTTTCAAACGTAAATTATCACGCTTATTTGCTTATTTTCCATTATTGGAAATATCCATTTGGCTATTTAAAGAAACTGACTGAATGATTCTCGAACGTTCTAATAGTCTATTACTCTTTTAGTAATAGAAATAGTCGTTAACCAAAAACAGCCAACGTAGGTATGTAAATAAAACATTGATGGTTGGACATGTGTTTTGTAGTCTAATATTGAGGACCAATGTAAATGTATTTTATTTTTTCCTGTGACCATAATATCTCTATTATTATTATTATTAAAATTATTATTCTACTCTGCATAATAATAATTAATTAATAATACCATTATAAAATTAACATCGTTAGTCGTTACCACATTAGTCGGACTAAAAGCGATACTTTGTATGTGTAATTTAATTTTTGTTAAAAATAATTTATAGTAAGTACGTCATTTTATTGCACTATTTTTTATTTATACATAGGTAGCTAATAAATCAAATACATTAATTATTCTTAACTAAAAACATTAAGTTACAAATGTAATGTTATATAATAAGTAATAATGTTTTGCATACGAATTTTTTTAATTGCAGAACAGATTTTAATCTATGTATAACCGAGCGAGTCGTTACTTTTTTCGGACGTTTATCAATTATCATAATAACAAAACAAACAAATGTTTCGGCAAATAATTGAAATTATACATTACAAACTTGAAATAGATCCGAATATTCAATTCAGTAAAATCGGTGAAACCGACTTCATTCAGGATTGAAAATTTATTAAAAACTACTGTACTAGGACTTTATGGCACCAGTTAATAAACCTCCGTTATTTGTTAAAATTTTAATTTCCTTTCCGTTATTATCATTATTAATTTCAAATAATATTTTCTAATTGCCTTCTATATGACTATTTGTAAGTTGTTTTCTTTTTATGGTTATTATTTATTATAAATCAATTTATCTTCATGTATAGGAATTACCTGTTGGGTATTGGTATTTTCCTTTGGCGAAGCCGTGTTTTTTATAAATTGAAATTATTAAGGGAACAATGCAGTGCAACCAATATTTAGCTAATTACCTTCACTGAATTATTAATAATGCAATTTATATTTTATAATACACATATTTTTTAATCAGACCTATCCATACGTATATAGTTATAATTTATATTAATTTATGTTATCAAAGAGTTTTTCATGTCAACTGAAAATTTATTAAATATAGTTCGCTTGTTTGGGAGATCACCAATACTCTTTAAGTATAATACTGATTGTTTAATGAAGTGGATGCACCGTTTACTCTTATTTTATTTCGGTGTTTCAGAATGTTGCATAGGAATTTAAAGTTTAAACATCTAAAAAGAAATTCACCTTTTAAAACACCATCTTAATTTATTTTTACTCGTTCTTATACTTGTACATTAGGTATTTTAATATGCTATAACACTCTTCATTATTTTAGACTTTGGTACAACGATTATTATTATTTCAAGTTGATAGGTACCTACATAATAAATTTTAGAGTACATTTTTTTCATTCTACTGCGGGAATAATATTTTAATAAAGATATCCTGGTGTAATATTTATACTAAAATATCACTAATATTAATAAATAAAAGGACATATACGTACCTATTACGAATTGAAGATCGTATATTAGGTATATCACACAAGGTTAGGTTAGGTTAGGTTGGCTCATAGTCGAAATAAAGTTATTATCTCGCTTATGTAATGACTTCATTATTTACACTTCATACATAAGTCATAAATTTTTGTTTTGCTGTTTCAAATTTGCAACTTTATAATTTTGAAGAATGTCCCATTGAGAGACGATAGTGATCGGAAAGTTTAGGACGGTTCACTGTGCTCTGCGCGAGACATAAATGAATGTATCATGTATGTATGTATGTTATATTTTTTCCATGCATGTTTTACTTATGGTGTGTTCCATACAGTTTTGTCATACCTATTTTATTAAATGGTCAGTGGCGGCTATCCTATACTCAAGGTGTATCCATCGATACACCTTATAATTGGGTGGGTGGTCATAGGCCATGGTAATTTATATACCAATTATATACCAGAGTTGGTGGGTGGGTAACTAAATTCAAAATTTGATACACCTTTATTTTGTTTGATAGCCGCCACTGTAAATGGTAATGGGCAAGAACAGTGTATTTTATCAATAATTTTGCAGTTAATGGCTCATTAAATTAAATAATATATAATTATTATATATATTACCAATTAAAATACATATTACTATAACTATAGTATAAATATTATTTTTTATTTCATTACTCAGAATTGCCATTCGATTTTTTATGTTAAAAGAATGTTTGGACCTTTTAAATGATATACCTACAACTGTCTTAGTATAAAGTTTAACAATATTATCGCACATATTTGCATACTAAATTGTATGATATTGTACGTAAACTAAACTATTTGGATCAAATTAAACATTATATAAATGCACATATGCTAAATACTAAATATGATTATTCGAATAAAATTGTTTGTTAAAATATGCAGATAATTGCTACACGTTTACTCCTGGATTCTACTATAACTTTATTTATTTAGAGTGTTTAGACTTCTGACTAGCGGCGATGTCCAAAATTTCAGTGTTGTAAATAATAATTACTAAATACTTATTTCACAACGTATCGAAAACTATTTTTAAAATTCAGTCCGGTAGGTATAATAGTCAATAATAACTCCAAGATTAGGTTATATAATAGTTAATACTATAATATAACAAATAACATTAATTACCTACTTAACTATTATTTTTCAATATAAAGTATACACTTCCTGACAATATAAAACGTCGTGGTTATATTGCAAGTGTATTTTTAATGATAATAATAACTAATACATTTACTTGACTTGGGTATAATATGTTCATATTTTAATCGTATAATGCCATAATGTAGGTATTTACGTAACAAAACAATTGTATGAAATCTTACAATAAAAAAACTTTATAATACATTTGTATCATAGATACATGCGCATAATTTTAAAATTGCATGTTTTTTATTGATAAAAACAGTAGCTAAAAAATGTTAATTGTACCAATAGGAATTCACTCAAGCTTACTTAAAATTTTTAAATCAAGCAACAAAAATCAATGCTAAATAATTTATTTTTAGTGTCAGAATATTTTATTACAAAAGAGTTTTAAAAATATAACAGTTTTAAAATATTTATGAATGATATTTTAAATTTGTGACTCAAATATATTATATACTTCAAAATAATAGATTATTAAAGGGCAATATATAATATTATAAATTAAATAATAAATTGATTTAATTAAGCATTAAACTATTGAATATATATAAATGGTGAAAACTTATTTAATTTAACTTTTAATGTATTAACAAAGAAACGTTAACGGAATGGGTATTGCTTTACAAGTTTACCGGGAGATTTTAAATTTTAGAAGTAATGATTGCAAAAATAACAAAACTGTAAACAAAGCATACGATACAATATTTAGTTTATTTTAAATACTTATATGGTAATGCCGTAATGGAAATTTTTGATGGATTATTTGTTTAGGTTCAGTCTTTATTTATTTTTTTAACACAAGAGATACAAAATAAATAATTTTTACTGAACATAGGTAATAGCCAAAATAGGTATATATAATGCATTATACGAATTAAAATAAGAAATTCTTATTAATAACTTCTACTTAATTATTCTCAAAGAAAGAAGTGACATACTACTATTATATCGTATTATCGTGTACATACCCGTATTTTATATAATATTATACAAGTTAAGTTAGTTTGTTAGGTTAGTTACTATTACTTGTTACTATTTTTATCCGTTCCATATCTACACGGAATATTTTATAAACGTGAAACACATTAATTAGTCATTTCTTCGGGATATTAATAAACAATGGAATTAATATATATTATTACAATTAACAATATAATATACTGTGTACGATTTTACAAAATATACAACATTAAAAATTGTATGGCTCTTTTATTTTATTGGAAAAATATAATACTTTAATATTGTATACTCTACAGGTAGTGTGTTATTTAATTATTAAAAACTTTAAGGTATAAAATTATTAACACCAGTACATCATAATATTATCAGTCTTCGTGACTTCGTGTCGATAACTCAATCGCCGATAATTAAAAAGAAATAGTATTATTTTATCTCAATGATTGTCCAATAGTAGGATTACTCGGATGATCGATCGACCAATAATTAAACATTTCCAAAATAATATTAAAATATCATAGAAATATATTCACTTGTCGCTATCTAGGCGTTATATTTTTATTTAAAACCATTTGTTTATTGAGTAGCTTACTCGGTTTTTATATTATCGTCATAGGCGTAAATCGGCAGAGATCAGGGGGCTTAGCCCTTCCATAGTCATAATTAGTATCACCCTCCGAAAAAACATTTATTACTATTCCATATATGTATTACTAAAAAATAAAAATACATATTTTTTAAATTTTAATTAATATACGTTTATTTTTATTCTAGCTTTCATTAATCATAATACTACAGCTACATACAATTCAGGGGCACAATTTCAATTAAAAAACTGAGGGTGCTGAAGCTCCTCTATCTTTTTTTATAATGTTATCTTGAGGTTATGGATACCTGTTACTATTAAAATCTAAATTAACATGAAACAATTTGCTGGTGCTAGTTTCAAAATTGGTGGAGCTAAGCATACCCAAGTCCCCCCTCAAATTGCGCCCATGAAGTACATACCATTGTTTTAAATTTGTATATTTAATAACGAAATAGTATAACTATTGATTATGAAATATACTTAAGTATTTATTATCAATGGTATAACGAACCGTCATTATTATTATTGAAATAGCTATCGTTATCGATTATTTTTTTCCCATTTCTAATTTTAGAATTCTTATCGTCGATGTTCTCACGATAAAAAATGCATTACGTACTCACTATGCAGTATGCATATTGCATACATTTAAGCTTACCTATAGGTGCCTATAGCCACCGATAACCACGTCTCACATTCTTGTGAATCATGTAGTTTATTATAGTATATGTATTTCCGACATTCGTATACAATTTTAATATTATTTTTTTGTGAATGTTTATTAAATGAACCATTAAAATATTGAATTGAGCTATGAGTAAAAAAAAATAAAAACAATGGAGATATTCTCTCATTCTTCAATAATAATATATTATTGTATGATTTATTATAATTTTCAGGATTTATATATTCAAACAATTCTAAAGTATTATACTTTAAAAGTTTGAAATGTTAGTATCTAAAAACATTGCTATTAACAAAAATGAAAATATTTTGATTTAAAAAAAAAAAAGTTATAAATAAAAATGTATAACCAAATATATAGATTCTTCTTAAAGTTGCTATTGTATTGCCTATATCATCAGCTTCTTGCAAAAGAAGTTTTTCGCCAATACGCTGAGTCACTGAATTAAAACTTGGATGAGGAGTATCAGTGGCGCACGCACTTAAATATAAATAGAAGTAGCTCATCGTTCAATGGAAAATATATCAACCACCTACAAAATGGCTTTCAAAAACTAAAAAATAAAAAATGAAAATTAGTACAATAATGCTTTTTTAATTTGCTGCTGTTATTGGCGTTATTGGCGTTATTGGCGAATGTATTAGTTACAGTGTCCGTGTCAATTTGAGTATCATTTTTGCACGAAAATATTACACTTTCAAGCCAAAAAATTCAGAGGTAGCAGCCGCTACCCTATAGAACCCTCTAGGGGTTAGGTACGTAGTCTAGTGTGCGCCATTGAGGAGTACAATATAGAACAGACAAGATTTAATGAACTACTCATAAGTCATACAAATTCTATAGAAGAATGGATATAATTTCTTAACGTTTTTTCACAATAAAATAGAATGTTATCATTAAATTAAAAAAAATTGTATTTATAATATATATAATAAATATAAAATAAAACATACGATTATGTAAGTTTAATATCATGTTGCCATATGTTGGAATATTTTTATTTAAACAATTTGCGCTTATGATTATTATAATATTATAATTTAAAATTCTGAAATCAAAAATGACAGCTAGGTTTATTTTACAATACCTATTATAAATCTAATGGTTCTAAGTGTTCTAACTAAATAATAATAAGTTATAGCCAGTAGGTACAACTTATGTGTTATGTACTGTAATATATTACACAAGAACACATCAAAGCCGCAAGACCAAAACAGTAAATGTTAAACGGTAACGAAAATATAGCTCAGGTCAATACAACATACAACTAAAACATAAAATATCAAATGCTTAAAACAGATACAATCGCTTTATACAATCAATAAATATATTATGCTATATAGGTAGTTAAAAATGTTAACGATAAAATATTTATTAATTAGAATAATATGTATTTCTCATTGAGAAGAATTAATTGAATTAAGTACTGTTCAAGAAAATGTGTTGTACAAAACATTGAAAACTGAATCGTGATGAGTTCAAATTAAAAAGAAATATATATAAGTACTCGTTATAGATATATCGTATATAGTTGTAGTGTAAATGTGTAATTATTCCTGTCCTCGTCATACAATAATGATATATGAAGACTGAAGAGACATAAACATACTACGTCTTAGTATATGCTTTTGATTTATAATAAAAAAAATTGGCGTATATACGATCATAATTAATTAAGTCATCTTTTAATTTGATTTATACTTTTAATTTGTTATATAAATAGTCTAAAATCCATTGTTATGGAAATAAGAATTCGTTTTTTCCAAATTCTTGGTAATACTGGTAAGAGTGTTAGAACTAGTAATAAATATCGTGAAAGGTGGTAGGTACGTAGTCATATAACGTTGTCCTATATTAATACAAATTATAAAAGATTTAAATTAAAATAAAAAGTAAAATATCAGACATAAATTATTTGTTACATTTTTTTAAAACTCTTTTATATTAAATTCTTTAGTGTTATGAAAAAACGTTTTATATATTTTTTTATTTCCAAAAAGGAGGTATCTACGCACAAAACAAATACCTACTGAATAACTGAATTATTATACTACGAATAGTAATAATATGCATAATGCATTGCACATATTATAATAATAGATATATTTCCCGAACAAAAGATTCAAACAAATCGCACAATATTAGTATAAAATACATATAAATTGTATAGCCAGAAAACTTAAATTTCCGATTGAAGGTTAGGCGTTGGGTTCTATAAACTATTTAATGCGTTTAACCACAGATTCAATATTATACTATACAGTGTTATTTGATCAATGATTAAACTTAAAAGTTTTAACGACAAACTATTATTTAAAAACCGCGTATTTCGCGGCATTTTCCATCGAATTCAAAATTCATTGTTTGATATTGGCTATAAACAACGGATACGACACACGGTGCTTACATCATCCGAAGCGGAAAATGCCGGCAAGATTGGCGGACGAATGCCAAAATAATAAAAACACAAACTTCTAATTTTGCATTGTTTTATAAATTAGGATGAAGGGCTAAGTATACTGATGACGCAAAATGCCGCGGAAAACTCTGTGTATATCTACCCCCGGGCTTAAATCTATAATAAATGAAAATGTTACAAATATGTTGAAAACGTTAAACTATAAAATGAATTGAATATTTTCGTAATGTTGACGATTATTTCAAAATGTAAACTTTGAACATACATCATTGTAAAACTAGTTACCAGTTGATTCATATACATATTCTTTTCGCTCGGCATGTAAAAGTATTATTAATAATAGTCGATATCGGCAATAAAGGAAAGTACTTAAATAGGTACTTAATATGCAGAAATGCCGTATCCTACTACACTTTCAGAAAAAAAAAACACGAGTACGCTTTTAAATGTGTAATGTACCTACACTAAGCTAAAATAAGTTCGACACCCATAGTATATACTGCACTATTGACTATATAGTATAGCGAATGTACTGTATAGGTAACTACTAACTACAAAAAAAAATCACTTATTTTATACATCATATATAAATACTATAAAAATGCTTTTTACTTTTTAATACACCGTCGTCAATAATTATAGCATTCATCGAGTGGTATGTCGAGGATGCACCATCATATTATGTGCCATGTGGCACGTAAAACGGTATACAGTTTAGTCAGTTTAAAATATTAATCGATATAGGTACATTAGATAATATATATATATATACATAAGTCATTATTAAACAGACGAATTTTTTTTTATATATGTATACATTTTTTAAACTTTGTCGTCTACTCGTATTTTGTTGATGTATTTCGTGTCCTATCATAATATTTCACTGCAGAAATTTCGTTCCATTAAAAATATTATTTTCTTAATGATAAGCTATAAATAAATAATTTAATATCACACTTTAATATTATAATGAATTCTCACATTCTATTGTTATTTTTCTCATCCAAGTGAAAAAAAAGTAATACATAAAAAATTTAAACGACAACATCAAAAATCAATTTTCTGTCCCCCTTACAATAGTTACAAAATAATGTATACCTAATGTATAAATACGAGTATATATAATAATAATAATAATAATAATAATATGTAATATAATTCTGTACATTATGGCGTATATAATGTGATATTATGTTAAACTATGATTCTATATTTCTATTCTAATTTCTATATTAGTTTTCATTTGCGTCTATGAGGTACCTATTACCTATATATTTACTTAATTATTTGATAATATAAATAATATTATTGTCAAAAATTATTAATAAGTAATTACACTAATATTTCGATTTTTAAATTATTGTTCATTTTATATATTATTATTACTATTACTGTTATTCCTTATTATATTATGGTATTTTATAAATTCTGAATTTCAATGAAACTGGTCCCCTTTGCATTAAAAAATTATAATTTGATTAAATGTTGACAGTAAAGACAATATCTAATAAAAGTCGCTAACTTTTTTTATTTTTATTTATATTATTCTTAATTATGATAGATAGATGATGGATGTGATGGTGGATCACGAAAGGTTCACAATCGTCTCCTTGTATAAGTATAGGCACCATCACGACATCACAAAACATTTAAGTTCTTCATTAGACCGAATTGTGAACAAAATATGACATAATTATAGAAAAAGTATTTTTAGATTTAAAAAAATAAATAAATATGCATCATTTTTAGACTAATATATTCATCGCTCCTCTCAGAAACTAAATTAATTAAAAAATGTAATAAAGTCGATTACAAGTATATACGGTAGTTAATACGGCATGACTGCACGACGAATTCAAATTTACTTTCAGAAATATTTAGGTTATGAAACAACGGTCAACAGATTGATACTATTTTAGACAAAAAAAAAAACAAAACAAAATAATTAATATTCTTTTGTGCAAGTGCTGGTACGCTCCGTTATTTAATTTCCACTTCGGCGGAACTTCACCCACACAATAACGAGTAACGATCACTTAAACAACACACACATTTACACGACACTCGCACGCACTTCGAAAATTTTCTTTATTTAATTCCTTAAAAACGGTCGGTATCGAATCCCTTTAATTATAAATGTTGGTATTTTAAATTTTAATTCCAAAGAGGGACTAGTAGTCAGTGTACCGTGGTTAATGACAATACACTTAAATTTTATATGAGAAAATCACAAATACAATTTATTTTGCACAACTAAATTCAAAATTTTGCTTTCTAGAGTTTAAAATCGAGGGACACAGGTTTTGAAAATACGCTTAACTGTATAGGTATATCTAATTGTTTTATAAATTAATCTTTTTATACTTTACTTGATCAATATTTTTAATACACCAAATTCTGCAATTGTTATAAATTGTATATTTTGCAAATGTATTAATTATTTTTAAAATTGTTTACCGTATAATTGACACCCTAGGAGTAACCATAAATTATAATAATTTATCATCAGCTACTACTCTGCAGAATCTATGTAAATAAATTATTTTTGAAAAGATAAATTTAATTATACGCAAACATTCCATTGCAAAATAATACACTAATATAGTAATATTATGATCTATTAGTTTAATTTTACATAGACAAACTAGGTAGTATGGTAATTGGCAGCAAACGTATGTATAGTTTATGGATAAGTATTACTGCTATTACGTGGAAGAAGAGAGGGGTATTTTCATCGAAGGCTTTGTTTAAGGTATATAATTGGATACATAGAAGGGAGCTTTGATGATTTGCCTCGGGGTTTTTAGGTTGGGATGTCTGGACCATTTTAATATTTGATGGATTCGATAAGCTTTTATTAGACAAAAACTACATTGTGGGGAGACAAAGACTATAATGGATATTTGGATACGCAATTTTTCAATTTATAATTTAATTTGTTGAATGTGATATTGTGAATTGTGATATATAAAGTAAAAAAACATGTACTTTGTCTTTTTCCAGTTTAAAACTATGACTTTTTAATACAAGTTTGAGTGGTTAATTATTTATACATTAATTTTGTATCGATAATTTCACGAACTAGGTCAACTACAGTGTTTTAAAAAGAAAAAAAGTAGATAAGTGAGTACATCTCTACAGACTACAGTACATTAAGTGTCGAGTGATTCACTATTATATGTCTGCTAAATTTCAATTC